>CM046876.1:662563845-662946939 GCA_025667525.1 Glebionis coronaria | reverse complement strand
CGTCTCTACTAATCTCACGCTAGAATTTGGTGTCGCTGGAAATGTATCTTTCATCTAAAAATTATGTCGCATAAAAGTTTTGGTAGTTTTTTTTTATAGATTTGATCTTTATAAACTTTTTTGTGTTCCTTTTTCAGCATTACATGCCACAGCCGCCGATTCCGTCTCGCCGTAAAGTTGTCGTCGATGTGGTGACTCACAGAGGTTTGGTTTGTACAAATGTAAGTTTTTGCAAATAATTTTTTAATGCCGTGCCTCGCCGGAAGATATTGTACTACTCAAGTTGTAGTGTTTTGTTTAACAATTATTTATCAAGTTTTTTTTATGATGTTAAAATTTTATTTGTGAAATACGAGTATATTGTTTTGTAAATGTAAGTTTGCTTGTAAGTTTTATTTTATGAATTTGGATACATAAAGTAACTTGTAAATTTATTGTAACATTGGTGTTATGTTAATTTGAGTCATGTTTGTTGCTGATTTTTTTAGTAAAAATTTGTTTTAATGTGATTTATGAGTTCATGTTGACTAATTTTTAGAATTTTTGTTTGACTATGCAAAACTGATAAATGTAACATCTTCAGTCGGTCAGTAGTAGCACTTTTTAAAAAGTTTGATAATAAAAATTAGAATCTTTACTTTTGAAGTTTTTTATTCATGGTTTCATAAACTTCAAAAGTTACTAATTTTCGGAATCTGAAAGTTTTGAAATAACAAATTGTTGGGCTCGAGGTAAATAAATGTGTTTTGATAAATAATCTTTTAACTAGATAAATAAAATTTAAATTTTGAATTGATGATTTGTGTACATTTTTTACAAGATTCCTTCCAAATTTCAATGTGTCACAAGTCTCGATGAAAAAAATTGTTTGGCTACAAAATGCCTTCCAATGTATGTATGATAAATTATTGTTAGGGTAAAAAAATTATTGACCGTATTTGTTGTAAGAGTTGTTAAAGAGTCACCAACTACACCTCATGAATGAAAAGCAATTAAGATCTGTCTAAAACAATAAAGCTGAATATTCGATTACTCACTGCATTTTAAATTATAATCCTTCGGCATACAATTTTAAAAAATATAATTATTATAATTTTGTCTCACTTACTTTTTAACACGGTAACAATTTTATCCTTAATTAATTAAATCTTTTTTAAAATATGTAATAACAACTTCAAGTAAGATAATAAGTTAAACTTCATAATTTTTATTAATGGACAATAATTCTTAGAAAAATAAAAATGAAAAAATAAATTATAATTTTAAGAAAGGAGTAATGAATATACATTCAAGTTTATTATAATTGCACTTTTAAATAACTTTTGCATCTTTAAATCGGCACCATCAAAAAAACTAACGTAAGTATTTAATCATGGTATTGAAGTTTTTGTACCTATGCGACCATGTTGTCGAAAAAAATTATTCGTTGTCGAAATTTTGTCGAATGTAGATAATGTTGCTGTCAGACGCGGGTATTCGACTATTGAATATACTATTCAAATAATCATTCGTTGGAATAAACCACAACTATGCAACCATTTCGTCAAAAAAAATTATTAAGATTTTGTTGAACTAGATATCGCTGTCACTAGGCATGAATGCTTGGCTATTAAATATATTACTACTGGAGACTAAAAATTGACTGCTACAACTTAAAATGGCGTAATCAGACTAAATACAATCGTGTTATTAAAAAAAACAATGCAACCCTATTCTCGATAATATTATGTAAAAAGACAACACCTTTTATTTATAATACGAAATTTAAAAATTTCTAACAGTTGCATATAATCTTTATTATAGCGGAGAATATGTTCCTAAATTACCTTTACGTGTCTTTCAATTTAACTTAAATCTAATTAAATAATCTTGGCCGACTTTTTTTAAAAACACACATCAAATTAAATTATGAAACCGCATCTTTTATTTCAAGAAACAAACGTTTCGCATCAAGGGTCAACAAAAATCACAATTTCGTAAGTGTAATAGTTATAATTGTTTGTCGCAATACACCGACACTTTTGCACTTCGTATATTTCTTCAATAATGAATTTTAGATAAAAATTCTCTTCTTAAACTATATTAGCACATATAACTATGTGATTCGTCAATTAAAAAAATAGTTACTTTAGGGTGCGTTTGGTTTGAAGCCGGGTTTTTACTTTGGGTGTGGGTTTATAAAGTAAGGGGTTTAGTATTGAGTAAGATTTGAATTTTGAGATGGGTTTTGAGATATACTCCCTCCGTCCCAAAATTATAGTCCACGTTTCCTTTTTGGGTTATCCCAAATTAATTGGGACGGAGGGAGTAATTAAGAAAGAGAAAATTAAAATAAAATTATATATTATATAGTTTTTGAATTAATATAATATTTAAAATTAATTTTTTATTAATAAAAAGAGAATTAAAATAAAATGAGTGGTGTTGGTAAAAAATGGGCCCACATATTTTATATGACTTTCAAAAGAAGGCATATGGCTAGGGATTTATATAAAGATACTTTCAAGGGGCTGATTACTAAATTTTAGGACCCACAACACATACTAAACAAAAGTTTTTAATCTATTTTTAGTTCAAACCTTCTTAAACCATCATACCAAACTAGCCCTTAATATATTTGATATCTCATTTATTAGTAAAACATAAGAATCAACTCTCCATTTTATTCCCACACTTTATTTCATACATTTTCCAAATAGTGAAGTCCTTTTCCGTTTCATTAGGTTTAACTTTAAGAGTGAAGCTTTTTAAAGATCAAAGGGGTGGTGACTTTTTTTTAAAATTTTATAGTAATCTATTTTTTATGTAAAAGAATTATTGATTAGGTTTTTTTTCCTCTTTTATTATACAAGTATGACATCAATTGCTCTCCCAAAATATTTGGTAAAACTCCACTTATTCTCTTTTTATGTCACTTCATTCTCAACTAACTTTTTATTGTTTTACATAATTATTTTCATTTTTAATTGTATGTCACTGTAAGCTCGAATCACTAACTACTACCTTGTCGTTAAAAAAACTAACGTTTTACTTTTTTACGATTCAGTCGTACTAAACATTTGATACACTAGAATATATAATAATTATGAGATTTTATGTGCTAACACTAACTTTCTTTATGTTTATGAGTTGAATTAAGATATTAGTTTTACTTTCTTCGTGTAGGTTAATGTTACATGTTTGAATGTTTGCCAGTGTGTTGAAAACTATCGGACGAGACAATCTCACACATATTGACATTATTGAAACCCGACACCATTATGCTGTCACAAAACAATATTAAATCAGACTTTCTGGCGCCATAAACACAGTTTACGAAAAAACAATTATTCGTCGATAAAATCTTTCCGAAACTAGAAACCCGCCGCTATGCGCGGGTACTCGTCTAGTATTTTATAAATAAAATATGTTCAACTTAGAAAAAGTCAATGACCATAGATAGTTTATCTCAAAAAAAGTGGTTGATATCAAATCACTGTATTTTTTATTTTATAAAATAATTTAATCTTTGTGACATTTTTGAACCGATCTTGGCATGCATATTGAATAACGATGCCTCGTCAATAGCAGCGTTCGTCACCGTCAATATTAATGGACGAAAATAGATTTAGATCTACACACATAAAAAGAAATTTCAAATAAAACATGTTACTTACTTTGTAGATACTGAATAACATTGATGTTGCCACCAATGAAATCTGCTACAACACTTGATTTTTTTAGTGGCGGCTAGGATTCCCAGAGAGAAAGAGATGAAGATGACATTTTTTTAATGGTAAATGAACATGGGTCATAGGTTATTATGTTCAAAAGAGAGAGAAATATTTTAATTCCGTAACTACCCTTTTTGCTTTGCAAATAATACCCTTTTATTTTTTGTTTATTTGATATATTATACCTCTTCTTTAATTTAATTACATTTTTTGCACTTTTAATCTTAACCATTAATTATACTCATCCAACAACTGAAATTCATTTTAATAGTTCTGTAAAGTTCTACACTAAAAATGAGTTCTGCATATAACTCTTACCTATATATATATATATATATATATATATATATATATATATATATATATATATATATATATATATATATATATATATATATATATATATATATATATATATATATATATATATATATATATATATATATATATATATATATATATATATATATATATATATATATATAGTGGAGTGCTATTTACAGAACCTTGTTTTTGGTACAGAACCTACAGAACCATCTTTTTTACACTTGTAATTGCATGGTGTACATCACATTAATGCAAGATGACACCTTTGTAATTATCTAGTATTCATTTTAGAAAAAAGAAAAGGAAAAAGGGTAAATCAGGAATTTAACAAATTTCTTATACACTCTTTTCCTCTTTCTCTTATTTCTTTTTTAAATCTATCCAAAACTACACATATACACCTGCTTCCTCTCAAATCTCAAAAACATAACCACCACAATAAAAATAACCCACCGGTAACCATCCGGCCACCGGTGTCCAGAAAATATTCATCTCATTCTTATTTGGATTTGAATTTTTGTCCATAAAACATCCACGTCAATTGCCCAACGTCACCTCTCTTTTTTGTTTAAACCCATTTATTTGACCTCTCGTCATCCATCAGATCTAGCAAGCAAAACGGTTCGAGAGATTACCCAACACCAAAACGACACTCATGTTCTTCATAATTATTCATCTTTATTTTTTTTCTTTGAATGGAGGATCTGTGATTGTCAAGCAAGAAGGAGTAATTAAAAGGTAATATTATTTTTTTTCTAATAATATTCGTGATTTTCTATGTCACCAAATATCGATTTATATTTCGCTTATATGTAACCCGAGATCTAATTTTTTAATTTTTTATTTATATTTCAAAATTGATGATAAGATTCGTGATTTTCTATGTCACTAAATATCAAATTGACATTTCATTTTTATGTAAACGGAGATCTAATTTTTTAATTTTTTATTTATTTTTTGAAATTGGTGATTAACATAAAGATTATATAATACATGCTTGCTAATCTTTACTGGTTAAGTTTTCTTGTGATGTAGACATGATTAGTCTTATATTATAAATTGATTTTTTTAATAATTTAATAGTGGTGTAAGGTTTGCTAATTATTAATGGTGATAGACTAATAGTAATAGCAAACTGAAAGGGGTATGCACCAACTAATGAATAAATGAACATTGTATTATTCTGAAGAAAAGTTTCAGTAATAAATAAATGGACAATGTATTATTCTGTTATTTCAATTAATTTGTTATTTTATGAAACAGGGTTCGTGTTTCGGTTCTCTAATGAAGCTTACGTGGACCGCAAACATACATGTTTTTGGACCGCGAACATTCATGTTTTTTCAAAGCAACTTCACACAACAAGAAAGTGTAGCAAACATAAATGTTTTCATCTCAAACATGCATGTTTCTGGAAGGCGTACATATATGTTTTTGGAAAACATACATGTTTTTGGAAGGCGTACATACATGTTTTTAGAAGGCATGCGTATGTGTTTTTGGGAGGCGTGCACATATGTCCAAATGACGTCGACAAGAAAAAGAAGAGTACATGTATATTTTTAAATGGCGTGTAGATTTTTGTTTAACAAGATATTGTACATGTATTGTTTTTTAATTGTCATCAAAGTTTGTATATGATATTTATGTTTTTCTTTGTTAGTCTAGATATCTCATTTATATGCTTATATTTTTTTGATAGATTTTTAAGATAATGTACAATAAAAACATATATGCAATTATCATTAAAAAACATGTTTAATGACCTAACAATAAAATAAATAGAAATGTAAATATAAAATATATAAAAAACACATATCTATTTTTTCAAAAACATATATGTTTCGGAAAAATAAAAAGTAAAAAATAAAAAATATTTTTTTTAAGTTCCGAAAATTAAGAGCCATAAAAACGTTTTTAATAAAAAAAATGTAAAAATGTATATTACTAATATGCCCTTTTCATTTAAATAAAAAAATTTAATAATACTAATTTCTGATTGGTTTAAAGTGGTTCTGTAGGTTCTGTACAAAAAAACGGGTTCTGCAAATAGCGCGCCCCTATATATATATATATATATATATATATATATATATATATATATATATATATATATATATATATATATATATATATATATATATATATATATATATATATATATATATATATATATATATATATATATATATATATATATATATATATATATATATATATATATATATATATATATATATATATATATATATATATATATATATATATATATATATATATATATATATATATATATATATATATATATATATATATATATATATATATATATATATATATATATATATATATATATATATTTGGATAAATTCGATTTTTGGTTCGATTCTTTGGTCCGATTGCCAAACCTATATCCAACCCAAAAATCATATATATAGTTCGGTTCGATTCAGTTATGACCCCAAAACAGAATTGTATTATTGATTTGGTTCTAGTTCCGGTTCAATTCGGTTCGATTTTTTATTTTTGTGAGTCAAACTCAAATTATGAACACGTCACCTCTGGCTTGATGGTTCGTTTAACATCAATTACTAGCCATCTCTAAAACCACCACCTGGTGGCACGAATCTTAAACGGCTAGAAAACGCTAAGTGATAGCACCACAAGAGTACCGTAATTCAAAATATCTTGATTGATGAAGCTCTTAGATGGATAGATATCGCATTATTATGTGTTCAAGAGGACCCTCGTGATCGCCCAACCATGTCGACTGTTGTATTCATGCTCGAAGGTCAATGGACCGCGAACCTTCCTTTACCATCTGAACCACCAGTGTCATTTGCTAGATTTGAGGTTGTTGTCTCTGAACACACTACGACAACGGCTGACCGGACTGAACATCTACTGCCAGTGGAACAAGTTTCGCTACAGCTTCTAGATCGACAGTTACTTAAGAACTTTTACGAGAAGCTTTCATGCATGTAATTTTATATTAGCAAGCTTCAATCTTTAAATCTTTTGTATGTAGTACAAGTTGAGGTTACAAAATAAATTACAACTATAATAACATTAATCCAAGACATGGAGAAATTATTGGTTTATGGGAGATTTTGAGTACACATGTTTGTCGATTTCTATAAAACGTAATGTTTATTAGAATAGATATTTAGTCAAATAGACCATAATAAATCCTAACATCAGGCTCACATAAACGATACGTAGTAATAACTTTAATCTGAAAAATATCTAGTCAAGTCCACAATAAAATTAAAAAAATTCATATTACTTGATCTCAAATTCTAAACCGTACATTTAAAATTTACTAAAAAACCAATATTCATTCTATTTTTTAAAAGTAAGATATCTTTTAAACGGTTAATTATTACACAAAAATGATTGTACTGTCGCGACGAAAATTAAAATACCTTTTTATACATAAGCATTTCTATATACTTTCAGCGATTTTTTTAATTTTCGCACACAATAATCATATGTGATTCTCGAAACATCACACGTGGTTTATTATTTTTAAAATCACATGTGATTTATGAACTTTATAAAATTACACGTGATTTGTTATTATCACATGAAAATATTTTAAATCACGTGCGATTTATGAAATCACGCTTGGATTTTAATAAATAAATCATAGGTGATTTTACAAATCACGAGTAATTTATTTGGCGGAAATTTGAACATTGGAGAATTGTTGAAAGTATATGAAAATGACTGTCTACTAAATGATAAAAATATTATCGTTATTATTTTTTAATCACAAGTAATTTTTGTGAATGATATGTGATTTTTGTGAATCACATGTGATTTTGTGAAATCACATGTGACATGTGACTTTTGTGAAATCACATGGGATTTTTATGAAATCACATATGGCCTTTTGAAATAACATGCGATCTTGTGAAATCACATGTGATTTACGAATACATACAATTTTTTTTTATTTTGCATTTGGCATCTTTATATTCCCTTAAACCTAATGCGGCATAGTAACTTAATAAAGTTTAATGGGTTATAAATAGTAGTGTTATGATACATATGTTCACAAATGTGGATTTCAAAAGAATTAGTTTTTTAATGAGAAAAGGCTAGTGATGCGCCTTATTACTCGTTTGTCTTCTACGATTATAGAAATAATAATAAAAATAATAAAAAAGTAAAAATAAAAACAAAAAATCACAAGTGATTTTACGAATCACGTATGATTTTTCTAAGCAATATTTCAACACTAAAAAATAGTCAAAATATATCAAAGTAGTGTTATGATATCGGGATCCACAAATGAGGATTTATAAAGATTTAGTTTTTAAATTAGATAAGGCTAGCGACACACCATATTACTCGTATGCCTTCCACGATATGTAAATAATAATGAAAGTTATTAAAAGAATTTAAAAAATCACATTTGATTTTAGAATCACGTGTGGTTTTTATAAACGAAAGTTCCAACACTAAAAAATATCGAAAATATATAAAAGTGTGATGTATAGTTTTTTATTGCCTGATAAATAATAAATGATTGAGATTTAACCATTTAACCTTTTATTAAATGATATTTTATAGAGATATCACCTTATGAGTCCAATATATAAAAAACAATTGCGCAATCCTCTATGACAAAATAAAAATTGAAAACCCAAATATGTTAGGGGATATTAATGTTAAATATAATTAACTTTAAGGTCAAGCATGCAATGTATACTATATCAAGATTTGAATTCAAATAAGTGCTCTAATAGTCGTTTATTTATGAATCTTAGGGATCGTTTGATTCGTGGAATGTTTTTGAGGTAATTGTAATTTATGAAAGGAATTGTAATATGATTGAATTGTAATTTGAATTGTTGAAATGTGTAATGTGTTTGGTTAGTTTAATGTAATGCAATTAAATATAACTAAAATAATACTTTTAATCTCAAAATTAATAAAAAAAATATATGGCATAATGATAAATGAGTATGATTTTATGATATGAGGTTATTTATGAAAATTAATGTAAATTACATTGTAATCTTACACATCACCAAAGTAATGTAATTAAGATTACTTTAAAAAGATGGGTCCATTGTAATTTAAGCAATTAATATTTCACCCAAAATATCTCATGTAATTGAAATTTGAATTACAATTACATCATATTATCATGAATTCAATGAATCAAACAACCCTTTAGAGCATAAATGTCATAGTTGATGTTGACCACTTTAGAAACATCATACATAATTCATATTCATGAGCCCAATATGTGAGAGAACCTGCATTGTCTGTATACGTGTTGATATTTGATCTTTGTCCTAGTAGTATGAGGGTGAACATACTCATGAAACAAGTATTACCGTTCATGTTTTGTTGAAAAAAAGTAATCCTACAAAATTCTAATAATGGTGTTGCCCTCTAAAATAAATTTTAATTCTTCTTGATCATGATTCATTCTATCATCAACACGTTTGATTCTATTACGATTTTGTTTTGCATCATTGTATTGGATTATTACGTGAATCTGATATTCAAATTAGGGTTTCTTAGGTTGAATTAGGGTTTATTCAACGCTCCTATTAGGGTATGTTTATAAATAAATCATGTTATATGTTTCCTCTTTGTTGAAGATTTGTTTAACATGAAAGTCGGGTAGATGGTTGTTGTGATTTTGCTTAAACCCCAATTTTAGTTAGAGTTTTCTGTGGTGTAATTGGTTTTCTCGTATATGGAGGGTTTCAATCAGATTGATGTGGAGGGATTCGCCGAACGTATGGAGCGTATGAAAAATGGCCATCTAGATAGTGTTCAAGTTGCGAGTTCTGATTTGAAAAACTCTCCACTAAAGGCTACTAAATTTCTTATAAAGATAATTGGTGATGTTGCTAAGTATTTTCGTGTTTCGCTTAATACTCTTGATGAGATAGGTAACTTTTTAAGGAGCTTGATGCGGGCTCAAATCAGGCGTAGGAACGTTCGTTACAAGAGAGTCGTGATGAAATCATTAAGATTATTGATCAAAATTTGAGCTTTCTTGAGCAGCAAGCTGTTGAAGAGCCTATTATCGAGTCTGTAGATGTCAATAATGAGACTTCTATTGTGGTTGATCCTGTTTTCGAAGGGGTTAATGTTTATGTTCCTTGAAGAGTGGTCCAAAAGGTTGGTTCTCGCTTTGAATATACCATGTATGGTTATTTTCTCGGTCAGAGATTGACGTATCCAATTTTTGAGTATTTTGCTAGGAGCAATTGGTGTAAACATGGGTTAAAACGAATAATGATGAATAACAAGGGTTTTTTCTTGTTCTAGTTTGATACATAAGCTGGTTTAGAGGCTATTTTGGAAGGTGTCCCTTGGTTAATTCGCAAAACTCCTATCATTCTCAAGACATGGTCATTGGGGACTCGCTTGGTTAAAGAAGACCTAACTCGCATTCCAATTTGAGTGAAACTGCATGATGTTCCAATTCAGGTTTTTGAAGAGGAAGTAATTAATTTAATTGTTTCTTTTCTTGGTAAGACAATTATGTTTGACTCGTTTATTAACTCTATGTGCAAAGATTCATGGGATAGGAGTAGCTTTGCTAGGTGTCTCATTGAAAATAATTCTGATGTTGATTTGGTTGAGGTTGTTACTATTGGTGTTCCCTCTCTTACTAGTGATGAATATAACAAAGAAGCAATCTGTGTTGAACATGAATGGAAGTCTTTAAGGTGTGATACATGTAAGATTTTTGGTCATGATATCGATTTGTGCCCAAAAAAGGTTGTGACTATTCCTAGTGCTTCTAAGGTTCATACTAGTGCGCCTGTTGAGACATCTAATGATGACTTTCAATCAATAGGTAAGAAGAAAAAGAGAAATAGAACTATACGTTTACTGGCCCGTCGGTTCAACCGAATGTTCAGTTTTTTCCCAAAACAACTTCCAGTGAACCTAAGAAAAGTGGTACATCTGTGGGTAATGTTGCATCTTCCAAGAGGAAGTTATCACATCTAATTCGTACTCTGCTTTAGATGAAAATGAAGAAGAGGTTGCTCTAATTAATGATGAATCAGCTAATCTTCTCAACTCTAAAACAGGTGGAAGCTCCCACTCCACTACTGTTGTTGGTTAGATTTGTTCATTATGTTATGTTCTAGGTGTATTTTATGTTTCTAGAATTGTAAGTGGTTATGGCATGTCATAAGCACTAGATTAGGTGATTTATCAAGTTTGTGAGCTTGAGGTTAATGTGGTATCTCAACCACATTCTATTTGTAATTTATTGTTTTTTGGATAATATATTTACCGGGGAAACCCATTAAAAAAAAGTTTTGTTGTAAATATTTGTTATTGTGCAAGATAGACAGTATAAAGACGTGTGAAAAACGACATTTTCAAAATATTTATACTATATAAAGGCGTTGCCTACTTTTTCTCAAAGTAAGAAGGTAAAAACCTAAATTCTACAAATAAATTTCTTACACTATTTTATAAGAGTATATTTGCTACAATATGTAGCTAACTAGCTACAATTTGTGCTACAAATTGTGAGCTTTTTAGTAAATTTTGCGGGTCTCTCCGAGACCTAAAATAATCAATTGTCTTACGTAAAACACTATTAGGCTTAGAGTTATAAAAGTTTTCGGTTCGATACGAAATGTTTCGATTAAGTTTAGTTTTATACAAATCAGCAGATTATCCAAATACAAGACGATAAACATAATAAGATAATGATGATAAATGCATAAGAATCGTATTTGATAGAAAGATGAAAATGGAAAGTTCTTATTGAAAAGTAAACAAATATACTAATCGTTGAACATAATCTAGGCTCTAGATGGTCAAAGACTCAAAGTCAATAGGGTTTGTTGATTCAGGGGGTAACAAGAAAATGACAAAATGTTATAATCCGACACCCATTTCACAACTACTATCATATTTGCCGACTTTTCAATATTCTCAATTCTCATGCACCGTATGAACTTTTTAAGCAATTTGTACGAGTCTATTAGTCAAAAAGAACATTTTGGAACTCCTAGCGACGCTCCTTGGTAGCTTGGTGTGACATTTAGTGACTCCTTTCGAAACGTGTTAAGAAAATAAGTGTCACCACGAACGCGCACAGCTGAAAAAGGAAAAAAAAAAGTTAACCACCATGATTGGCACGAGTAAAAAAACATCATGCAAAACAATAGGAAAACTCTGCCGAAACGTTAATCACCCGCACCAAAATACTAATTAAATGAAAATAAAATATGAGTGGTTTATTAAAAAATTTAAATGTTTTGGTCATAAGGAAAACGGTTGCAAACATTTTAAGACTTTTAACAATGGGTCAAAATCGGCAAATCACTGAAATGTTATTTATCAAACTGATAGTAACGGGAAGTTGGGTATAAAGTCATAGATAATATGTTCAAAAGAAAAAGTCATATATAACACATTTTATTCTATCAAACAATGTTATGTTTATTACAAAATGATTGCTTAACTAATATTACTAATAAAATTGTATTTGCTTAGAGTAGGTACATATTTGAAATATAATTGACTTGTCTAATCTTTTAAATTTTAATAATCATTACAATATATAATCTCTTGTAAAGTATTCTAAAAAGAACACAAATGAGCTAGGCTTGATAAATCTAACAAAGCCCATAATTACTAATAAAACTATTGTTTAACACTTTCTCGCAGTTGGAACGGAAAAAGACTGAACGCTCAAACTGGAACGAAATTCTTCAAATAAAGCATCCGGCAAACCCCTGGTGAATATATCAACATATTTATAACGGTATGTCACATGAAGAAGACCGACATGACCACGAGCGGCCATATCACGAACAAAGTGTATGTCAATAATATCAATGTGTTTGGTCCATTGATGCTGAACAAGATTGGCTGTCAAATAAATAGCACTCACATTGTCACAATAAATAAGAGTAGCAGATAATAGTGGTGTATGAAAGTTCACGAACAAGATTAGGAATCCATGATATTTCAGCCACTACATTAGCAACACCTCGTTACTCGGCCTCGGCACTTGATCTAGAGAGAGTGTGTTGCCGCTTGGATGACCATCAGAGTAGATGATCCCTAAAGAATACACAATATACTAAAGTAGAACGCCTAGTAAACTCCCAATTTGAATCGGTATAGGCCACAAGAGAGCTAGTGGATGATGCATATAGTTGAAGCCCAAAGTATTAAGTACAACGAGTATATAGAAGAATACGCTTAAGAGACAAAAAATGAGGCTCTCGGGGGTCATGCATATAGAGACAAACATGTTGTACATCATAAGAAATATCAGGACGGGTTAATGTCAAATACTGTAAAACACCTTCAAGACTGCGATATAATGTAAGATTAGATATAGGATCCCTGTTAGCACCAATCTTGGATTTTGTATCAACCGGAGTCCGGGTAGTATTGCAAAAACCCATATGTGCTCGATCGAGAAGTTTCATTGCGTACTTATTTTGAGAAAGAAACATGCATGTAGAGTTACGAGTAACCAAAATACCTAAAAAGGAATTAAGAGCCCTAATTCGGTCATATCAAACTCCTTATGCAGAGATGAGAGGGTACGTTGAAGTAAATCTGTTGATGAAGTTGTTAGAACAACATCGTGAACGAAGATCAATAAATATGCAACCTCATAACCATGTTGATATATAAATAATGTCGAGTCACATCGACTCGAAGAAAACTCAACTCGTTGTGCATACCCCGCAAACCGTTTAAGCCAAGCATGGGGTGCCTGTTTCAAACCATATAGAAACCGCTAAAATCGGCAAACATGATGTGGAAATCTAGGACCCACAAACCCGGGTGGTTGGTACATATAAACAGTCTGGAAAAGATACCCGTTAAGAAAAACATTCTTTACATCAAGATGATGAATAGGCCAATTCAGAGATAATACAAGACAACGAATAGTACGAATAGTGGTCGGCTTAACAACCGGGCAAAATGTATCATCACAACTAACACCATACTGTTGTCTACATCCATTAGCAACAAGACGAGCCTTATACCTGCTCAAAGAACCGTCGGCATGATATTTGTGCCGAAACAACCACATTGACTGAAACCACATTAGCATTAGGTGATTTCAGAACAAGAATCCAAGTACTAATTTTAATTAATGCATTATATTCATCGTACCTAGCATCTCACCATTTAGAATCAGACAAAGCAACAACACGATATTTAGAGACAAGAGAAATGTGAGATGTATGACCATGAAAACGAGGATTAGTTTTGACAGTTCCAACTTGAGCAGTGTGACCAAGAATGAGTTAGAGCAAGTTGGTTCATGGTATTGAGGATGGAAGTAGATTGGATCGAATGAGTAGTGGGTTGGTGCGGAAGCGTGGTTTGGCCAGATTGGGTTGTGTGACCCATATTAGGAGTCGAAGTGGATTGAGCCGAAGGGGTATTGGCGATGCATGTTCGTGTTGGTACAAAATAGAAGAAGCCGGCTGTTGTTGGGCCATAGGGGTGTCTTGTGTCATTATTTTTGGGTTTGCGTTAATATGGCATAGAGACTAATAAGTGAAGGTTGAAGGTCTAGAAAGGTATAGGATGGTGGATTATCGAATGAAATGAAAGCATATGGAAACTGAAGTTCATCAAATATTACATGGAGAGAAAGGATAATTTTGTTAGTGGGATGGTCTAGACATCGATATCCATGGTGATAAGCGGGATATCCCTAAAAAATGCATGGGGTGGCACGGGGTGCAAGTTTGTGTAGAGGGTAAAGGTGTGGGTAACATAGACATCCAAAAACAAGTAAACGAGTGTAGTCAGGTTGTTTATGAAATAACCTAGTCATATATTTTCATTGTTCATCACTTGTATTACTAGTATACCTACATAACCTGCTAACAGTATATGCTCAGTCGGGTCAGGTACATGCCATCAAATATATCAACATGCCAATAATTATTGAATACTTTAATTGGGCAACAATTATATCTCTGTTTTTAGATAGATACAAACATGTGCAATTGAAGTTCTAGCTAGGTCGGAATCCCGTACATTATAAGTATTAAGAATTTTGTCAACGTAATGTGCTTGACTCAACGCAAGTCCACTTTGAGTTCGCATGATCTTTCTTTCAAGGATCACATAAGCCAAACCCATATCTATCATGTCGAACTTTGATTTCAACATGTATATAGTAAACTTTATCATCTTGTCGTTACTACCAACGATAAGAATATCATCAACATATAGACACAAGATTAGATATCCACTAATTTCGCCTTGGACATAAACATACTTGTTGTATTCATTAATTTTGAATCCACTCTCAAACTTTTGATGCCACTGTTTGAGAGCTTGTTTTAAACCATATAATGACTTAACAAGCCTACAAACTTTACTCTCTTGTACAAGAGCCATGAAACTCTCAGGTTGGTTCATATATATTTCTTCTTTTAAATCTCCGTTTAAAAAATCCATTTTCTCATCCATTTGAAGAACTTCCGAATTTCTTAATGCGGAAATAGCAAGAATCATTCTAATAGAAGTTATACGCCTATCAAGCAAATAAGTATCAAAGTAATCTACACCTTCGTTTTATTTAAATCCTTTGATTATCAATCTTTCTTTATAATTATTAATGGTGCCATCAACTTTCATCTTCTTCTTGAACATTCATTTATAGCCTAGTTGTTTATCACCAGGAGGTAAATCCACGAGCAGGTATGATTTTGTAAAATAGAATCTATTTCACTTTTGATGGCTTCTTTCCATTGAGGATCTTTCGAGTAAGTTACTCCTTCTCGATAAGAAGTTGGTCCATTTTCTACAATAAAGAAACATAATCGGGTTCAAACGATTTCTCGGTTCTTATCCTTTTGCTTCCTCTTGGTTCAACCTCTTCTACCTCAGGTTGATCTTGTCTCTCATCTTGGAGATCATTATCATCTCTTTGTCTTTTATGTTAGAAAACTTCATCATCTAATATAGATGAGCTTCTAGTTTTCTTCGTTAAACAATAAAATTTATTTTCGAAAAAGGAAACATTCCTTGATTCCATTATCACGTTCTTTTATATATCCGGATTTTTATAATCATGTACAATGAAACGATACGCACGACTATTCTTAGCATATACAACGAATATACGATCCACATATTTAGAAACTTTTATAACAAATTTTCGTTATATTTATAACTTTAGTGATTTATCGTTTTTTTCTAGGGTTTGAATATTTTGGCAAGAGTAGTCCAACTTAGTCAACTTAAGTTTTTATGTTTATTGCAAATCCAATGAAAAGAATAAAGCTTGACATCCTAAAAGAGGAGCCCAATCGTTGGCCAATTTGTTTCTATTAGAGACGTGGTATAGTGGCCGGTAGGGTGGCTGCTATCATGGCGCGAGTCCACGACGCCAGCCACTGTACCAAGTGTGGCATTTTTGGCCTTCAAATGGTAGTAGCCAGCCATCGTTGTGGCCGATGGCGCGAGTTATTGTACCATGCCTCGCGTTGTATGTGTTCTCGCGCCGTTGTTTTTTTTTTTTTGAAAACGTTATATTTATGTTAAAGAGGATGTTCTTTATGTTATGGTGAGTTTTGAAGTTATGGAAAAAAACTGGTGATGTGGCACCACTTTTACTCACGGCTTGAGCCCACGGCTCAAACCGTACCTAGCCCTCTTACAAAAAAAACGCCAAAGTATATTCTGGAGCGCATGTCAAAGAATGGTCGAGCAGAGATTTTAGACTTTTAGCATGACTCAAAACTCTTATCTCTATTACAAGGGTTTCGACATCTTGCTTATATAAGCTCCACGAAGAAATAGTATATTCATCAGCCTCGTACATTAATTGATCAATAGTTACCCACTTTAAATCATGGCAAAACTCACCAGATATGCACTTCTTTTTCTCTCATTTTATTACGAATTCTCATCAACCATTCTTGTCTCAGCGCAAACGGTCGATCCTCCTCATATAGGTTGCGATCCCGAATCTAATTACACCAGAAACAGTAATTTCGAAAGAAATCTTGATCGCGTACTCGCTAATCTCCCATTAACAAACTCTGGATACGGTTTCTTTAACAGCTCTTCAGGGCAAGTTTCCGATCCAGCTAGTGCCATCGCTCTTTGTCGGGGCGACATTGAACACTACAAAATAAATGACATTACTTACTCAAAGTTTTGTTTACTAATAAAATTTATAATTATTTAAGTCACTATAACTTTTCCTTACTAAAACACAATACATATAAAAGTAAGCAAAAACATTTGCTTACTCTTTTCCCTACTAAAAAAGAGTCATTAAAAGTTTTACACTTTTACTTACTTAATATTGAGTAAGTAATGACCTTTAGTGCTCCCCTCTATTACTTACTTTTTTTCTTAAGAGTAGGAGTTGATAAAAATTAACTTTTGATAAATCTTTTTTATTAGAAATTAATAGAAAATACTTTTTCTTACTCAATATTGAGTAAGTATAGACTTTTAGTGCTCCCTTCTATTACTTACTCTTTCATATTTAATTGAGTAAGCAAATGTCATAAATTTTGTAGTGGAAGCATTTCCATGTGGTACTTGTGTGAACAATACTATTAGGAATCTGAGAGAGATTTGCCCAAATCAAAAAGTTGCACGTATGTTCTATGATGATTGTTGGGTCACGTATTCTGATGAAAATCTTTTGGGTTCAACAAAAGCAAAATATCCGATAACGGATTGGAGATCAGAAAATGTGACGGATGATGTTCCCAGTTTTACTCGGGACTTGCTAAACCTGCTTAGCAACCTAATTGCTGAAGCGGCCGCTGGTGGTTCTTTACTGAAATTCGCCTCCGGCACAATGAGAAGGCCAAATTCCGAAGTGAAGTATGCGATTGTGCAGTGTACTCCAGATCTATCGAGGGAACAATGTACAAATTGCTTAAATGATGCGGTCAGTCAAATGGTTAGTCAGGTTTCCGGGTCCACAGGGGTGCAGGTGTATTTGCCTAAGTGTATGAGGTACGAAAATTATCGGTTCTATGACGAGGCACCGATTATTCCTCAGGCAGATTCTCCGCCGCCTGAGGCTCAACAATTTTCGCCTGGTACGTTTCAAATTTCAGCTATATATGATATCTCTGTGCATGACAAATATATGACTTATAACGGTATAAGGCGGTCGTCACTAATTAGTGGCAGCTATTACAGTCAGGTATCTTAATTAGAGACAAATAAGAGGTCGTCACTTTAGTAACTAGACCAACGATGTCACTCTGTGTGTGTGACCAAGGTTTAAACCGAATGAATATGCCAATATATAAATTTGTAGGGACCAAGGTTTTTTTTTTTTTTTTTTTTTGCAAAGGGTAACTCATATATTACTTATCAAAATGATGCATACGAACAAAAAGCAAGAAAGTTCATAATTGGACATGCCCAATCAGGAAACCTATTCTACTGCTTGTCGGTATCGGATAACTCTAACAAGCAATACAATATCTCTGATACAACAGAACAAAACATAGGATACAGGGAATCAGTAGCCTATCCTAGAGGCAAAGCTACTACATTCAAACATAACAACAACCGTAGCTCCATAATAAATTTGTAGGGACAAAGAAAATTGATAACTTAGATAAACAGTGAGAGGTGTGAGCTTTACGCTTATATCACGTACGTGTCGGTGTCACTAAAATTTTCATGCGTTTTTCTACCTTAAAAGTTGCAGTTAAAATCAATGATTTTGAAAATCGGTTTTTAATTAAAATCAATGTTTTAAAAATCGGTTTTAAAATCGACTCGATTGAATCATCGAATCCGAATCAATGCGAGTCAAACTGAGTCGACACAGATCAACTCGGTTTTTCAAAAAAAATTAAAAGAATTTATATTCTCAATCGGTAACAAAAATTATATTGAAAAATTATTAAATCTTCGTATAACAAACTATTTACCAATAAATTTAATATTTAAAAATAAAATTACGTCGTAAATACGCAAAATTCACATGTTTTTTTAACACGAAAAAATCGAAATCCGGCTAGGTCTCGAGAACCGGGTTGACCCGGGTCACCCCAAACTCGGCGCATATAGTCGGGTTTTGAAAATGTGAAACCCGGTTTAATATGACTCGTTTTTTCGACTGGAACCGGGTCAACCGGTTGATCAAACCAGGTCGAACCAAGTTTGAAAACATTGGTTAAATTTGTTGCAGTAAATAAAGATCTATGTATGTTTGATAAAATTAGTTGTACAGTGTAAGCTGTAAGCTGTAAACTGTAAATAAGTTAACATGATTATAAGTTGTATTTATTAAGTACATGTGTTTAGTGAATTAAATGTTAACTGTAATATTAAGATGTAAAATTGTTTAAAGTGATATATATTTAAATAGATTATAATATTATTAGAGGTATATTAGTAATTACAGTATTAATATTTTAAACAACTCTTAAAAGTTTAGAAAAAATTTATGACTCAGTTTTTATTTAAAAAATAGCGTATTTGTTTAAAATAAAACCTTACAATTCATGTAACCAAACAGAAAAATTTATTATTGAAGTAATTATTATAAAAAGAAAAAGTTTATAATTAAAAAAAAAAACCTTCAAAACAACTATTTTCAAACAGGGTAATAATGACAAGAAAAAGCTAGAATGTATTTTCAGTGTTTTAAAAGATACTTGTAAAAGATGTCATAAAATTTCAAAATTTAAAACTTTACCAATTGTATTCTAAAAAATGTTACAAAAATGTTACATGACTTATATTGTGCCATTTAAAAAATGTCACTAAGGATACTTTATTTATAAACTTTTTGATCATCGTCATTACAACACTTCCGTGTCACTTTTTTATTTTATTAGTTAAATGTTAGTTATAGTAATCATCATATTATATACCGAATATATACTAATAATAATTGTTTCCAATTCTAATTGAATAACTCCAATATGATGTTGATGGCGAACGTTTGATTATACTTTATAAAATGACAAATATATATAGAAAGAAACAGAAAAGAGATAGATTGGTCAAAGGTGGCGGGTGATACTGATGTGTGAGATTATTATTAGAAAAGTCAAAACACGTACCTAAGTTTAGAAACCATTTGATCAAAACAGCCTACCAATTTATGTGACCTTAATTTTTCACATTCGTAGGAAAAAATTCACACGGGACTCGCATTGCAACATCTATCATTTTGGCGACGGCTGTTTTCATGATCATTGTCGCTTCTTTATGCGCGTTTGCTATGTTCCGAAAGAAGAGGATGCTCAAAAAGACTTTGGAAGAATTTTATTTGCAAAGTAAGTTTCCGAATTTCAATTTTACACTTGTCCGTAATTTCTAATTATATATATACCACACTTTCTAATTAGTTTGCTTATATATTTTTATTTTTTATATATGTGTTACATCAAGGAAGAAATAAAAAGTTTAGACATAACAACACTTTTAAACTTTTATACACTTATCTAAGTAAAACAGAAAAACAATTCAACATAATTAGTTTGATTCAATTCAAGGAAATTTTATCTTGGACAACATTGATAACTACATCTCATACATATCTCTGATGATAGCTAGATCAGAACAAACCACCAACTAATCTATTTCTCCTTTGAATCATCAACCACCATTAACCTAATGTCTACAGTTCCTAGGACCGAGATCTCAATAACTATTCAACCCACATCCGCAATGACTAAAATATCTTGAACTAAACATCAACATGCATGTTATAGCTTCATACTCTACAATGAGGGGCTATACCTACTAGCTACATATCTTAAGCCATCTACCTCCCAAAAATTAGAAGCAACACCTAAGGAGAAAATAGACTTACGGATCACTAGCAGGAAACACACACCCTCATCAAGAAACCACCCTAACCTCCTTTGGCAGTGTATTGCTAGGGCCAAGAAGCTTCGTCTTTCACGGCTCTTTATTCCTAGCAGCATACGAAGAACCCACCTTATGGAAGTTACAATTGAATGAAGCTAGAAACACACAACATAATCCAGACTCTCACTCCCAAGGCCAACTATTTATATCGTAAGGTCATTCAAGATACTAAAAAGGAAATACTCAATGTACAAGACCATCCATTAATACGTCTTAGTTCGACATGATTTGCATATCAGAGAATGGTAAAACCATAATCATTCTTTATGAAACATTTTATTCTGAGGTAAAACATGCCAACATCCCAACTTCCTTGTTGAGAACTCCTCAATACATCACATCCTCATACGCTAAGAACAAGATAACACATGTCCCTGAAGATTACTCCAAGATATAAGCCTTCTACTCAAAAACCAATATCTAAATAGTCCTTTATCACTAAAACAAATTAGTTGATTTTTCACACTTATTATGCCACTTGTTCACACTTTAAATGGTATAAATTTAAAAAGTTCACATTTTCATTAGTATTTTTTGTGTCAACAAATTCGGTGTAACAAATAATTTCACACTTTTAAGTGTGAAGAGTTTTAATACTTCACACTTTTATGTGTGAACATTTTAAAACTTCACACTTTTATGTGTGAACTTTTTAAAACTTCACACTTTTATCTGTGAACTTTTTAATACTTCAGACTGTATAATACTTCACACTTACAAGTATGAATATTTTACAAATAAAGTTCACACTTTTTAAAGTACGAAGAAAAAAATGTGAACAAACTCTAAATTTGTTATAGTGTATGTTTTCAAACCATGCACAATTTTACATTCCGGTTTTTATCACACTTGATATCCTCAGTTGAACATAACAAACTCACATTCCATCCCCTGTAGGCTCTATTAACTGCATCCATCATTTTTACATTCAAGGTCATTGATCTCATTCTCAATATTTCATTAATGGCATCAAACAGCTCAATAATGCTCCTTTTTTATTCCTAAAGATTCCTCAATTCCATTTATGCCAAATTAAGTACATAGAAGCAACTAAAGAAAATATTTCTGATAACATTATCAATGGAGTTGTCCCAATACATCTCAGAGGAACCGTTGATAATATCATGCCACTTCTTTTTAGCACGACAAACATCACTTTTGGGTTTGACTTTATTCCAAAATTCTTCTTCATATTCGTGTTTCACAAGTCTTGGATTCTTATTTCCAGGATCGAATAAGATCATAATCAAACAATCAACATGACAATCGTCATACAAGAATAAATAAGAATAGTGAAAGAAAAATGCTTAATATTGAACAATAATATTTTTTGTAAAAACGACCTACATATACAAATCTAAGAGGTGTCACTGAAAGGATGTGACGGGATACCATTTCATTATAATTGACACATAACTAAGTATCAATTGTTTTACAAATTGTCTTAGTTGGGTATTGGCCCAGACCAGATGAATTTGTGCAACCTTTATTGGCTTATTTTCCTGATTGTATCATTTACAGCTACTAACTAATGGCGCTAATGTTTTAATATAATTAAAGATGGATTGATCTTAACAATTTCAACATTCTCGCCCTTAAGATAAAAATAATCTTTAATGTGTTTTTCTTTTCTTCGTGATCCTTCATGTGATCAACTAATAATAATAAAAGCTTCTTTGACGGATATTTTAATCATTCCTTGTTAGTATTTATTCATTTTCGGTTGCTATTAAGTCCTCGTTCTCTGGTTGTCTTTTTTTATTAAGGTAAATCCCCTTAAATCGTAACATTGTCCCCATCTTCCTCTGGTGTCTTTTGGTATATACCTTTCCTTTGTGAACCATCTCGGTTGTAGGGTTCATCTCGAATCGGGGTTCCAAGGATTGTTTCATCTTTTCCTTTGAATTCTGATTAACACGTTTTATGTTCTTTTGCAACAAAAATAGCAGCCCTAGTTTCCTTCTTTTTTTCTTTCTTTCTGATATTCTTTGTTCTCGCGTATCTGCTGTCTCTTTTCATCCATGGCAGGTTTTCTTGAGTGATGATTGAATCATGAATTTCTGTGTTGTTTGATTCTTTCGCTCTGATACGACTGTTTCACATGTCTTCGATTCTTATTTTCAGGATCGAATAATATCATAATCAAACAATCAACGTGATAATCATCGTAAAATAATAAATAAGAACAGTGAAAGAAAAAACTTAATATTGAATGATAATATTTGCTTGTAACAATTGACCTATATATACAAATCTAAGAGGTAATATTCATACCTTTTTATTATAACTGACACATAACTAACTATTAACTGTTTTTCAAACTATCTTAGTTGGGCTTTGGCCTAGAGCATATGAATTTATGCCACCTTTATTGGCTTATTAACATGGTTATTAGCATTTACAACTAGTAACTAATGTGGCTAGCTTTTAACATGATTCAAGATGGATTGATCTTAACAATTATAACAATTTGCATTAAAAGAACAAGATTTGATGTGAGCCCATACCTCTATAGCATACTCAGCACATCATTACATCATAAGACCCCCATTTCATGATTTTGTCATGAGTGAATAGTTTGTTTAGAATAGCTATCAACATAATGAAAGAGCGCTTTAGGATTTTCTGAGGGAACCAGAACAACTTTGAACATTTCATAGTTTCGTCAGTAAATTCTGAATCATGATAAGCTTGAATTGCAATAAATTTTTTATCTTTCCCATAAAAAACATAAGAAGATCATATGTAAAATACACATGGGTTAACCTCATCTCCTTGTAGCTAAAATGATACTTAAAATCCTCCCTTTTATCCACTTTTTCTTTGACAATGAAAGACAAAATCTCCTTGACTAAGGTAAAAAGATATGCAGACACATGATTAACCTGTCTTAGACCTCTACGTCATCTGAACTAGCAAAAACTCTGACGATTTTCTTAGATAGAGAATGAAGTAGTTGTAAAAAAGATAATAATCCAATATGCCATCTTTTAATGAAAACCAAGCATTTAAGAATAGCATGCAAGAACTTCCAATTCATAGTATCATAAGCTTTTGGAATATCAATCTCCAAAGCAACTCTATTAGGCCCTTGTTTCATATCATAACCCTTCATGAACTCTTATGAAAGGTAAATATTGTCTTCAATATTCTTGTTTTGTACATATGAATTGGGGTACCTTTGGATTCCTTTTAGACCTCATGTAAGAATTAGGGTTCATACTAATTTTAAATGTTTGGCGTGATTTGATTGGTGTTTTAAATGTTTGATTCGAAGAACTGGTGAATACTGAATTTTGGATATTCTTCTATAGTTTCGCATACAAGTTTAGATAAGGGTAAATGCACCTCTTATTTATGTAAAACTTTTAAAGCTTTATACCTTGATCAATTAACCACTTACTTTATTTATTTTCAAATCTTAAAGCTTAATGTAGTATATGCTTTTAGCATGACTCTTCACTTTTCTATAGTATCTTCTTTAATTTGTAAGGGATAGCTACGAAGATTTAAGACATTTTCTGATTCATGTATAAGATGAAACCCTTTACATTGATGTTGGTTTTTCCCTTGTAGCTAATACGTATGACCTCAACATTATTGAACCTTTGGAATTCAATTTTGGTAATGTGAGCGTGGCAACAAATAACTTTTCTGAAGACAATAAGATTGGACAAGGTGGATTTGGATCAGTTTACCAGGTATGCGTACACATTTTATCATGTATTAAAAATAAGCCCTTATGTTTCTAATGTATGATAAATATAATATTTAGGGTGAGCTAGAAGATGGACGTTTGATAGCAGTGAAGAGGTTATCAAGGGAGTACGGACAAGGTGAAAAAGAATTCAAGAACGAAGTGTCGTTAGTTGCTAAGCTTCACCATCGCAATTTGGTAGGGTTGCTTGGTTTCTACATAGAAGGAAGCGAGAGAGTCCTCATATACGAGTTTATGCCAAATTCAAGCCTAGATAAATTCTTATTCGGTAAAGAAGCTCTTCTAACTCATTGATTGCAAGCTATATGCATGCATCTCACTTTCATTTGTTTTCCAATGTTTGTGATCGTAGATCCGGATAGGCGAGCATTGCTCGATTGGGATACGAGCTACAATATCATTGAAGGTGTTGCTCGAGGACTACTTTACCTTCATGAAGATTCACGTCTAAGAATAATCCATCGTGATCTCAAAGCTAGTAACATTTTATTAGATGCTAAACTGAATGCTAAAATCACTGATTTTGGCATGGCAAGATTGTTTAGCCCTGATGAAACTCAAGGAAACACAAGCAGGGTTGTCGGAACCTAGTAAGTCTACGACCTTAAGGCCAAATTAATTCCAATTTTCATAAATCAAAATTCAGTTTGGGTCATTTTCCTCTTAACAAGTATATAACTAAAAATAGCAGGCAGGGTTGGTGATTTGTTATAATCAATGAGTGCTAAAAAATTTTTTATTGTCGCTCAATGCTATGTTGTAGTGGTTATATGGCGCCAGAATACATCATGCATGGCGAATTCTCAGTAAAATTGGATGTCTTTAGCTTCGGAGTGTTGGTGTTAGAAATAATAACAGGTCAAGCAAATCAGAGTTCCCGAGATGGTGATAGTCATGTATACCTTCTCAGCCATGTAAGTACCTAAATTTTTTGTCTTAAAACAAACATATTGTTTCGGCCATTAGAGCTAACAACATATAAATTTCATGATATCTTTTAGGCATGGAGAAATTGGCGAAATGGAACTGCATCAAACATAATTGACCCCATATTGTTGAAAGGGTCATATTCAATAAATGAAATCATCAGAAGTATGCACATCGCGCTATTATGTGTTCAAAAAAATGTTGTAGATAGACCGAACATGTCTACGGTTGTTCTTATGTTCAATAGCTTCTCCCTCACTCTCCAAGTACCATCAGAACCCGCTTTTTTTATTCAAGATGGTGTTGATCATGAATTGCCATCCATTGATGAGTATGATGTTTTGGTAGGGTATAACAAGAGATCTGAATCATCACACGCTTCTGGAAATGATGCTACGATTTCTGATATTACTCCTAGATAGTTTTTGTGAATATACGGATGTTGCCTACATTCATTTTAGTATAAATTTAAACAATTATAATCTGGACGCCTGCAAAACTTTACAAACTTGATTTAAATTTTGCTTGAACATTTACATTCTTATGAAGCTCTCGATTATCATAGAAAAGCATGTTTTTTTCTTAAACCAGGGAAATCAGGTTAGCGACTATTTTGGATCATAATTTTATGCATGTTTCGGAATTTTTTGTGTAAAATAAGTTAAGTAGACATGAATGTTTTTAGACCATATATTACTGCATAAAAGAAGAGTTGAATAATTAAAGATTTTGCTTTACTAAATTAAAGATAAACAAAGGTTGCAAACCTAATTAGCTAGTAGCTAGGAAAGAAAATATTTACAAAGTATTAGAAAGACATATGCAATGATCATAGAGCCACTCAAATAAATTAACTTACAAAAAAGTTTATTTGTATTTTTTGCACATGCTAAAGACAAATTCTCACTATTTATTTTCGTTTGATCTAATAGTGGAGATTAATTTAAGATTAAGAAAAAACGGGGAGGAATCATTCTTACCAACATGTCTAAAAGTTTTAAAAATGGGCGAAACAACTAAAGTTGTAAATGACGAAATACTTTTTATCACTAGTGATGTTTCATTGGTAATAGATGAATGAAATATCACTGGTCATAAAGCGACGAAATATCACTGGTGGTGGAGTACAAAATAACTATGTTTATAAAATATTATTAGTGATATTTCACTGCTTTATCACTAGTGATATTTCATTTTTTTATCACTAGTGATATATCATTTTTATTATCACTAGTTGTGATTATCAGTTTTCGACGTATTTACAACTTTCGTGGTTTCATTGTTTTTTTCTAACTTTTAAATATTTTGGCAAGTATTGTCTTCTATTATCCAAAATTACTCAACATAGTTAACTTAAGTTTTTATGTTTATTGTTAATCCAATGAAAAGAATAAAGCTTACATCCTAAAAGATGAGCTCAATCCTTGGCCCCTTAAAGAGCAAAAGTATATTTTAGAACACACGTCGAAGAATGGTTGAGCAGAGATTTTAGACTTTCAGCATGACTTAAAAATCTTATCTCTATTACAAGGATTTCGACATCTTGCTTATATATAAGCTCCACGAAGAAACAGTATATTCATCAACCTCCTGCATTACTGCAATCAATCAATAGGTACCGACTTAAATCATGTCAAAGCTCACCAGATCTAGATATGCACTTCTATTTCTCTCAGCTTATTTCCAATTCTCGATAACCATTCTCGTCTTAGCGCCAACGGCCGATCCTCCTCATTACATTTTTCCGATTCAAATTACACCAGAAACAGTTTTGAAAGAAATCTTGATCACATCCTCAATAATCTTGAGGGAACATGTATATGAAATAATATATGTCCGAAAATCGCCTCAGCCTAAGGAGACACACGCGTAAAACGTTAAGTAATAATAATTAATATTGTATTAATATTAATTATACGTTAAACAAAATAAACAAGAAACGAAAGTCGGAAAAAGGGAAACAAAGGAATTTCTTTCCTTGTTTGTCATAGGCGGTCGAACCACACAACCCAAGGGCTTGTGGGCTTGGTTGCTTGATCACCAAGTTATTACAAGTATATAAGGAGGTCTTGGATACCTTACTATTCATTTGTAATCCCTAAATTACTTTTCTTTCTCTTTTTCCTTTGTGGTCCGATCGGCAAGAAACCCTAAGGGGTGTTTGGTGTTGCGATCGACTAAGTAAGAAACCAATAAGGTTTCTTGTTGTTGATTGATTCAAGAAGCGTGGTTTATTGGTTGTTTAATAGTTCCGTACTAACATACTTATTTCTCCTGTTAAATGTATTGTGTGTGTACTTATAGAAATCATATTTTGATCTTTAATTGGGTTTTCGGCTATACTGGTTGTTCGATAAAGGTGAATTAATCCATTGCTAAAAGGTACACAATTCTTTATCGTTTATGTTAATTACTTGTCTATATGTGATCTTATTATTCTGCTGCGTACACGTGATTATTAACGTGTTAATATGGTTAAGTATTTTTTTTATCAATTCCAACACTAGAATAAGAGTTGTTCGTATATCTCTTAATTGCATAAAAAATGAAAGATCTAAAATTGTATAAACTTAATACTATGTTGTATAATTGTTTTATTTGATGATTAGGTTTTCATAAACCTTAATTAAGGTTAATAAAATAAATTAGACAAAACTTTAAGTCGTATGCAATTTTTATTAATAAATATGTTGTTAATTGTTAATTAGTTGTTATTTATCACGTTATTAATTGTTAGTATGATAGATCCATGAGAATCATGCAAGTTTACCATGGATCATGTGTTCTTGATATTGGATATATAGAAGTTAATTAATCGTTAATGATTGTACATGCTTAAATGATGGTTTATAATGATTCTTGACATGATTATTGTGTAATTTTTGAGAAGATATGTATTGACACTTATCACTAAAAAACTTGTAATATATTCAGATGATGTCGGTAAAATTTGAATTTTTTATGGGAAGTCCACGACTAAAAAATCTACAAATTTGTAGTTTCGAGCTAATCTTGGGAATGACCATAGATATACTCTATAGTGACCTGGATTCAACCTAAATTGTAAGACAGGTTTACGTGTTATGTGGTGTGTACTTGAATTTGACTTACGAAATCGAATTTTCGATGAATGTGGCTCAGTTCCATTAAGAAGTGAAAGTCTTACTCATGTATATGCATTTAATTTAATTTAATTTAGTTGACTTCGATTCATCATCAATTTGTATGTGGTATGCGATTAATTATTAAATGGATATATGTTTTAGGTTAATTTTTATTTGTTTGCTATTAATTATAATTGTTATGGATCATGTTTAAACCAAAGGGTTTTTCGAAAATAAAAATAAACCAGACAAAAACTACATGAAATTTGATTTATTATAAACTTATTCTTGCACGGTTATATGTGAAAACAAATGAGTCACCCTTACATGGTTTTATATCTAACTCACTAAGTGACTAGCAAGAGTCAATTTTATAATGTGTTTTCTATTTTCAAGATGTAAAATCTTATTAATGACATAATTTGTAAAAGTACTATCTAGTTGCAAGGATAAAGTTCGGGGAGAGTCATCAAGACTTCTTCTTGTATATACCATTATCTATAATGTCGGGTTACTTGTAATTTTCTTACCTTACATACTATTTAAGAAACTGCGAACGTCTAGGGTTTGAATGATTTTAATCATTTTTTAATCTTTTCTCGTGATAAAATTAACCTTTTTAAATGGAAAACATGCTGAATCGTCAATTATTATGATATCACTATTTATACAATTGATTTGTGAGTTAAATAAATGATATTCGTAAATACCGTAATTGAGTAAATTTTTATGATATAAAAATATTGCATGATTTTTGTACATTTTTTTGAAATTGTCAACAATAAAAAATAAAATAAAATTATACTCTTTTAAAATAAGTTATTTTTCCATCCAACTAGTAAAAACATTTGCACTTACTCTTTCACCATACGTGAGACTGTGGTGATTTTGTAACCCAAGGTGATATAATACACTCAATTGTGAGACGTTGGTGCTATATAATCAATTTTTTTGGTTTGACGACTTAACCAAGTTAAGATAGACGAGACCTTAACTCGTGGCAATTGATGGGATAAACATGCTCACTTTTTCACTTTTGAATTTGTCACAAGTGATGTACATAAAGTAGAGTCTTATCACTCTAGAAGTTGTATTAGATGCAATTATTGAACATCAATTACCCCTTGAATACCATCATCACTAGCATATCAGCTGATGCGGTGGTGGTATGTCTTAGTGGATTCTAGATTTTAAAAAATTAATTGTTTATTTATAAACATAAGCATTTAATTTTCTATAAAGATAGTATTGAATTTTGTGATTTTGTTTTTTAAAGTATTATTGTAACGAAGTTTCATAAACTTATGTTTGTTCGACAAACAAAGTCTCATTATCTTTTAAGAAAGAGAGAGACATATACCTATCTTTTTTCCTTGCAAGAAAAAACTATTAATAGGTGCGATTGAATTATTGTAATAATCAATCTTTAAGTGAACTTAAATGTTTAAGAAGAATTAAATAACTTATTGTTTCAAGTAGATCTCATTACTTTTATTTGAGTTTTTGAAAATCTTTCAAACTAATAAGTCTCTTAACAATATTTTGGCAAGCAATATTTGTTTTGTTATTTACATATCGATACCCTTTAATGCTACACTCGATAGAACAAAACAAGTGTTTTATTTGCTTATTGTGATTATAATAACTAGCTTATTTACCTTGGTTATTATGTTTTAACTCAATGTAGGCACCATTAACCTTTATTGAATGGTAGGCCTAATACGAAGGAAATTGCATGTCAGTTTCAAGTTAATGAGAGCATGATGGAAAGTCTCTCATCTACATGATAGAAATTTATACACTCTTTATAACACATTAGTAATTGTTACTTATGGGCATTTAAAGTGAGAAGGAAAGTAATCAAGTCGTTATTTATTTTTCACTGGTGAAGCAATATTTGTAATGTTTTGTGTTTACTATTGAAAATACATTAATGTAATGTTGTCTAATTCACTTGATCTATAAGGTTTTTTACCTTGGTAGTAATCCATAATTATTTCTATTTTGACTTGAAATAATAACTTACTTTCACAATATAAAGAACCATAGTTTTAAGGATCACTGCATACTATTTTATATGATAATCACTTTTGAAGTATTTTCTATATAATAATTATTCACAATTCCTAATAAAACTATATGGTTAACGTTAGGGGTGGGAATCGGATCAGATTATTCGGGTCAGGTCAAAGTCGGGTCAATGCTAAAAATAATTTACCCGAACCCGACAAGGTTCAGGTCTATTCGGGTCCGATCTAGTCGGGTCGGGTCTATTCGGTTCGGTAAACCCAAATTTGAGTAAAATAAAAAAAAATTTACTCTTTTTAATAAACATTATATTTAATTTGAACCCGGCTAACCCGCCCGAATATGCTCAGGTCGGGTCGGGTCGGGTTCGACTAACCCAACCCCCTAGTTAACATTCTACCAGTTATTGAAATATACGTGACATTATCATAATGTTCACATAAATAATTGTGTTTCATGGTTGTTTATATGTATACATGATGTTGTGTCATGCACAATGGGATAAATGTTTATTATGTGCAAGGTACAACATATAACAATATGACAAATGGTTTCTTCACCGCGAGATAAGAATCTAATATTCTATTAAGGCTCATACATTTAATTGTCAATGTATGTTGCCTTGTTTAGAAAATATTAAGATATGAATAACAAGTTACTTCAACTATTTGTTTATCGTTTCTTGGAATGTTTCTTATAATGTTTCTTGAAATGAACATAAATAAATAACGAATAAGCAATTAACTTGAAAATTTTGAATTATTCAAAAGATAAGTAATGTATATATAGTTATTGAACAACTTAAATATCTATACATTAGAGCATGCAATATGTTTTTGATGCTATATATTTTCAATTTTGTGTTGACACAATTGATAAGTATTTAATCTAAAGAGTATTAAGTTATGTAGGAATTGTGATATGTTTTCACACTCTCAATACTCATAGAATATCACAAAGTTTTAGTATGTCTTGAGTGATAAATCAAATTGTTTATAATTATTTGATTTTGATAACTTTGAATACTTTACCTCCAAAAGTTGTCAAGGTTTAGAACCGCGAGTTCATGTGAATTAAAACACAAAATTATTAAAACTGCGAGTTCGTTGTAAGTCGAGGAGAATTTTTTGCGCTTAAACACGGATTTGGATTAGCCTCTAGAGCAGCAAGAGAATGATTTGAATTAGATGACGATCCTACACTAAGAAAGTTAAAAATAAAGACGAATTACGTAACCACGCAAAACGATAAAAAATAATATTAAAATATTCAAAAATATTGTAATTTTAAAGAAATTGAAATCTAATTCTGAATAACTTAATTAGATCAAAATGAAATTAAAAATAAATTTAAAAGCTTAATGGGCCTAATAATAGCCCAAATCAAAAAATAAATTAAGGCTTATTAGGTTTTTTGGCCCAATAAGAAAAAGCTTTACCTATAAATAAGTTATAAGCTATCTTATCGGGCGTAATAAGCCAAATAAGTTAAAACTTAAGCTTATTAGAAAAGTTTTTGAACCAAAATCAATTTTTTATCAATATAAAGTTGTATCAAGAAGAAAAATATGAAAAATTACAAGTGAGCTTATCAAAATAAGGTATAAGCTCAAGTGAAAAAACTAAAAAGCTAACCACTCAAGCTTATGAGCTGAGAATTAATATAGACTCCTCAAATAAGATTTGAATAAAATATGTAAAAGAAAACTTCTAACAAGCAATATCAAATTAATTAAAGCTTCCTAATAGGACAAAATAGTCGACTGGGCTATAATGTCCAATGTAGGGACTCAAATTTGACAAACCTTACAAAAATGAGCTTATAAGATAAATGGACAAAGAAATTGACAAAAGACTAAGTGCAATAAGCTTAAAAATTAAATAAGCTAAAATGAATATGAAAATGAGATCGTTTTCTAGTAAAATTTAAACCAAACAAGTAACAAAGCCTAAGAAAGGTAAATAAGGACAGAAAAATAAGTTTAAACTACAAACTAAAGTCGTTGCACGTTAAGATAAGCTGAAACGATCAAATAAGCTGTTTTTAGCTTATTTATCAAAGGGAAATCAAAAGAAGTAAATATAATCAAAAACCAACCTAGCTTAGTAAAGACCCTGGGAGGGGCTGGTAACTTGTGTTGTGTGTGAAGGTAAGGTCGTGGGTTCGAGTCTCATGTCTTCCTTTTTCCTACTTTTTTATTTGGATAGTTCCCCAAAAGCTTTGGCTTATTGCGGGGGGGGGGGGGGGGGGGGGGGTGTTAGTTCAAGTTTAAAGACACAATTAGCAGAATCAAAACACTTATAGACTACAAAATTTCAAGAAAAAAAAGAATCAAATGAACAAAAACCTATTGGCTATGTTATAGTAACTATCTAACTTAGGGGCAAATTGATGAACTTTGAGCTTAATATTAAGCACCTAAAAAGTCTTGAACCACCAAATGAACCTAAGACAGATCACTAACTACCTATAATCTACTTGCAAACTAAAATCCAAAACATAAAAACTTATAACCTAAGAATTATTACAGGTGATATGTCTTGGGCTTAATAGTGGTAAAAATGACACTATGAGTGCTCAATTTAAAAACTAAGGCAAAATCAAAACAAATATAAGGTAGCAAGTAAAAACATGAAAATAAAACAACAATTAACATTAAAACATGGAATCGCTATCTTACTGTATATATTTAAGCAGAAACTTAATAACATGAAATTCTTTGATTTTTACTCTACAAAATTGAATTAAGAGTAATTATTACTACACTACACTTATCTCAAAAGTTCACAAAACCTAAAGTCCTAAATAGTAGCTTGTGCTAGCTTGTCAGACTAACCAAAACACCCCTTTCAGTCTAGACTTAACACTTTTAACAAAGAGAATTTGAAATTAACGCAAGAAAAAGGTAAACAGTGAGCATACACAATGAAATAATAAGCAATAAAGCAATTAGATAAGCAAGAAAATTTGCAACTAAGAAAAAAAAAATAAGCAAATAAGCAATTATCAAGTAAGCAAGATTTTGACGATGAAAAGTAAAAAGGAAAAGAAGATCACTTACAGCGAGTATAAGGTCAATACCTTAGCCTAGTCTTGCTTTAAGGCTTTAAGCATTCCTCAAAACATTTGAGAGCTTATCGCATGAAAAACACTTCATTTCTTGAGTAATCCTGAAACAAATAAAGCAAACATCAAACTAACAAGTACAATAAGCTGATAAGCCAAGCTTATTTGTGGATAAGCTCGCTTATTAGCTTATTTCTTTATATAAAATTAAAAAAAACTTTTAAAGAGAACAATCTCTTGCAAGGAAAATGAAATTTTAGAAACCGACAGAAAGTTAACACCATCAAAATCCCAAACTTATTGAACAATAGTTCTTTAAAACCAAGTTTTGTTTTTAAATAAAACTTAAAAAGTAAATGTTACAAAAAAGATTAAATTAATAGAAACTTAAGTGTATTTAAAAGTAAATGACATAAATTTAAAAGGAACTCAATTTCATTTCATAAATTCGTATGTCACATGTGCAAATTATGAAAGTTACATTCTAACTATCATCTAGTATATATAGTGATACAATGTGATTCAAAACCCTAAACCTAGTCATATGAACTCCTAGTTATGCCTTGTAATATGTTGAGTATATGCAAAATTCAACTATTGTTCTTTAAGCTTTTTTGGTTGTCATGTGATGTTGACACGATGATGAAGTAATCTGCGCCATTGGTTTAATGTAATGACCAAGCAAACTAATCATAGACGTTGATTGGTCTTTCATTACGGGCAAAAGTATCAATCACTTCTCCTTGGCTTGTAATTCTCAAAAGATGACGTGGCCTCTGATTGGAGCACATGGGTGTGTTCCTCATGAGAAAAAGTACAAAAGCCTTATAATAATTTTAGTTAACCCTTTGGTTCGAGTTAGATTGATACTTTTGATATACTAGGGTTTATGGGTAGATTAGGTGGGGTTTAACCCGAAATGGGTTTAATAAATCTGCTTCCCTTCTAATTTAAAATAACAATAATTAAATAAGGGAAAGGTTCAAAGGCTGGGTGACAGGGTTTAATATTCGTTTTGGACTGGATTGAACTTGATAAATCCATTTCCAAGGACTATAAGTGTAATATTGCCATACTTTATGGACCCATTGTGTAATTTAGGATATATCGAGGGTATAAGGTGTGAACATGGGAAAGTTGAGGGACAAAATGGTAATTACATATTTATTCAAGGGCATTTTGGTCACTTAAGATCTTTATGGTTTCAAAACCCTTAAAACGACATCCGTCTTTGGTTTCATGTACGTCTTCACTCCTTGTGTTTGTGTATTCCTGTTTTGAGCATTTTTAAGTGATTTCTCGATATTCGTGCCTGCACATACACAAACAAGAAAACAAACATATTTTGTGCACATTTGTAGATATTTTACTCATTTTAAGCCAGTTTTAGGGTATAGAAAGATGAATAATTACAGTCACATTAACTAGGCATAACAGTGGCCTAGTGCGACCACGATTTTTCCTGTCACCTTAGGTTTCTCTCTCCAAAGACCTACATGCGATTTACAACAAAACGACCATGCTCAATATTTTTATTCATTAAATATAAATTTTTCAAAAGGTTTAAAGACACAAACGGGCTGTTGTCGCAAACATGTGCAAATATTCATCAAGAGCATGAGGAACGGCTTCGTACGCCATTTGACAAATAGTGAAAGTACACTTCAACAATAGCGAAAAACAATCTCCTCTCGTACAACAACCGAGTTTTGAGAAATAGGATAGTTGTTGGTTTCCCCGCCTTTATGGACTCACGGAAAGAGAGCGATGAGTCTTCATGAACAATTCGTGTTAATAGTCCTTGATCCATTTGGAATTGCACATGAAATCGTTCTTCGTCATATTGTGGCTCATCATAAACATAAGCCTCCACTAAACCACTATGACCACTGACATAATCTCTATTTATGTAGTTTCATTGGTTTCGCGGGTTTGATGTCTCGTAAGCCGTTTGACAAGTTTCTGTAAATATCTCAAGCTCACTAGTAACTTCATACTCGTCGTCGAAAAAGTCGCAAAAAATAGTTTGTAAGATAATGTAATTTCGAGAAGTGTAATTTAAATGTTTGTGAAAAATGATTATATAAATAGGGTTTTTATAAGAATAAAACGTGTAAATTATAAATCTGAAAGTTTTTTTTTTAAAACATATAACGCTAACGAAAGACGAGAAAAAGTTTTTTTTTTAACATGGTCGCGGGTCGGGCCGATTTTAAGTCGACCGACTGCGACCAGCACCCGTTGCAAGTAGCCTTGGTTTTGCAATCATTACGCCAAAAACGTCAAAAGTAAATTTTGGACCACCACGTCGAAGAATATGTGTTGAGCAACGATTTTAGACTTTCAACATGACTCAAAACTCTCTCTCTCTCTCTGTTCCAAGTGTTCCCACATTTTAGCTTATATAAGCTCATGAAGAATCAATACATTCATCAACCTCGTACATTACTGCAATCGATCAGTAGTTACAATGTCAAAACTCACCAGATATGCACTTCTTTTTCTCTCATTTTATTACGAATTCTCATTAACCATTCTTGTCTTAGCGCAAACGGCCGATCCTCCTCATATAGGTTGCGATCCCGAATCTAATTACACCAGAAACAGTAATTTCGAAAGAAATCTTGATCGCGTACTCGCTAATCTCCCATTAACAAACTCCGGATACGGTTTCTTTAACAGCTCTTCCGGGCAAGTTTCCGATCCAGCTAGTGCCATCGCTCTTTGTCGGGGCGACATTGAAGTATTTCCATGTGGTACTTGTGTGAACAATACTATTAGGAATCTGAGAGAGGTTTGCCCAAATCAAAAAGTTGCACGTATGTTCTATGATGATTGTTGGGTTGCGTATTCTGATGAAAATCTTTTGGGTTCAACTAAAGCGACATATCCGATCGTGGATTGGAGATCCGAAAATGTGACAGATGATGTTCCCAGTTTTACTCGGGATTTGCTAAACCTGCTTAGCAACCTAACTGCTGAAGCGGCCGCAGGTGGTTCTTTACTGAAATTCGCCTCCGGCACAATGAGAAGGCCAAATTCCGAAGTCAAGTATGCGATTGTGCAGTGTACTCCAGATCTATCGAGGGAACAATGTACAAATTGCTTAAATGATGCGGTCAGTCAAATGGTTAGTCAGGTTTCCGGGTCCACAGGGGTGCAGGTGTATTTGCCTAAGTGTATTATGAGGTACGAAAATTATCGGTTCTATGACGAGGCACCGATTATTCCTCAGGCAGATTCTCCGCCGCCTGAGGCTCAACAATTTTCGCCTGGTACGTTTCAAATTTCAGCTATATATGATATCTCTGTGCATGACAAATATATGACTTATAACGGTATAAGGCGGTCGTCACTAATTAGTGGCAGCTATTACAGTCAGGTATCTTAATTAGAGACAAATAAAGAGGTTGTCACTTTAGTAACTAGACCAACGTTGTCACTCTGTGTGCGTGACCAAGGTTTAAACCGAATGAATATGCCAATATATAAATTTGTAGGACCAAGGTTTCTTTTTGTTTTAACTCGTATATTACTTATCAAAATGATACATAAAAACAAAAAGCAAGAAAGTTCATAATTGGACATGCCCAATCAGGAAACCTATTCTACTGCTTGTCGGTATCGGATAACTCTAACAAGCAATACAATACCTCTGATACAACAGAACAAAACATAGGATACAGGGAATCAGTAGCCTATCCTAGAGGCAAAGCTACTACATTCAAACATAACAACAAGCTCCATAATAAATTTGTAGGGACAAAGAAAATTGATAACTTAGATAAACAGTGAGAGGTGTGAGCTTTACGCTTATATCACGTACGTGTCGGTGTCACTAAAATTTTCATGCGTTTTTCTACCTTAAAAGTTGCAGTTAAAATCAATGATTTTGAAAATCGGTTTTTAATTAAAATCAATGTTTTAAAAATCGGTTTTAAAATCGACTCGATTGAATCATCGAATCCGAATCAATGCGAGTCAAACTGAGTCGACACAGATCAACTCGGTTTTTCAAAAAAAATTAAAAGAATTTATATTCTCGATCAGTAACAAAAATTATATTGAAAATCTACTAAATCTTCGTATAACAAACTATTTACCAATAAATTTAATATTTAAAAATAAAATTACGTCGTAAATACGCAAAATTCACATGTTTTTTTAACACAAAAAAATCGAAATCCAGCTAGGTTTCGAGAACCGGGTCACCCCAAAATCGGCGGGTCTAGCCAGGTTTTGAAAATGTAAAACCTGGTTTAATATAACTTGTTTTTTCGACTACAAACAGGTCAACTTGTTGATCAAACAAGGCCGAACCAAGTTTGAAAACATTGGTTAAATTTGTTGCAGTAAATAAAGATCTATGTATGTTTGATAAAATTAGTTGTACAGTGTAAGCTGTAAGCTGTAAATTGTAAATAAGTTAACATGATTACAAGTTGTATTTATTAAGTACATGTGTTTAGTGAATTAACTATTAACTGTAATATTAAGACATAAAATTGTTTAAGAGAACATATTTAAATAGATTATAATATTGTTAGAGTATATTAGTAATTTACAGTATTAATATTTTAATTAACTCTTAAAAGTTTAGAAAAAAATTTTGACTCGTTTTTTTTTTAAAAAGGGTAACGTATTTGTTTAAAATAAAACCTTACAATTGATGTAACCAAACAGAACAATTTATAATTGAAATAATTATTATAAAAAGAAAAAGTTTATAATTAAAAAAAAAAACCTTCAAAACAACTATTTTCAAACAGGGTTATAATGACAAGAAAAAGCTAGAATGTATTTTCAGTGTTCTAAAGATACTTATAAAAAAATGTCATCAAATTTCAAAATTTAAAACATCACCAATTGTATTTTGAAAAATGTAACCAAAATGTTACATGACTTATATTGTGCCATTTAAAAAATGTCACTAAGGATACTTATATATAAACTTTTTGATCATCGTCATTACAACACTTCCGTGTCACTTTTTTATGTTATTAATTAAATGTTAGTTTTACAGGACTTTTAAGTAAAATTAATCACCATATTATATACCGAATATATACTTCCAATTCTAATTGAATAACTCCAATATGATGTTGAATAACTCCAATTCTAATTGAATAACTCCATATGATGTTGATTTTGATTATACTTTTCAAAATGACAAATATTACTCCATATATAGAAAGAAACAGAAAAGAGATAGATTGGTCAAAGGTGGCGGGTGATACTGATGTGTGAGATTATTATTAGAAAAGTCAAAACACGTACCTAAGTTTAGAAAGTTTCGTAAGTAAACCATTTGATCAAAACAGCCTACCAATTTATGTGACCATAATTTTTCACATTCGTAGGAAACAATTCACACGGGACTCGCATTGCAACATCTATCATTTTGGCGACGGCTGTTTTCATGATAATTGTCGCTTCTTTATGCGCGTTTGCTATGTTCCGAAAAAAGAGGATGCTCAAAAAAACTTTGGAAGAATTTTATTTGCAAAGTAAGTTTCGGAATTTCAATTTTACACTTCTCCGTAATTTATAATTATATACTGTCACACTTTCTAATTAGTTTGCTTATATATTTTTTTTATATTACTAATCAATACGTGTGTTACATCAAGGAAGAAATAAAAAGTTTAGACATAACAACACTTTTAAAGTTTTATACACCTATCTAAATAAACAGAAAAACAATTCAACATAATTCTTGGTGTTCGGTTTGATCTTTCTTTACCTTTAACTCTTTACATTCTTTATTCTTTATGCATATACATGTGTTAGTACTAGATTAGTTGCACTATCATTCTTTATTCTTTGTGGATATATTTTTGTTAGTATTAGTTTAGATACACTATCATTGTTCATGTTGTGCATAAGAAGATTTCACATATTTTCTCAAGCCTAAGTTTTTGAAAAAGGATTTTTTAGAAAATATATTTTAACAAGTAAATATAAGAAACTATTCAATTAATGAAAATTATATCTTGGACAACATTGATAACTACATCTCATACATATCTCTGATGATAGCTAGATCAGAACAAACCACCAACTAATCTATTTCACCTTTGAATCATCAACCACCATTAACCTAATGTCTACAGTTCCTAGGACCGAGATCTCAATAACTATTCAACCCACATCCGCAATGACTAAAATATCTTGAACTAGACATCAACATGCATGTTATAGCTCCATACTCTACAATGAGGGGCTATACCTACTAGCTACATATCTTAAGCCATCTACCTCCCAAAAATTAGAAGCAACACCTCTCTCGATGAACTAAAGAGAAAATAGACTTACGGATCACTAGCATGAAACACACTCCCTCATCAAGAAACCACCCTAACCTCCTTTGGCAGTGTATTGCTAGGGACAATAAGCTTCGTCTTTCACGGCTCTTTATTCCTAGCAGCATACGAAGAACCCACCTTATGGAAGTTACAATTGAATGAAGCTAGAAACACACAACATAATCCAGACTCTCACTCCCAAGGCCAACTATTTATATCGTAAGGTCATTCAGGATACTAAAAAGGAAATACTCAATGTACAAGACCATCCATTAATACGTCTTAGTTCGACATGATTTGCATATCAGAGAATGGTAAAACCATAATCATTCTTTATGAAACTTTTTATTCTGAGGTAAAACATGCCAACATACAACTTCCTTGTTGAGAACTCCTCAATAGATCACATCCTCATATGCTAAGAACAAGATAACACATGTCCCTGAAGATTACTCCAAGATATAAGCCTTCTACTCAAAAACCAATATCTAAATAGTCCTTTATCACTACAACAAATTAGTTGATTTTTCACACTTATAATGCCACTTGTTCACATTTTAAATGGTATAAATTTAAAAAGTTCACATTTTCATTAGTATTTTTGGTGTGAACAAATTCGGTGTAACAAATAACTTCACACTTTTAAGTGTGAAGATTTTTAATACTTCACACTTTTATGTGTGAACTTTTTAAAACTTCACACTTTTATGTGTGAACTTTTTAATACTTCACACTGTATAATACTTCACACTTACAAGTATGAATATTTTACAAATAAAGTTCACACTTTTTAAAGTACTAACAAAAAAATGTGAACAAACCCTAAATTTGTTGTAGTGTATGTTTTCAAACCATGCACAATTTTACATTCCGGTTTTTATCACACTTGATATCCTCAGTTGAACATAACAAACTCACATTCCATCCCCTCTAGGCTCTATTAAGTGCATCCATCATTTTTACATTCAAGGTCATTGATCTCATTCTCATTATTTCATTAATGGCATCAAACAACTAAATAATGCTCCTTTTTTATTCCTAAAGATTCCTCAATTCCATTTATGCCAAATTAAGTACACAGAAGCAACTAAACAAAATATTTCTGATAACATTATCAATGGAGTTGTCCCAATACATCTCAGAGGAACCGTTGACAATATCATTCCACTTCTTTTCAGCACCATAAACACCACTTTTGTGTTTCACAAGTCTTGGATTCTTATTTCCATGACCGAATAAGATCATAATCAAACAATCAACATGACAATCGTCATACAAGAATAAATAAGAATAGTGAAAGAAAAAAGCTTAATATTGAATAATAATATTTGTTTGTAAAAATCGACCTACATATACAAATCTAAGAGGTGTCATTGAAAGGATGTGACGGTTCATTAAAACTAAGAGGCATACTTCATTATAATTGACACATAACTAAGTATCAATTGTTTTACAAATTGTCTTAGTTAGGTATTGGCCCAGACCAGATGAATTTGTGCAACCTTTATTGGCTTATTTACATGACTGTATCATTTACAGCTACTAACTAATGGGGCTAAGGTTTTAATATGATTAAAGATGGATTGATCTTAACAATTTCAACATTCTCGCCCTTAAGATCAAAATAATCTTTAATGTGTTTTTCTTTTCTTCGTGATCCTTCATGTGATCAACTAATAATAATAAAAGCTTCTTTGACGGATATTTTAATCATTCCTTGTTAGTATTTATTCATTTTTGGTTGCTATTAAGTCCTCGTTCTCTGGTTGTCTTTTTTTATTAAGGTAAATCCCCTTAAATCGTAACATTGTCCCCATCTTCCTCTGGTGTCTCACTACAACAATTTTTGGGTTTAGGGTCGAAATTTTCGACCCTAAATACAAAGGGTTTTCGACCCTAATATTTAGGGTCGAAAAATTCGACCCTAAGTGGTCGACCCTAAGTTTTGGACCCTAAATAACTAGGGTCGAAAATCCCTTTGCAATTTAGGGTCGAAAATTTGGGGCCCACCACTTTCTAAAAATCATTTTGACCAAAAATTAGGGTCGAATCCCTTTTTAATTTAGGGTCGAAATATTCGACCCTAAATTATATCCACGTGTATTTTTTTTTTTTTGTGAAAATTTTTTTTTTTTTTTTTTATTTAATATCCACGTGTATATATTAAAAAGTTTATAAAAACGTTTTTTTTTTTATTTAATAATTTAGGGTCGAAAATTTCTTTAAATTTAGGGTCGAAATTTTCGACCCTAAACATTTTATATTATTTTTTTTCCAGAATATTTCGTGCAGGAAGGGGTTAGGGTCGAAATTTAGGGTCGAATATTTCGACCCTAAAACTTAGGGTCGAAAATTTCGACCCTAACTATAATTTAGGGTCGAAATTTCGACCCTACCTATATGATTAGGGTCGAAATTTCGACCCTAAATAGTTTCTGGGCAAAAAAAAAAACTGCATTTTGCAGTTTTTTCCCAGATTTTTTTCCGGCATTTTTTCCGGAAAAAAATCTATATTTCAACAAATCCACAATATTACAAATCACTAAACAGTACAATACTACTAATTTACAATACGTTAAATAGCCAAAACGTTAGAATACATTTCACCAAATCCTTATTTCACAAATGTAACAAGTCTAAAATTATTACACATCACAATAAATCCATGTTTCACAATTTAACAAGTCTTAAGTTATTACACAAAATAAAAAGTCTAAAACCAACAACTCCTAATCTGAATAGTCCCCGTTGGCCTGATCATTATCACCCGAATCATCCCCCTCATCAGCATCCGAGTTAATTAGCTCATTATCGGACATGTTGTTGGCATTCTCAAGATCTCGAGCCAACTCGTCGACGGTCCGAGTATCATTTTGATGAGGATTTAGGCTGACGGTATAGTTGGGACTTTCCCGAGAGTTAGAACTCGAGGGGCCAGTGGTGTTGACAACGGGTCGATTACAGTTAGTGAAACTGTTATTTTGGGTAATTGGAGGTTGGAGTGGGTTGAGTGGAGCATTATATGGAAATCCGGGAGGGGGAGGAATACCACGGAACTGGGGCATAACAGGGACCTGAGACATACCAGGGAACTGAGGCATACCAGGGATCTGAGACATGCCAGGCATAGAAGCGAATTGGGGTGGCGGTATAAAAGGGTTAGGAGGTCCGGTATACCCTCGACCCACATGTGAAGTATAATGAGAAATCAAATGACTTAGGCGGGCGTTGTTTACCTCAGCATTTTGTTGCGCCATACTAGCATACATATGGGCCAAATTAGCCCGTTGCTGCGCCTCCTCGGTTTGCTTCCTCAGCAGCTCTTTTTCTTGCTCATGAATCCTAAGTACCTCCGAGAGTTGTTCTCGAGTCACTCCCTCACTATAAGAACTACTCCCGCATCCATATGAGGTACCACCACCCGGCAACTTCCTGCCCCTGCCGACGATATTTTGAGTGTTGCGGCTCGGATTTACTAGATCAATTATTTCTTGATCACTTTTGTACTGCTCAGCACCGCAAGAAATCGCTTCTTTTATGCACATCATTCTCGACTGTGAAAAAGAAAGAGAAAAAAAGAAGTTAAAAACAAATAAAAATATGTTATTAAAGCATGTATAAATTAAATTACTTACATATCTGTCTGCATTTTCCTCGGACATAGTGCCATTCTTGTTTGTGCGTGCCCTCTTCCAAGTTTGTATAAGGTCCTCGTCGGTCCCATGCTTGACTTTCTGTACAATATCAAATAAATTAATAACAAGATCTTTACCAAAAAAAATTAATAACAAAATATAAATAAACTATATAAAACTTTTAAATGATCACAAAAACTATAACGATTCTTACATATTCGTTCCTTCCTTGAGCGAATGATTTTTTCCCTTGATGTGTAGAAACTTTGTTTTTCGAGCGGTTAACTGCATTAATTTCACTTCTCCTCACTTGTTTCGGGTCGGACCAATACCGGCACAAATCACGCCACTCCCTTGCTGATCTGTTGGCCCATGTAGAACTCGATGGGGGCGGTACAAGCGCCGCTTCCTCGGCCGAATCATGGATAGAATAATAGTCATGCTTTAACAAGTTCCTATTTTTGCGCCAAAGTAGCCTCAACTTACAGTTAATTCCTGTTGTTATCCTTTCTCCCACCACATATGTTACCCCGCCATAAGTCACAGTATCATGACTATCCAACCAACCCGTCAGGTTGAAATAGGTCTACATGTAAACATATGCATTTAAATAAACAAACAATTTTCAACCAAAACAGTTAATAAGACTAGATGTAACGCAAACAATTAATACCTCAAGTGTAGGAAAGATATGGGCTTTGAGGTGCAATGGTATCTGTTCCCACTCGCAAGTAAGTGGAAGTGGTCGGACTGTTTCCCCCATCAGAGAGGTCAACATCGCAGCATTATTGCCTAACGGATGGAAGCTATTAAGATCATAAACATCAAATGAAACTGGCAAAGGTCCTCCATGCGCCCTATGCTTCCTCCTTAGGCTCGTATTAACCGTAACCATATGTGGTATCGGTTCACCTGCAAAGATTAGTTATTGAAGTTATTGATTCGTGAAAATTCAAACACACTTAATTAACAATAAGAGTTGACATAAAATAAAAATAAATCACAATTTCTTACTTTCGCAATTGCCGGGTACGGACTTTGTAGGTCGTCTAGGTGGAGTACCATCACCATCCCCACCGTGTGATCTACCACCTACACACGCCATCTGTAATATAACAAGTACATGAACACACAATTTCGTGGACCGGTTAATGCTAATACACAAATTCATAAAAATTTACACATTTAAACATATAAGAACAATTTCATTAAAAAAAATTACACATCTAAAGATTAAATCATTGTTTCATTCAAATTACAACTTAAGATCAATTATCACAATCTGAATCATCGCTAGATAAAACTTCTTCAACAACATTATTAGGGTTCACTTCATCATCATCAGACATTTGAACATCATCATCATCAAGGGCATGTGCAACGTCATCATCTTCATTATTGATTAGATCATCATCGTCTTCATTAACCTGTGTGGCGGACACTTCTGCCGATTCGTCATTCAAACTCAAATTTGTATCCTCCAAACAAGTCAAACCAACATTCAGCGTAAAATTTGATGAACTGCTACCATGTATAACATCTTGATCGGGCTCTTCAACATCGCCATGATAAACATGTTCGACCACCTTCCAACCCTTTGGTTTTCTAGCAAGGTCTTCAAGGTAAAATACTTGTGATACTTGTGTCGCAAGAATGTATTGGTTATTTTTGTGAAATTCCTTATTAGTCAAAATATGATGTATGCCCTGCTCAATGTAAGAACGTCTATTGCGTTTCGTACAATTTGGGGGGTTAATGGTGTCAAACCATTTACATCGAAACAACACAACCTTGCGGTTCCCGATATAAGTGAGCTCCAGAATTTCTTCGAGTTGACCATAATACATCTCTCCATCAAGCCCGGCTGTTGAAACACCGCTGCATTGAGTGGTGTGAAGTTTATCGCGTTCATGTATCACAAACCTCACACCGTTAACTACGCAAGCGGGGTATGTACATGCACTAGTATGTCCACATGCCAAAGAGAATAACTCTTCATTACAGTCGCCTGTCGTTTTTTTTTCACGAATCTACGAAAGAGATACAAACATATTTAGATATATGAGCAATAACTCCAAGGTAATATATCTAATGTATTTACCTTGTGACTAAACCAGGTGGGAAACCTCGTTTCCACGTTATCAGGCGATTCTCTGCAAAAGTTCATGATATTAGGATAAGTCATCCCGAAAGAAGATTTTTTAAAATATAGATAAGGAAGAGACATACTCTTTGTAAGCCAAGATGTCTGATTCGATTTCAGGACTGTTGTTAAGTATATACCATACAACTGCCCGCGTAACATCTAAACTCATATGAATATCTTTGACTCTACCCATCAGTTTGCATGCGGACCGGAACACCTGGAATTTATCTTTTTGTTCAGGCAAACCGTCGTCATTCCTGTCAAGACGGTTAAATCTCGTCTCGACATCCTCAGCAAGATAACGCGAACAAAAAGTTAATGCTTCTTCTGCAACATAACCCTCCGCGATAGAACCTTCGGGCTTTGCTTTATTTCGGACATAATTCTTTAGCTTATTCATGTATCTTTCAAATGGATACATCCACCTGCAGCGAATGAGGGCACCTAGAATAGCCTCATCGGGTAGATGTACAACCAAATGAGGCATTATGTCAAAAAAAGCAGGAGGAAAGATTTGCTCTAAATTAATCATCACACTGATCAATTGGTTTTTAGCTTTTACCATGTCCTCCTCCGTCAAAATTCTAGAACAAAGCTGCTTAAAAAACAAGCAAAGCTGGATTATAGGATCTGCAATGTTTTTGGGCAAGTATTGTTGTACTCCGTAAGGAAGTAACCGTTGCATCATTATATGACAGTCATGAGATTTCATGCCCGTTATGTTGTCATAATTAGCAGTGACTTTTTGCTTAAAGTTGGATCCAAACCCATCAGGTAGTCTAACTCCTTTGATGAATTTACAAAAAAGTTCCCTGTTAGCTTTGGTGAAAGAGTACTTTGGATGAGGCTTCTCAAACTTCCCGTTTCCTTTTGGAACTAACCACAACTCGGGTCGAACTCCCAATTTTTCCAAGTCTTGCCTTGCCTTTGCCGTGTCTTTGGATTTATCGTTTTGTAACAAGATATTCAGTATTGCCTCAAGCACGTTCTTTTCGATGTGCATGACATCCAAATTGTGTTTTAGTAGAAGAAAGGGCCAATACTCAAGCTCCCAAAAGATAGAACGCTTAGACCAATTCAATTCAACATTTCTATCAGGAGGTGGGTTGCTTTTCTTAATTTTTGGATGCTTCCCCGGCTTACGACTCAAGAGGCTATTAATTTGTAACTGGATATCCATCTCGGTAAACTTTCTCGGTTTAGGCTTCCGTTCGGCTTTACCATGGAATTGCCTAGTTTTATTCCTTAGATAATGATTTGTTCTTAACCATCTTCTATGACCAACATAAACGATTTTGTTCTTGATAGCCATCGATGGAGTGTCCTTGTTACAAGTGGGGCATGCGTAGTAGCCTTGCCCAACCCACCCAGAAAGACTACCCCGAGCTGGAAAATCATTGATGGTCCATAAAAGCGCCGCTTTCATATCGAAATAAGTACCCGTAGCAGCGTCTTTCGTCCTGACTCCTTTCCATAAATCTTTGAGTTCTTTAATCAAAGGCGCCAGGAAAACATCAATATCTTTTGCAGGTGATTTAGGGCCGGGAATTAACATCGTCAACATTAAAGAAGTTTCTTTCATACACATCCACGGTGGTGTGTTGTATGCTGTCAATATGACCGGCCACATGCTGTAATTTTGACTCATAATGCCATAAGGATTAAAACCATCTGCAGCCAACCCTAATCGAACGTTTCTAGGGTCACTAGAGAAATCAGGTACCATCAAGTCAAAATGTTTCCATGCTTTACCGTCACAGGGGTGATTCAACTTGCCATCCTTAGACTGTCCAGTAGCATGCCAAGTCATCCACTTTGCTATGTGTTTTGTGTTGAACATGCGTTGAAGTCTAGGTTTTAACGGAAAGTAACGCACCACCTTGTTCGCAACCAACTTCCCCTTTGTTTTCTTGGGGTCTTTATATCTACTCTCTCCGCAGACTGGACAATCATCCCTCTTTTTGTTATCCTCTGATCCCCAATATAAAAAGCAATCGTTTATACAAGCATGAATCGATTCGTATCCTAACCCGATCTTTCTGTATGTCTTCTTGATTTCATAGTATGACGATGGGAAATTGAAACCTTGACTACGGGTACAAAACTTCTGGAGACAAGCTAGAATCTGGTTAAACCCGACATCACTAATTTTATTTAAAACCTTGATGTGTGCAATCTCTGTTGTAAATTCCAATGTAGTCAAATTGGTAAGCGTGTGCAACTTTTGGGTGGACCTACTAAGTAACTCTTCAAACTCGTTATTAGGACCCGTTGTTTGATCAGGTGGAGTTTGAGTCGGAGGAGTTTGAGTCGGAGGAGTTTGAGTCGGTGTAGTTTCGACATTAGTTACAGAAATATCTTCTAAGAACGTATTCATGTCAAGGTGTTCAGGTGAATGTGATACTGGTGTAGGAAGCGGAAGAATCGGTTCACCGTGATATTTCCAAGTGGTATAATGTTCGTCCCACCCGTGTTGGGATAAGTGTACCTCAAGAGTGTGGAGGTCAACCAATCTCTCACAGTTACAACAACGTTTACATGGGCAACGGATCATTTGTGTGATGGGGTGCACAAATGTCTTACAATGCTCGAGGAAGGTGAAAAGACCATATAAAAATTCATCGGAATTACGATTGGATATAGTTGTCCAACTCTTATCAATTATCATAACTGCGTTGCAAATAAACATTATTCAAATAAATGATTTAATTAAACACATTAAAAACAAACAATCAGGAATGTTTTTTCACCTACTAGTGCACTATGGAAGGCAATCCTAACCCACTCTTTGAATGTTTCGTCTCATATATAAATGCGTATAACTGATTTACTATTCGAGAATATTTCGGCAGCATTTCCCCTCTACTCCCCAAATATGTGTTTTTAAAGACATATTCGTAGGAGTAAAGGAGAAACGCTGTCGAAATCATCTCAAATAATAAACCAGTTATACGCATTCATATCCTAAATGAGACAAAACATTCAAAAAGCAGTCCCAAAAATGGGGACTTTCCGAAATTAATTTCTAATAAATTAATTCCGGACGGGTTTTCTAAGGTTGATTAATTTCGGACGGGGCTTTTCCAAAATTAATCGACTAGAATCCTAAAACAATCCTAAAATTATTTACTACAAAAGACTAACAATATATAATATAATAAACATATGCATAATATTAATTACACACCTCGGTCACGGCTGAAATAAACAAAGATGGAAAGATAGAAAAAAAGGTCCGGATGAGTTTTAGTGCCAAATTTTTCGTGAAATTTTTCGAAAGTAAAAAGTTTTAGTGCCAAATTTAGGGTCGAAATTTCGACCCTAAATTTCGAAACAATAATAGTTTTAAATATAAAATGTTTTAAAAAAATCAATAAATAGAGTTTTTAAATTACTAAATAATATAAAATATTAACAAATTATTTTATTTATATAAAAAATTAATAAGTATCACTAATATATTTTATTTATGTAAATTTATTTTGTAAATTACAATAATTACGTTTTAAAATAATAAATTTCGAAACAGAATAATTTTAATTTTAAAATGTTTTAAAACAGTAAATAGAGTTTATAATTACTAAATTATTTATATAAATATTAACAAGTTATTTTGTTTATATAAAAAATTAATAAGTATCACCAATATATTTTATTTATGTAAATTTATTTTATAAATTACAATAATTACGTTTTAAAATAGTAAATTTCGAAACGAGAATAATTTTAATTTTAAAATGTTTTAAAACATTAGTAAATAGAGTTTATAATTACTAAATTATTTATATAAATATTAACAAGTTATTTTGTTTATATAAAAAATTAATAAGTATCACCAATATATTTTATTTATGTAAATAGGGGATCGTATTACATGATATGAGCCAATAGGGGATCGTATTACATGATATGAGCTAATAGGGGATCGTATTACATGATATGAGCCAACGTGGTATCGTATTACATGATATGAGTCAATAGGGTATCGTATTACATGATATGAGCCAATAGGGGATCGTATTACATGATATGAGTCAATAGGGTATCGTATTACATGATATGAGCCAATAGGGGATCGTATTACATGATATGAGCCAATAGGGTATCGTATTGCATGATATGAGCCAATAGGGGATCGTATTGCATGATATGAGCCAATAGGGGATCGTATTGCATGATATGAGCCAATAGGGGATCGTATTACATGATATGAGCCAATAGGGGATCGTATTGCATGATATGAGCCAATAGGGGATCGTATTACATGATATGAGCCAATAGGGGATCGTATTACATGATATGAGCCAATAGGGTATCGTATTGCATGATATGAGCCAATAGGGGATCGTATTGCATGATATGAGCCAATAGGGGATCGTATTACATGATATGAGCCAATAGGGGATCGTATTGCATGATATGAGCCAATAGGGGATCGTATTACATGATATGAGCCAATAGGGGATCGTATTGCATGATATGAGCCAATAGGGGATCGTATTACATGATATGAGCCAATAGGGGATCGTATTACATGATATGAGCCAATAGGGGATCGTATTACATGATATGAGCCAACGTGGTATCGTATTACATGATATGAGTCAATAGGGTATCGTATTACATGATATGAGCCAATATGGGATCGTATTACATGATATGAGTCAATAGGGTATCGTATTACATGATATGAGCCAATAGGGGATCGTATTACATGATATGAGCCAATAGGGTATCGTATTGCATGATATGAGCCAATAGGGGATCGTATTGCATGATATGAGCCAATAGGGGATCGTATTACATGATATGAGCCAATAGGGGATCGTATTGCATGATATGAGCCAATAGGGGATCGTATTACATGATATGAGCCAATAGGGGATCGTATTACATGATATGAGCCAATAGGGGATCGTATTACATGATATGAGCCAATAGGGGATCGTATTACATGATATGAGCCAATAGGGGATCGTATTACATGATATGAGCCAATAGGGGATCGTATTACATGATATGAGCCAATAGGGGATCGTATTACATGATATGAGCCAATAGGACATGGGCCAACACAAACCACCCTTAGTTATTATAGATGCACACCCTAAGAACTTGAATGTGACATCTAGGCACACAGATACAGAAAATAAAAAAAAACACACAAAAACCACACACAGGTCATCGACATAGACAACCCCCTTTATTAACATTGCACACAATCACACCTTCACGCAACAAGCTTTTCGCACAATTCCACTTTCACTTCTCAATTACCGGTCAGCTTTGCCTTGAAGGCTTCTTTCTCGCGTATCCGCTTTGCGGACGCCTGAACCTCTGCACTGAGCTTATCACGGAACTTGCACTCCTTGTCCATAGTTTTGCTAAGAAACGCGACCATCAATTCAACAGCCCGGACACCCCTGACTGTCTTCAGCTCCTGGCGTAAATGCTCACGAGCCATAATCACCACATTCACATCATCATACATGCTTTGAACCTTCGCTTGCCAAGATGTCTCATCTTGGATGTCGTTATCCACATAATATAGAAACATATTAGTCCAGTCCTCCGACTGGGCTTCAGCCTGTAGCGCAGCACACCTACGGAGATGAGACATGTTTTTTCCCTTTGTTTCTAAATTCAAGAACTGCTAGAACTGTGATGTGAAGAAACCAAACCAGTTTTCACCTTCTTAAATAGATAAACATTGACTCCTTTCTACACCTATTTCACCCAACCCACTAAACGTTTTACCCCCACCAACAGTTCCCATCACCACCGTACAGTAGAACCACTCACCATTTACATGGCTATCTACTGGCCTCTCCAAAAGTACTCAGAAAAAGTATACCCTCCAAAAACCACATCCTCACATGTTGCTCTTTTCCAAAAGTAGGATAAAAAGATACTACTTGATATGGCCAAACACACATGCCTAGGCCAATATCAACAGCTCTTACTGTTGACACACCCTTTTGTCTTTTCACCCACTGAGGCTTACAATATTTTACAAAGCCATGTTCAATGGCACATCCTAAGCTACAACAAACACACACAGCAACAACGAAAACAAACAAACCAAAGGAGCATTGTGAGAATTTAGTTTGTTTGAGTCACACAATTTAGTTTAAGTCTGTTGTGTTAGGTTTTGCAGTCAAAAGTTCAGTCAAAAGCATTTTACTTCAATCAAATTTTGCTCAAACTCATAAATAAAGGAGCCTTTTTTATTCATACAAACATACAAGTACATTTCAAACACAAAAACCATCTAAATATATACATATATTAATATTTTAAAACCATTAACACTTAAAAAAAAAATTAATAATTTAGGGTCGAAATTTCGACCCTAAATATAAACCGCGAATATTTAAAATTTTTCGTGAAAAATTTTCGTGTGAAATTTTAAATTTTTGCGTGAAAAATTTTTAAAATTTTAAATTTAGGGTCGAAAATTCGACCCTAAAGTTTTAAATATTAAAAATAAATTTTTTTTAAAATTATTTTTAGTTATTATAAATATAATATATAATACATAAATTAAAATTATTTTAAATTTTATATTTAGGGTCGAAATTTCGACCCTAAATTAATAAAATTAAAATTTAATTCTTTTAAAATAGTTTTTAATTATTAAAAATAATTTATATAAAAAATAAATTAATTTTTTTTAAAACTTTTAATTTAGGGTCGAAATTTCGACCCTAAATTTTTTGGGTCCCACCTGCTTTTTGACCAGCCTTTTTGGGCTCTTTTGGGTTGAAAATGTGTGGGCCCCACCTCAATTTAGGGTCGAAAATTTCGACCCTAATTTTAGTCCGACCCTAAACAATGATTTTGTTGTAGTGTCTTTTGGCATATACCTTTCCTTTGTGAACCATCTCGGTTGTAGGGTTCATCTCGAATCGGGGTTTAAAGGATTGTTTCATCTTTTCCTTTGAATTCTGATTAACACGTTTTATGTTCTTTTGCAACAAAAATAGCACCCTTAGTTTCCTTCTTTTTTTTCTTTCTTTCTGATCTTCTTTGTTCTCGCGTATCTGCTGTCTCTTTTCATCCATGGCAGGTTTTCTTGAGTGATGATTGAATCATGAATTTCTGTTTGATTCTTTCGCTCTGATACCACTGTTTCACAGGTCTTCGATTCTTATTTTCAGGATCGAATAATATCATAATCAAACAATCAACGTGATAATCATCGTAAAATAATAAATAAGAACAGTGAAAGAAAAAACTTAATATTGAATGATAATATTTGCTTGTAACAACTGACCTATATATACAAATCTAAGAGGTAATATTCATACCTTTTTATTATAACTGACACATAACTAACTATTAACTGTTTTTCAAACTATCTTAGTTGGGCTTTGGCCTAGAGCATATGAATTTATGCCACCTTTATTGGCTTATTAACATGGTTATTAGCATTTACAACTAGTAACTAATGTGGCTATCTTTTAACATGATTCAAGATGGATTGATCTTAACAATTATAACAATTTGCATTAAAAGAACAAGTTTCGATGTGAGCCCATACCTCTATACCATACTCAGCACATCATTACATCATAAGACCCCCATTTCATGATTTTGTCATGAGTGAATAGTTTGTTTAGAATAGCTATCAACGTAATGAAAGAGCGCTTTAGGATTTTCTGAGGGAACCAGAACAACTTTGAACATTTCATAGTTTCGTCAGTACATTCTGAATCATGATAAGCTTGAATTGCAATAAATTTTTTATCTTTCCCATAAAAAACATAAGAAGATCATATATAAAATACACATGGGTTAACCTCATCTCCTTGTAGCTAAAATGAAACTTAAAATCCTCCCTTTTATCCACCTTTTCTTTGATAATGAAAGACAAAATCTCCTTGACAAAGTAAAAAGATATGCAGACACATGATTAACCTGTCTTAGACCTCTGCGTCATCTGAACTAGCAAAAACTCTTACGGTTTTCATAGATAGAGAATGAAGTAGTTGTAAAAAAGATAATAATCCAATATGCCATCTTTTAATGAAAACCAAGCATTTAAGAATAGCATGCAAGAACTTCCAATTCATAGTATCATAAGCTTTTTGAATATCAATCTCCAAAGCAACTCTATTAGGCGCTTGTTTCATATCATAACCCTTCATGAACTCTTATGAAAGATAAATATTTTCTTCAATATTCTTGTTTTGTACATACGAATTGGGGTACCTTTGGATTCCTTTTAGACCTCGTGTAAGAATTAGGGTTCATACTAATTTTAAATATTTGGCGTGATTTGATTGGTGTTTTAAATGTTTGATTCGAAGAACTGGTGAATACTGAATATTGGATATTCTTCTATAGTTTCGCATAAAAGTTTAGATAAGGGTAAATGCACCTCTTATTTATGTAAAACTTTTAAAGCTTTATACCTTGATCAATTAACCACTTACTTTATTTATTTTCAAATATTAAAGCTTAATGTAGTATATGCCTTTAGCATGACTCTTCACTTTTCTATAGTATCTTCTTTAATTTGTAAGGGATAGCTACGAAGGTTTAAGACATTTTCTGATTCATGTATTAGATGAAACCCTTTACATTGATGTTGGTTTTTCCCTTGTAGCTAATACGTATGACCTCAACATTATTGAACCTTTGGAATTCAATTTTGGTACTGTGAGCGTGGCAACAAATAACTTTTCTGAAGACAATAAGATTGGACAAGGTGGATTTGGATCAGTTTACCAGGTATGCGTACACATTTTATCATGTATTAAAAATAAGCCCTTATGTTTCTAATGTATGATAAATATAATATTTAGGGTGAGCTAGAAGATGGACGTCTGATAGCAGTGAAGAGGTTATCAAGGGACTACGGACAAGGTGAAAAAGAATTCAAGAACGAAGTGTCATTAGTTGCTAAGCTTCACCATCGCAATTTGGTAGGGTTGCTTGGTTTCTGCATAGAAGGAAGTGAGAGAGTCCTCATATACGAGTTTATGCCAAATTCAAGCCTAGATAAATTCTTATTCGGTAAAGAAGCTCTTCTAACTCATTGATTGCAAGCTATATGCATGCATCTCACTTTCATTTGTTTTCCAATGTTTGTGATCGTAGATCCGGATAGGCGAGCATTGCTCGATTGGGATACGAGCTACAATATCATTGAAGGTGTTGCTCGAGGACTACTTTACCTTCATGAAGATTCACGTCTAAGAATAATCCATCGTGATCTCAAAGCTAGTAACATTTTATTAGATGCTGAACTGAATGCTAAAATCACTGATTTTGGCATGGCAAGATTGTTTAGCCCTGATGAAACTCAAGGAAACACAAACAGGGTTGTCGGAACCTAGTAAGTCTACGACCTTAAGGCCAAATTAATTCCAATTTTCATGAATCAAAATTCAGTTTGGGTCATTTTCCTCTTAACAAGTATATAACTAAAAATAGCAGGCAGGGTTGGTGATTTGTTATAATCAATGAGTGCTAAAAATTTTTATATTGTCGCTCAATGCTATGTTGTAGTGGTTATATGGCGCCAGAATACATCATGCATGGCGAATTCTCAGTAAAATTGGATGTCTTTAGCTTCGGAGTGTTGGTGTTAGAAATAATAACAGGTCAAGCAAATCAGAGTTCCCGAGATGGTGATAGTCATGTATACCTTCTCAGCCATGTAAGTACCTAAAATTTTTGTCTTAAAACAAACATATTGTTTAGGCCATTAGAGCTAACATCATATAAATTTCATGATATCTTTTAGGCATGGAGAAATTGGCGAAATGGAACTGCATCAAACATAATTGACCCCATATTGTTGAAAGGGTCATATTCAATAAATGAAATCATCAGAAGTATGCACATCGCGCTATTATGTGTTCAAAAAAATGTTGTAGATAGACCGAACATGTCTACGGTTGTTCTTATGTTCAATAGCTTCTCCCTCACTCTCCAAGTACCATCAGAACCCGCTTTTTTTATTCAGGATGGTGCTGATCATGAATTGCCATCCATTGATGAGTATGATGTTTTGGTAGGGTATAACAAGAGATCTGAATCATCACACGCTTCTGGAAATGATGCTACGATTTCAGATATTACTCCTAGATAGTTTTTGTGAATATACGAATGTTGCCTACATTCATTTTAGTATAAATTTAAACAATTATAATCCGGAGGCCTGCAAAACTTTACAAACTTGATGTAAATTTTGCTTGAACATTTACATTCTTATGAAGCTCTCGATTATCATCAAAAAGCATGTTTTTTCTTAAACCAGGGAAATCAAGTTAGCGACTATTTTGGATCATAATTTTATGCATGTTTCAGAATTTTTTGTGTAAAATAAGTTAAGTAGACATGAATGTTTTTGGACCATATATTACTGCATAAATGAAGAGTTGAATAATTAAAGATTTTTCTTTACTAAATTAAAGATAAACAAAGGTTGCAAACCTAATTAGCTAGTAGCTAGGAAAGAAAATATTTACAAAGTATTAGAAAGACATATGCAATGATCATAGAGCCACTCAAATAAATTAACTTACAAAAAAGTTTATTTGTATTTTTTGCACATGCTAAAGACAAATTCTCACTATTTATTTTCGTTTGATCTAATAGTGGAGATTAATTTAAGATTAAGAAAAAACGGAGAGGAATCATTCTTACCAACATGTCTAAAAGTTTTAAAAACGGGCGAAACAACAAAAGTTGTAAATGACGAAATACTTTTTATCACTAGTGATGTTTCATTGGTAATAGATGAATGAAATATCGCTGGTCATAAAGCGATGAAATATCACTGGTGGTGGAGTACAAAATAACTATGTTTATAAAATATTATTAGTGATATTTCACTGCTTTATCACTAGTGATATTTCATTTTTTTATCACTAGTGATATATCATTTTTATAATCACTAGTTGTGATTATCAGTTTTCGACGTATTTACAACTTTCGTGGTTTCATTGTTTTTTTCTAACTTTTAAATATTTTGGCAAGTATTGTCTTCTATTATCCAAAATTACTCAACATAGTTAACTTAAGTTTTTATGTTTATTGTTAGTCCAATGAAAAGAATAAAGCTTACATCCTAAAAGATGAGCTCAATCCTTGGCCCCTTAAAGAGCAAAAGTATATTTTGGACCACACGTCGAAGAATGGTTGAGCAGAGATTTTAGACTTTCAGCATGACTTAAAAATCTTATCTCTATTACAAGGATTTTGACATCTTGCTTATATATAAGCTCCACGAAGAAATAGTATATTCATCAACATCCTGCATTACTGCAATCAATCAATAGGTACCGACTTAAATCATGTCAAAGCTTACCAGATCTAGATATGCACTTCTATTTCTCTCAGCTTATTTCCAATTCTCGATAACCATTCTCGTCTTAGCGCCAACGGCCGATCCTCCTCATTACATTTTTCCGATTCAAATTACACCAGAAACAGTTTTGAAAGAAATCTTGATCACATCCTCAATAATCTTGAGGGAACATGTATATGAACTAATATATGTCCGAAAATCGCCTCAGCCTAAGGAGACGCACGCGTAAAACGTTAAGTAATAATAATTAATATTGTATTAATATTAATTATACGTTAAACAAAATAAACAAGAAACGAAAGTCGAAAAAAGGGAAACAAGGGAATTTCTTTCCTTGTTTGTCATAGGCGGTCGAACCACACAACCTAAGGGCTTGTGGGCTTGGTTGCTTGATCACCAAGTTATTACAAGTATATAAGGAGGTCTTGGATACCTTACTATTCATTTGTAATCCCTAAATTACTTTTCTTTCTCTTTTTCCTTTGTGGTCCGATCGGCAAGAAACCCTAAGGGGTGTTTGGTGTTGCGATCGACTAAGTAAGAAACCAATAAGGTTTCTTGTTGTTGATTGATTCAAGAAGCGTGGTTTATTGGTTGTTTAATAGTTCCGTACTAACATACTTATTTCTCCTGTTAAATGTATTGTGTGTGTACTTACAGAAATCATATTTTGATCTTTAATTGGGTTTTCAGCTATACTGGTTGTTCGATAAAGGTGAATTAATCCATTACTAAAAGGTACACAATTCTTTATCGTTTATGTTAATTACTTGTCAATATGTGATCTTATTATTCTGCTGCGTACTCGTGATTATTAACGTGTTAATATGGTTAAGTATTATTTTATCAATTCCAACACTAGAATAAGAGTTGTTCGTATATCTCTTAATTGCATAAAAATGAAAGATCTAAAATTGTATAAACTTAATATTATGTTGTATAATTGTTTTATTTGATGATTAGGTTTTCATAAACCTTAATTAAGGTTAATAAAATAAATTAGACAAAACTTTAAGTCGTATGCAATTTTTATTAATAAATATGTTGTTAATTGTTAATTAGTTGTTATTTATCACGTTATTAATTGTTAGTATGATAGATCCATGAAAATCATGCAAGTTTACCATGGATCATGTGTTCTTGATATTGGATATATAGAAGTTAATTAATCGTTAATGATTGTACATGCTTAAATGATGGTTTATAATGATTCTTGACATGATTATTGTGTAATTTTTGAGAAGGTATGTATTGACACTTATCACTAAAAAAACTCGTAATATATTCAGATGATGTCGGTAAAATTTGAATTTTTTTATGGGAAGTCCACGACTAAAAAATCTACAAATTTGTAATTTCGAGCTAATCTTGGGAATGACCATAGATATACTCTATAGTGACCTGGAGTCAACCTAAATTGTAAGACAGGTTTACGTGTTATGTGGTGTGTACTTGAATTTGACTTACGAAATCAAATTTTCGATGAATGTGGCTCAGTTCCATTAAGAAGTGAAAGTCTTATTCATGTATATGCATTTAATTTAATTTAATTTAGTTGACTTCGATTCATCATCTATTTGTATGTGGTATGCGATTAATTATTAAATGGATATATGTTTTAGGTTAATTTTTATTTGTTTGCTATTAATTATAATTGTTATGGATCATGTTTAAAGCAAAGGGTTTTTCGAAAATAAAAATAAACCAGACAAAAACTATATGAAATTTGATTTATTATAAACTTATTCTTGCACGGTTATATGTGGAAACAAATGAGTCACCCTTACATGGTTTTATATCTAACTCACTAAGTGACTAGCAAGAGTCAAGTTTATAATATGTTTTCTATTTTCAAGATGTAAAATCTTATTAATGACATAATTTGTAAAAGTACTATCTAGTTGCAAGGATAAAGTTCGGGGAGAGTCATCAAGACTTCTTCTTGTATATACCATTATCTATAATTTCGGGTTACTTGTAGTTTTCTTACCTTGCATACTATTTAAGAAACTGCAAACGGTCTAGGGTTTGAATGATTTTAATCATTTTTTAATCTTTTCTCGTGATAAAATTAACCTTTTTAAATGGAAAACATGCTGAATCGTCAATTATTATGATATCACTATTTATAAAATTGATTTATGAGTTAAATAAGTGATATTTGTAAATAGCGTAATTGAGTAAATTTTTATGATACAAAAATATTGCATGACTTTTGTACATTTTTTTGAAATTGTCAACAATAAAAAATAAAATTAAATTATACTCTTTTAAAATAAGTTATTTTTCCATCCAACTAGTAAAAACATTTGCACTTACTCTTTCACCATACGTGAGACTGTGGTGATTTTGTAACCCAATGTGATATAATACACTCAATTGTGAGACGTTGGTGCTATATAATCAAATTTTTTGGTTTGACGACTTAACCAAGTTAAGATAGACGAGACCTTAACTCGTGGCAATTGATGGGATAAACATGCTCACTTTTTCACTTTTGAATTTGTCACAAATGATGTACATAAAGTAGAGTCTTATCACTCTAGAAATTGTATTAGATGCAATTATTGAACATCAATTACCCCTTGAATACCATCATCACTAGCATATCAGCGGATGCGGTGGTGGTATGTCTTAGTGGATTCTAAATTTAAAAAAAATTAATTGTTTATTTATAAACATAAGCATTTAATTTTCTATAAAGATAGTATTGAATTTTGTGATTTTGTTTTTAAAAGTATTATTGTAACGAAGTTTCATAAACTTATGTTTGTTTGACAAACAAAGTCTCATTATCTTAAGAAAGAGAGAGACATATGCCTATCTTTTTTCCTTGCAAGAAAAAACTATTAATAGGTACGATTGAATTATTGTAATCATCAATCTTTAAGTGAACTTAAATGTTTAAGAAGAATTAAATAATTATTGTTTCAAGTAGATCTCATTACTTTTATTTGAGTTTTTGAAAATCTTTCAAACTAATAAGTCTCTTAACAATATTTTGGCAAGCAATGTTTTTTTTTTGTTATTTACATATCGATACCCTTTAAGGCTACACTCGATAGAACAAAACAAGTGTTTTATTTGCTTATTGTGATTATAATAACTAGCTTATTTACCTTAGTTATTATGTTTTAACTCAATGTAGGCACTATTAACCTTTATTGAATTGTAGGCCTAATATGAAGGAAATTGCATGTCAGTTTCAAGTTAATGAGAGCATGATGGAAAGTCTCTCATCTACATGATAGAAATTTATACACTCTTTATAACACATTAGTAATTGTTACTTATGGGCATTTAAAGTGAGTAGGAAAGTAATCAAGTCGTTATTTTTTTTCACTGGTGAAGCAATATTTGTAATGTTTTGTGTTTTACTACTGAAAATACATTAATGTAATGTTGTCTAATTCACTTGATCTACAAGGTTTTTTACCTTGGTAGTAATCCATAATTATTTCTATTTTGACTTGAAATAATAACTTACTTTCACAATATAAAGAACCATAGTTTTAAGGATCACTGCATACTATTTTATATGATAATCACTTTTGAAGTATTTTCTATATAATAATTATTCACAATTCCGAATAAAACTATATGGTTAACGTTAGGGGTGGGAATCAGGTCAGATTATTCAGGTCGGGTCAAAGTCGGGTCAATGCTAAAAATAATTTACCCGAACCCGACAAGGTTCAGGTCTATTCGGGTCCGATCTAGTCGGGTCGGGTCTATTCGGGTTCGGTAAACCCAAATTTGAGTAAAAAAAAAAATTTACTCTTTTTAATAAACATTATATTTAATTTAAATTTAAAAATTAGAAAAAAATAAAAAAAATCTTACTCGGATCAATCGGGTTGACTCGAACCCGAATTAGATAAAACTTTATACCCGATTTCGAATTCGGGTTAGTCGGGTTGACCCGATTAACCTGAATTGAAATTTGAACCCGGCTAACCCGCCCGAATATGCTCAGGTCGGGTCGGGTCGGGTTCGACTAACCCAACCCCCTAGTTAACATTCTACCAGTTATTGAAATATACGTGACATTATCATAATGTTCACATAAATAATTGTGTTTCATGGTTGTTTATATGTATACATGATGTTGTGTCATGCACAATGGGATAAATTTTTATTATGTGCAAGGTACAACATATAACAATATGACAAATGGTTTCTTCACCGCGAGATAAGAATCTAATATTCTATTAAGGCTCATACATTTAATTGTCAATGTATGTTGCCTTGTTTAGAAAATATTAAGATATGAATAACAAGCTACTTCAACTATTTTGTTTATCGTTTCTTGGAATGTTTCTTATAATGTTTCTTGAAATGAACATAAATAAATAACGAATAAGCAATTAACTTGAAAATTTTGAATTATTCAAAAGATAAGTAATATATATATAGTTATTGAACTATTTAAATATCTATACATTAGAGCATGCAATATGTTTTTAATGCTATATATTTTCAATTTTGTGTTGACACAATTGATAAGTATTTAATCTAAAGAGTATTAAGTTATTTAGGAATTGTGATATATTTTCACACTCTCAATACTCATAGAATATCACAAAGTTTTAGTATGTCTTGAGTGATAACTTGGAATACTTTACCTCCAAAAGTTGTCAAGGTTTGGAACAGCGAGTTCACGTGAATTAAAACACAAAATTATTAAAACTGCGAGTTCGTTGTAAGTCGAGGAGAATTTTTTGCACTTAAACACGGACTTGGATTAGCCTCTAGAGTAGCAAGAGAATGATTTGAATTAGATGACGATTCTACACTAAGAAAGTTAAAAATAAAGACGAATTACGTAATCACGCAAAACGATAAAAAATAATATTAAAATATTCAAAAATATTGTAATTTTAAAGAAATTGAAATCTAATTCTGACTAACTTAATTAGATCAAAAATGAAATTAAAAATAAATTTAAAAGCTTAATGGGCCTAAAAATAGCCCAAATCAAAAAATAAATTAAGGCTTATTGGGTTTTTTGGCCCAATAAGAAAAAGCTTTACCTATAAATAAGTTATAAGCTATCTTATCGGGCATAATAAGCCAAATAAGTTAAAACTTAAGCTTATTAGAAAAGTTTTTGAACCAAAATCAATATTTTATCAATATAAAGTTGTATCAAGAAGAAAAATGTGAAAAATTACAAGCGAGCTTATCAAAATAAGGTATAAGCTCAAGTGAAAAAACTAAAAAGCTAACCACTCAAGCTTATGAGCTGATAATTAATATAGACTCCTGAAATAAGGTTTGAATAAAATATGTAAAAGAAAACTTCTAATAAGCAATATCAAATTAATTAAAGCTTCCTAATAGGACAAAATAGTCGACTGGGCTATAATGTCCAATGTAGGGACTCAAATTTGATAAACCTTACAAAAATGAGCTTATAAGATAAATGGACAAAGAAATTGACAAAAGACTAAGTGCAATAAGCTTAAAAATTAAATAAGCTAAAATGAATATGAAAATGAGATCGTTTTCTAGTAAAATTTAAACCAAACAAGTAACAAAGCCTAAGAAAGGTAAATAAAGACAGAAAAATAAGTTTAAACTACAAACTAAAGTCGTTGCACGTTAAAATAAGTTGAAACGATCAAATAAGCTGTTTTTAGCTTATTTATCAAAGGGAAATCAAAAGAAGTAAATATAATCAAAAACCAACCTAGTTTAGTAAAGACCCTGGGAGGGGCTGGTAACTTGTGTTGTGTGTGAAGGTAAGGTCGTGAGTTCGAGTCTCATGCCTTCCTTTTTCCTACCTTTTTATTTGGATAGTTCCCCAAAAGCTTTGGCTTATTGGGGGGGGGGGGGTGTTAGTTCGTTTAAAGACACAATTAGCAGAATCAAAACACTTAGACTACAAAATTTCAAGAAAAGAAAGAATCAAATGAACAAAAACCTATTGGCTATGTTATAGTAACTATCTAACTTAGGGGCAAATTGATGAACTTTGAGCTTAATATTAAGCACCTAAAAAGTATTGAACCACCAAATGAACCTAAGACAGATCACTAACTACCTATAATCTACTTGCAAACTAAAATCCAAAACATAAAAACTTATAACCTAAGAATTATTGCAGGTGATATGTCCTGGGCTTAATAGTGGTAAAAATGACACTATGAGTGTTCAGTTAAAAAATAAGGCAAAATCAAAACAAATATCAGGTAGCAAGTAAAAACATGAAAATAAAACAACAATTAACATTAAAACATGGAATCGCTATCTTACTGTATATATTTAAGCAGAAACTTAATAACATGAAATTATTTGATTTTTACTCTAGAAAGTTGAATTAAGAGTAATTATTACTACACTACACTTATCTCAAAATTTCACAAAACCTAAAGTCCTAAATAGTAGCTTGTGCTAGCTTGTCAGACTAACCAAAACACCCCTTTCAGTCTAGACTTAACACTTTTAACAAATAGAATTTGAAATTAAAGCAAGAAAAAGGTAAACAGTGAGCATACACAATGAAATAATAAGCAATAAAGCAATTAGATAAGCAAGAAAATTAGCAACTAAGAAAAAAACAATAAGCAAATAAGCAATTATCAAGTAAGCAAGATTTTGACGATGAAAAGTAAAAAGGAAAAGAAGATCACTTACAGCGAGTATAAGGTCAATACCTTAGCCTAGTCTTGCTTTAAGGCTTTAAGCTTTCCTCAAAACATTTGAGAGCTTATCACATGAAAAACACTTCATTTCTTGAGTAATCCTGAAACAAATAAAGCAAACATCAAACTAACAAGTACAATAAGCTGATAAGCCAAGCTTATTTGTGGATAAGCTCGCTTATTAGCTTATTTCTTTATATAAAATTAAAAAAACTTTTAAAGAGAACAATCTCTTGCAAGGAAATGAAATTTTAGAAACCGACAGAAAGTTAACACTATCAAAATCCCAAACTTGTTGAACAATGGTTCTTCAAAACCAAGTTTTGTTTTTATATAAAACTTAAAAAGTAAATGTTACAAAAAAGATTAAATTAATAGAAACTTAAGTGTATTTAAAAGTAAATGACATAAATTTAAAAGGAACTCAATTTCATTTCATAAATTCGTATGTCACATGTGCAAATTATGAAAGTTACATTCTAACTATCATCTAGTATATATAGTGATACAATGTGATTCAAAACCCTAAACCTAGTCATATGAACTCCTAGTTATGCCTTGGAATATGTTGAGTATATGCAAAATTCAACTATTGTTCTTTAAGCTTTTTTGGTTGTCATGTGATGTTGACACGATGATGAAGTGATCTGCACCATTGGTTTAATGTAATGACCAAGAAAACTAATCATAGATGTTGATTGGTCTTTCATTACGGGCAAAAGTATCAATCACTTCTCCTTGGCTTGTAATTCTCAAAAGATGATGTGGCCTCTGATTGGAGCACATGGGTGTGTTCCTCATGAGCAAAAGTACAAAATCCTTATAATAATTTTAGTTAACCCTTTGGTTCGAGTTAGATTGATACTTTGGATATACTAGGGTTTACGGGTAGATTAGGTGGGGTTTAACCCGAAATGGGTTTAATAAATCTGCTTTCCTTCTAATTTAAAATAACAATAATTAAATAAGGGAAAGGTTCAAAGGCTGGGTGACAGGGTTTAATATTCGTTTTGGACTGGATTGAAGTTTTAGAAATTACAAAACCAACACTTGTACTTAGTTAACATTCATCACAACCTATTACCACTCATCTATAGTTTGAAAAATGACAATTTCAGTCCTTAAACTTGACAAATCCATTTCCAAGGACTATAAGTGTAATATTGCCATACTTTATGAACCCATTGTGTAATTTAGGATATATCGAGGGTATAAGGTGTTAACATGGGAAAGTTGAGGGACAAAATGGTAATTACATAGTTATTCAAGGGCATTTTGGTCACTTAAGATCTTTAGGGTTTCAAAACCCTTAAAACGACATCCGTCTTTGGTTTTCATGTACGTCTTCACCCCTTGTGTTTGTGTATTCCTGTTTTGAGCATTTTCAAGTGATTTCTCGATATTCGTGCCTGCACATACACAAACAAGAAAACAAACATATTTTGTGCACATATGTAGATATTTTACTCATTTTAAGCCAGTTTTAGGGTATAGAAAGATGAATAATTACAGTCACATTAACTAGGCATAACAGTGGCCTAGTGCGACCACGATTTTTCCTGTCACCTTAGGTTTCTCTCTCCAAAGACCTACATGCGATTTACAACAAAACGACCATGCTCAATATGTGTAAATTATAAATCTAAAAGTTTTTTTTAAACATATAACGCTAACGAAAGACGAGAAAAAGATTTTTTTTTAACATGGTCGCGGGTCGGACCGATTTTAAGTCGACCGACTGCGACCAGCACCCGCTGCAAGTAGCCTTAGTTTTGCAATTATTACGCCAAAAACGTCAAAAGTAAATTTTGGACCACCACGTCGAAGAATATGTGTTGAGCAACGATTTTAGACTTTCAACATGACTCAAAACTCTCTCTCTGTCTGTTCCAAGTGTTCTCACATTTTGGCTTATATAAGGCTAGGCACAACACATGGGGGTCGCGACCTAGTTTTTTCGGCCGGCGACCTAGTGCGACCTATTTGCCACAACCCGGCGACCTAGTTGAAAAAAAAAATAAAAATTTTAAACACAATAAATTTAATAAAAAATATTACATTTATTTAAAAAAAACATTACACAATTATTCGAAATTAAAAAACATTAAACATTAAATGGGTGATATCGCCATTATCCATTGCGATTATTCCAAATGTGTTCCACTAGATCGGCTTTTAGGTTGAGATGTAGATGTGGATCGACTATTTGCTGAGTAATTTGAAGCCTTTCTTCATGCGTATTTATCGGATCGTTATCAGCATGTTCTTCTACTTGATGATAATTGGGTGATATCGCCGCCCCCCTATGTTTAATAACCATATTGTGTAATATGATACACGTGTACATTATGTCTGATAGTCGACTTTTTGACAATCCTCGGGCCGGGATATCAATCATCTTCCATTTTGCTTTCAATACACCGAAGGCTCGCTCAATAAGAACCGACCATTGCGGATATATCCCATCAGTAAGATAGTATCCTCGACGATAATGCACGTTGTTAGCCACGAATCCCGGTTCAGGTGCTTTCCCCGATTTAAGATCATTAAAAATAGGGGACTGGCGTAAAACATTCACGTCGTTATTCATCCCAGCTACACCAAAGAATGCATGCCAAATCCATAAGTCTTGCGATGCAACCGCCTCCAATAAAATGAACGGTGTTGACCCCTGATCACGCCTACTAAATTGAGCTTTATAAGCAACGGGACAATTCTCCCACGGCCAATGTGTACAATCGATACTTCCTAGCATCCCAGGAAACCGTGTTTTTCCTCGTGAAAAGCATAAAGTTTCTCCATGTCAGTATAAGTAGGCTTTCGCAAGTACTCTGTACCATATAATTGCATTATGCCGGTACAAAACCATCGAAGACACTGTCTTGCTGTTGTCGCACCCATTTGCAAATATACGTCTAGAGAATCAGGCACAGCTCCGTATGCCAATTGACGAATAGCGGATGTGCACTTCAGCAAGGGCGAAAGACATTCTCGATTCAAAGCATCCGTTGAGTTTCGAAAATAAGAATAATTATTTTTCAAATCGTCAACAATTTTTAAGAATAAATCGCGATCCATTCGGAATCGATCACGAAATGTCTCTGCAACATATTGCGGCCCTTCAGTAAAATACGCATCTACTAGACGATTATGTGCACCCTGATAATCTCTATATATATACGACCGTTTTTTGGGGCGTGATGCTTCATAAACCTGTGCGCAAGCTTGCGTAAAAGCTTCTAACTCACTAGTAACTTCTTCTTTGTCGTCGGAAGAGTCGGCAAAAAACAATTTATAAGACATTTTTGGAGATTTTGTGTGTTATTTTTTGTGATAATTGGTAATAAAATAGGGTATTTATAGGGAATTTTTAAATTTGGAATTTTTTTAAAAAAAACAAATATGACCGTTTGAATTTTTAAGGCTTAAACAACACACATTTTAACTAGGTCGGGACTAGGGTCGATTTGGCCTCGATTTACACCGGCGACCGAATCGCCGCAACGCGAAGATTCGGTCGCGACCGACGATCGACCGAAAAAATTCCAGCGTGTTGCGCCCAGCCTAAGCTCATGAAGAATCAATACATTCATCAACCTCGTACATTACTGCAATCGATCAGTAGTTACAATGTCAAAACTCACCAGATATGCACTTCTTTTTCTCTCATTTTATTACGAATTCTCATTAACCATTCTTGTCTTAGCGCAAACGGTCGATCCTCCTCATATAGGTTGCGATCCCGAATCTAATTACACCAGAAACAGTAATTTCGAAAGAAATCTTGATCGCGTAATCGCTAATCTCCCATTAACAAACTCTGGATACGGGTTCTTTAACAGCTCTTCAGGGCAAGTTTCCGATCCAGCTAGTGCAATAGCTCTTTGTCGGGGCGACATTGAAGTATTTCCATGTGGTACTTGTGTGAACAATACTATTAGGAATCTGAGAGAGGTTTGCCCAAATCAAAAAGTTGCACGTATGTTCAATGATGATTGTTGGGTTACGTATTCTGATGAAAATCTTTTGGGTTCAACTAAAGCGACATATCCGATCGTGGATTGGAGATCAGCAAATGTGACGGATGATGATGTTCCCAGCTTTACTCGGGACTTGCTAAACCTGCTTAGCAACCTAATTGCTGAAGCGGCCGCTGGTGGTTCTTTACTGAAATTCGCCTCCGGCACAATGAGAAGGCCAAATTCCGAAGTCAAGTATGCGATTGTGCAGTGTACTCCAGATCTATCAAGGGAACAATGTACAAATTGCTTAAATGATGCGGTCAGTCAAATGGTTAGTCAGGTTTCCGGGTCCACAGGGGTGCAGGTGTATTTGCCTAAGTGTATTATGAGGTACGAAAATTATCGGTTCTATGACGAGGCACCGATTATTCCTCAGGCAGATTCTCCGCCGCCTGAGGCTCAACAATTTTCGCCTGGTACGTTTCAAATTTCAGCTATATATGATTATATGATATCTCTGTGCATGACAAATATATGACTTATAACGGTATAAGGCGGTCGTCACTAATTAGTGGCAGCTATTACAGTCGGGTATCTTAATTAGAGACAAATAAAGAGGTCGTCACTTTAGTAACTAGACCAACGTTGTCACTCTGTGTGTGTGACCAAGGTTTAAACCGAATCAATATGCCAATATATAAATTTGTAGGGATAACTCATGTATTACTTATCAAAATGATGCATACGAACAAAAAGCAAGAAAGTTCATAATTGGACATGCCCAATCAGGAAACCTATTCTACTGCTTGTCGGTATCGGATAACTCTAACAAGCAATACAATATCTCTGATACAACAGAACAAAACATAGGATACAGGGAATCAGTAGCCTATCCTAGAGGCAAAGCTACTACATTCAAACATAAAAACAACCATAGCTCCATAATAAATTTGTAGGGACAAAGAAAATTGATAACTTAGATAAACAGTGAGAGGTGTGAGCTTTACGCTTATATCACGTACGTGTCGGTGTCACTAAAATTTTCATGCGTTTTTCTACCTTAAAAGTTGCAGTTAAAATCAATGATTTTGAAAATCGGTTTTTAATTAAAATCAATGTTTTAAAAATCGGTTTTAAAATCGACTCGATTGAATCATCGAATCCGAATCAATGCGAGTCAAACTGAGTCGACACAGATCAACTCGGTTTTTCAAAAAAAATTAAAAGAATTTATATTCTCGATCAGTAACAAAAATTATATTGAAAATCTACTAAATCTTCGTATAACAAACTATTTACCAATAAATTTAATATTTAAAAATAAAATTACGTCGTAAATACGCAAAATTCACATGTTTTTTTAACACGAAAAAATCGAAATCCGGCTAGGTTTCGAGAACCGGGTTTACGCGGGTCACCTCAAACTCGGCGGGTCTAGCCAGGTTTTGAAAATGTAAAACCTGGTTTAATATAACTCGTTTTTTCGACTACAAACAGGTCAACCGGTTGATCAAACAAGGCCGAACCAAGTTTGAAAACATTGATTAAATTTGTTGCAGTAAATAAAGATCTATGTATGTTTGATAAAATTAGTTGTACAGTGTAAGCGAAGCTGTAAATTGTAAATAAGTTAACATGATTACAAGTTGTATTTATTAAGTACATAACATGTGTTTAGTGAATTAACTGTTAACTGTAATATTAAGACATAAAATTGTTTAAGAGAACATATTTAAATAGATTATAATATTGTTAGAGTATATTAGTAATTTACAGTATTAATATTTTAATTAACTCTTAAAAGTTTAGAAAAATATTTTGACTCGGTTTTTTTTAAAAAAAAAGTAACGTATTTGTTTAAAATAAAACCTTACAATTGATGTAACCAAACATAACAATTTATTATTGAAATAATTATTATAAAAAGAAAAAGTTTATAATTAAAAAAAAACCCTTCAAAACAACTATTTTCAAACAGGGTTATAATGACAAGAAAAAGCTAGAATGTATTTTCAGTGTTTTAAAGATACTTATAAAATAATGTCATCAAATTTCAAAATTTAAAACATTACCAATTGTATTTTAAAAAATGTAACAAAAATGTTACATGACTTATATTGTGCCATTTAAAAAATGTCACTAAGGATACTTATATATAAACTTTTTTATTTTATTAGTTAAATGTTAGTTATAGTAATCATCATATTATATACCGAATATATACTAATAATAATTGTTTCCAATTCTAATTGAATACTCCAATATGATGTTGATGGCGAACGTTTGATTATTACTTTATAAAATGACAAATATATATAGAAAGAAACAGAAAAGAGATAGATTGGTCAAAGGTGGCGGGTGATACTGATGTGTGAGATTATTATTAGAAAAGTCGAAACATTAGTAAGGGAACCATTTCAATAAAACAGCCTACCAATTTATGTGACCTTAATTTTTCACATTCGTAGGAAAAAATTCACACGGGACTCGCATTGCAACATCTATCATTTTGGCGACGGCTGTTTTCATGATAATTGTCGCTTCTTTATGCGCGTTTGCTATGTTCCGAAAGAAGAGGATGCTCAAAAAAACTCTGGAAGAATTTTATTTGCAAAGTAAGTTTCTGAATTTCAATTTTACACTTGTCCGTAATTTCTAATTATATACTGTCACACTTTCTAATTAGTTTGCTTACATTTTTTCTATTTTTTATATTACTAATCAATACGTGTTACATCAAGGAAGAAATAAAAAGTTTAGACGTAACAACACTTTTAAACATTTATACACCTATCTAAGTAAAACAGAAAAACAATTCAACATAATTAGTTTGATTCAATTAATGAAAATTATATCTTGGACAACATTGATAACTACATCTCATACATATCTCTGATGATAGCTAGATCAGAACAAACCACCAACTAATCTATGTTCACTTTTGAATCATCGACCACCATTAACCTGCATGTTATAGCTCCATACTCTACAATGAGGGGCTATACCTACTAGCTACATATCTTAAGCCATCTACCTCCCAAAAACTAGAAGCAACACCTCACTCGATGAACTAAGGAGAAAATAGAATTACGGATCATTAGCAGGAAACACACACCCTCATCAAGAAACCACCCTAACCTCCTTTGGCAGTGTATTGCTAGGGCCAAGAAGCTTCGTCTTTCACGGCTCTTTATTCCTAGCAGCATACGAAGAACCCACCTTATGGAAGTTAGAATTGAATTAAGCTAGAAACACACAATATAATCCAGACTCTCACTCCCAAGGCCAACTATTTATATCGTAAGGTCATTCAGGATACTAAAAAGGTAATATTCAATGTACAAGACCATCCATTAATACGTCTTAGTTCGACATGATTTGCATATGAGAGAATGGTAAAACCATAATCATTCTTTATGAAACATTTTATTCTGAGGTAAAACATGCCAACATCCCAACTTCCTTGTTGAGAACTCCTCAATAGATCACATCCTCATATGCTAAGAACAAGATAACACATGTCCCTGAAGATTACTCCAAGATATAAGCCTTCTACTCAAAAACCAATATCTAAATAGTCCTTTATCACTACAACAAATTAGTTGATTTTTCACACTTATTATGCCACTTGTTCACATTTTAAATGGTATAAATTTAAAAAGTTCACATTTTCATTAGTATTTTTGGTGTGAATAAATTCGGTGTAACAAATAACTTCACACTTTTAAGTGTGAAGATTTTTAATAATTCACACTTTTATGTGTGAACTTTTTAAAACTTCACACTTTTATCTGTGAACTTTTTAATACTTCACACTGTATAATACTTCACACTTACAAGTATGAATATTTTAAAAATAAAGTTCACACTTTTTAAAGTACGAAGAAAAAAATGTGAAAAAACCCTAAATTTGTTGTAGTGTATGTTTTCAAACCATGCATAATTTTACATTCCGGTTTTTATCACACTTGATATCCTCAATGGAACATAAGAAACTCACATTCCATCCCCTCTAGGCTCTATTAACTACACGAATCATTTTTACATTCAAGGTCATTGATCTCATTTTGATTACTTCATTAATGGCATCAAACAGCTCAATAATGCTCCTTTCTATTCCTAAAGATTCCGCAATTCCATTTATGCCAAATTAAGTACATAGAAACAACTAAACAAAATATTTCTGATAACATTATCAATGGAGTTGTCCCAATACATCTCAGAGGAACCGTTGACAATATCATGCCACTTCTTTTTAGCACGACAAACACCGAATAAGATCATAATCAAACAATCAACATGACAATCGTCATACAAGAATAAATAAGAATAGTGAAAGAAAAAAGCTTAATATCAACATGACTGTATCATTTACAGCTACTAACTAATGGGGCTAAGGTTTTAATATGATTAAATATGGATTGATCTTAACAATTTCAACATTCTCACCCTTAAGATCAAAATAATCTTTAATATGTTTTTCTTTTCTTCATGTTTCCTTCATGTGATCAACTAATAATAATAAAAGCTTCTTTGACGGATATTTTAATTATTCCTTGTAAGTATTTATCCATTTTGGGTTGCTATTAAGTCCTCATTCTCCGGTTGTCTTTTTTTATTAAGGTAAATCCCCTTAAATCATAACATTGTCCCCATCTTCCTCTGGTGTCTTTTGGCATATACCTTGCCTTTGTGAACCATCTCGGTTGTAGGGCTCATCTCGAATCGAGGTTTCAAGGTTTGTTTCATTTTTTCCTTTGAATTCTGGTTAACACGGTTTATGTTCTTTTGCAACAAAAATGGCAGCCTTAGTTTCCATCTCTTTTTCTTGAGAGAAGTGCAAAAATATCCACGTGGTATGTCGAAAAATCGAATTACATCCTTCGTTAACTTTTTGGACAACAGCCATCCCTCCGCTAGTGCGCGGGGCACAATACATCCCTCATGGACTAACGGTGCAAATGTTTTCTCGTTAAAAATTAACAAAATCTAAAAGAGAGGGTATTCTTGTCTTTTTCCTTTCTCAGGGATGTATTGTGAACCTTATCATAAATAGTTTAAAAAAAAAAATTATTTTCGAAAAAAAAAATTTATTTTCAGAAAAAATAAGTTTTATTTTCTCGAAAAAAAATTTATTTTCGAAAAAAAAAAGTTTTATTTTCTAAAAAAAAATTATTTTCGAAAAAAAAAATTATTTTCGAAAAAGAAAATTATTTTCGAAAAAAAAACTTATTTTCGAAAAAAAAATTATTTTCGGAAAAAAAAGTTTTATTTTCTAAAAAAAATTTATTTTCTAAAAAAATATTATTTTCGAAAAAAAAAAATTTATTTTCGAAAAAAATTTATTTTCGAAAAAGAATTTATTTTCGAAAAAAAAAATTATTTTCTAAAAAAATTATTTTCGAAAAAAAGGTTTATTTTTGAAAAAAGAGTTTTATTTTCAAAAAAAAAATTTATTTTCGAAAAAAAAATTTTATTTTCGAAAAAAAAATTATTTCCCGAAAACAAAACATATTTTTTCGAAAACAAAACTTTTTTTTTCCAAAATAAAACTTATTTTTTAGAAAATAAAATTTTTTTTTCCGAAAATAAATTTTTTTTCGAGAAAATAAAACTTATTTTTTCTGAAAATAATTTTTTTTTTTCAAAAATAAATTTTTTTTTTGAAACTATTTATGATAAGGTTCACAATACAACCTTGGGAAAGGAAAAAGACAAGAATACCCTCTCTTTTAGATTTTGTTAATTTTTAACGAGAAAAGATTTGCACCGTTAGTCCATGAGGGATGTATTGTGCCCCGCGCACTAACGGAGGGATGGCTGTTGTCCAAAAAATTAACGAAGGATGTAATTCGATTTTTCGACATACCACAGGGATGATTTTTGTACTTCTCTCTTTTTTCTTTCTTTCTGATCTTCTTTAATTTGTTCTCGTGTGTCCGCTGTCTCTTTTTATCCATGACAGGTTTTCTTGAGTGATGACTGAATCATGAATTTGTGTGTTGTTTGATTCTTTCGCCCTGATACCATTGTTTCACGGGTCTTCAATTCTTATTTCCAGGATCGAATAATATCATAATCAAACAATCAACATGATAATCATCGTACAATAATAAATAAGAACAGTGAAAGAAAAAAAACTAATATTGAATGATAATATTTGTTTGTAACAATCGACCTATATATACAAATCTAAGAGGTAATATTCATACCTTTTTATTATAACTGACACATAACTAACTATTAACTGTTTTTCAAACTATCTTAGTTGGGATTTGTCCCATAGCATATGAATTTATGCCGCCTTTATTGGCTTATTAACATGGTTATTAGCATTTACAACTACTAGCTAATGTGGCTAGCTTTTAAACATGATTAAAGATGGATTGATCTTAACAATTTTAACAATTTGCATTAAAAGAACAAGTTTCGATGTGAGCCCATACCTCTATAGCATACTCAGCACATCATTTCATCATAAGACCCCTATTTCATGATTTTGTCATGATTGCATAGTTTGTTTAGAATAGCTATCAACATAATGAAAGAGCGCTTTGGGATTTTCTGAGGGAACCAGAACAACTTTGACCATTTCATAGTTTCGTCAGTACATTCTGAATCATGAGAAGCTTGAATTGCAATAAATTTTTTATCTTTCTCATGAAAAAACATAAGAAGATCATATGTAAAATACACATGGGTTAACCTCATCTCCTTGTAGCTAAAATGATACTTAAAATCCTCCCTTTTATCCACTTTTTCTTTGACAGTGAAAGACAAAATCTCCATGACTAAGGTAAAAAGATATGTAGACACGTGATTAACCTGTCTTAGACCACTACGTCATCTGAAATAGCAAAAACTCTTACGATTTTCTTAGATAGAGAATGAAGTAGTTGGAACAAAGATAATAATCCAATATGACATCTTTTAATGAAAACTAAGCATTTAAGAATAGCATGCAGGAACTTCCAAATCATAGTATCATAAGCCTTTCGAATATCAATCTCCAAAGAAACTCTATTAGGCCCTTGTTTCATATCATAACCCTTCAAGAACTCTTATGAAAGATAAATATTGTCTTCTATATTCTTGTTTTGTACATACGAATTGGGGTGGGTACCTTTGGATTCCGTTTAGACCTCGTGTAAGAATTAGGGTTCATACGAGTTTTAAATGTTTGGTGTCATTTGATTGGTGTTTTAAATGTTTGATTCGAAGAACTCGTGAATACTGAATTTTGGATATTCTGTAATAGTTTCACATACAAGTTTAGATAAGGGTAAATGTACCTCTTATTTATGTAAAACTTTTGAAGCTTTATACCTCGATCAATTAACCACTTACTTTATTTATTTTCAAATCTTAAAGCTTAATGTAGTATATGCCTTTAGCATGACTCTTCACTTTTCTATAGTATCTTCTTTAATTTGTAAGGGATAGCTACGAAGGTTTGAGACATTTTCTGATTCATGTATTAGATGAAACCCTTTACATTGATGTTGGTTTTTCCCTTGTAGCTAATACGTATGACATGAACATTATTGAACCATTGGAATTCAATTTTGGTATTGTGAGTGTGGCAACAAATAACTTTTCTGAAGACAATAAGATTGGACAAGGTGGATTTGGATCAGTTTACCAGGTATGCATACACATTTTATCATGTATTACAAATAAGCCCTTATGTTTCTAATGTATGATAAATATAATATTTAGGGTGAGCTAGAAGATGGACGTCTGATAGCAGTGAAGAGGTTATCAAGGGAGTACGGACAAGGTGAAAAAGAATTCAAGAACGAAGTGTCGTTAGTTGCTAAGCTTCACCATCGCAATTTGGTAGGGTTGCTTGGTTTCTGCATAGAAGGAAGTGAGAGAGTCCTCATATACGAGTTTATGCCAAATTCAAGCCTAGATAAATTCTTATTCGGTAAAGAAGCTCTTCTAACTCGTTGATTGCAAGCTATATGCATGCATCTCACTTTCATTTGTTTCTAATGTTTGTGGTCGTAGATCCAGATAGGCGAGCATTGCTCGATTGGGATACGAGCTACAACATTATTGAAGGTGTTGCTCGAGGACTACTTTACCTTCATGAAGATTCGCGTCTAAGAATAATCCATCGTGATCTCAAAGCTAGTAACATTTTATTAGATGCTGAACTGAATGCTAAGATCACTGATTTTGGCATGGCAAGATTGTTTAGCCCTGATGAAACTCAAGGAAACACAAGCAGGGTAGTCGGAACCTAGTAAGTCTACGACCATAAGGCCAAATTAATTCCAATTTTCATGAATCAAAATTCAGTTTGGGTCGCTTTCCTCTTAACAAGTATATAACTAAAAATAGCAAGCAGGGTTGGTGATTTGTTATAATCAATGAGTGTTAACTTTTTTATATTGTCGCTCAATGCTATGTTGTAGTGGTTATATGGCGCCAGAATACATCATGCATGGTGAATTCTCAGTAAAATTGGATGTCTTTAGCTTCGGAGTGTTGGTGTTAGAAATAATAACAGGTCAAGCAAATCAGAGTTCCCGAGATGGTGATAGTCATGTATACCTTCTCAGCCATGTAAGTACCTAAATTTTTTGTCTTAAAACAAACATATTGTTTCGGCCGTTAGAGCTAACATCATAAAAATTTCATGATATCTTTTAGGCATGGAGAAATTGGCGAAATGGAACTGCATCAAACATAATTGATCCCATATTGTTGAAAGGGTCATATTCAATAAATGAGATCATCAGAAGTATTCACATCGCGTTATTATGTGTTCAAAAAAATGTTGTAGATAGACCGAACATGTCTACGGTTGTTCTTATGTTCAATAGCTTCTCCCTCACTCTCCAAGTACCATCAGAACCCGCTTTTTTTATTCAGGATGGTGCTGATCATGAATTGCCATCCATTGATGAGTATGATATTTTGGTAGGGTATAACAAGAGATCTGAATCATCACACGCTTCTGGAAATGATGCTACGATTTCTGATATTACTCCAAGATAGTTTTTGTGAATATACGGATGTTTCATGCATTCATTTTAGTATGAATTTAAACAATTATAATCCGGACGCCTGCAAAACTTTACAAACTTGATGTAAATTTTGCTTGAACATTTACATTCTTATGAAGCTCTCGATTATCATCGGAAAGCATGTTTTTTCTTAAACCACGGAAAGCAAGTTAGCGACTGTTTTGGACCATAATTTAATGCATGTTTCAGAATTTTTTATGTAAAATAAGTTAAGTAGACATGAATGTTTTTGGACCATATATTACTTCATAAAAGAAGAGTTGGAATAATTAAAGATTTTGCTTTACTAAATTAAAGATAAACAAAGGTTGTAAACATAATTAGCTAGTAGCTAGGAAAGAAAATATTTACAAAGTCTTAGAAAGACAATTGCAATGATCATAGAGCACTCAAATAAATTAACTTACAAAAAAGTTTATTTGTATTTTTTTCACATGCTAAAGGACAAATTCTCACTATTTATTTCCGTTTGATCTACTAGCGGAGATTAATTTTAGATTAAGAAAAAACGGGGAGGAACCATTCTTGCCAACATGTCAAAAGTTTTAAGAACGGGTGAAACAACTAAAGTTGTAAATGACGAAATACTTTTTGTCACTGGTGAAATATCACTGATGGTGGAGTACATAATAACTTTAGTTAAAAAAAAGGAGTACATAATAACTATGTTTATATAATATTATTAGTGATATTTCATTTTTTATCACCAGTGATATATCATTTTTATTATCATTAGTTGTGATAATCAGTTTTTGACGTATTTACAACTTTCGTGGTTTCATTGTTTTTTTTTTACTTTTAAACATTTTGGCAAGTATTCTCTTCTATTATCCAAAATAACTCAACTTATTTAACTTAAGTTTTCATGTTTATTGTTAATCCAATGAAAAGAATAAAGCTTACATCCTAAAAGACGAGCTCAATCCTTGGCCCCTTAAAGAGCAAAAGTATATCTTGGACCACACGTCGAAGAATGGTTGAGCAGCGATTTTAGACTTATAGCATGACTTAAAACTCCTATCTCTATTACAAGGATTTTGACGTCTTGCTTATACATAAGCTCCACGAAGAAACAGTATATTCATCAACCTCCTTCATTACTCCAATCGATCAATAGGTATCGACTTAAATCATGTCAAAGCTCACCAGATCTAGATATGCACTTCTATTTCTCTCAGCTTATTTCCAATTCTCGATAACCACTCTCGTCTTAGCGCCAACGGCCGATCCTCCTCATTACGTTAGCTCTCCCGATTCAAATTACACCAGAAACAGTAGTTTTGAAAGAAATCTTGATCACATCCTCAATAATCTTGAAGGAACATGTATATGAAAGAATATATGTACGAAAATCGTCTCGAGCCTAAGGAGACGCACGCGTAAAACGTTAAGTAATAATAATTAATATTAATTATACGTTAAACAAAATAAACAAGAAACGAAAGTCAGGAAAAGGGAAACAAGGGAATTTCTTTCCTTGTTTGTCATAGGCGGTCGAACCACACAACCCATGGGCTTGTGGGCTTGGTTTCTTGATCACCAATTTATTACAAGTATATAAAGAGGTCTTGGATACCCTACTATTCATTTGTAATCCCTGAATTACTTTTCTTTCTCTTTTTCCTTTGTGGTCCGATCGGCAAGAAACCCTAAGGGGTGTTTGGTGTTGCGATCGACTAAGCAAGAAACCAATAAGGTTTCTTGTTGTTGATTGATTCAAGAAGCGTGGTTTATTGGTTGTTTAATAGTTACGTACTAGCATACTTATTTCTCATGTTAAACGTATTGTGTGTGTACTTACAGAAATCATATTTTGATCTTTAATTGGGTTTTCGGCTATACTGGTTGTTCGATAAAGGTGAATTGATCCATTGCTAAAAGGTACACAATTCTTTATCGTTTATGTTAATTACTTGTCTATATGTGATCTTATTATTCTACTGCGTACTCATGATTATTAACGTGTTAATATGGTTAAGAATTTTTTTATCAATTCCAACACTGGAATAAGAGTTGTTCGTATATCTCTTAATTGCATAAAAAATGAAAGATCTAAAATTGTATAAATTTAATATTATGTTGTATAATTGTTTTATTTGATGATTAGGTTTTCATAAACCCTAATTAAGGTTAATAAAATAAATTAGACAAAACTTTAAGTCGTATGCAATTTTTATTAATAAATATGTTGTTAATTGTTAATTAGTTGTTATTTATCACGTTATTAATTGTTAGTATGATAGATCCATGAGAATCATGCAAGTTTACCATGGATCATGAGTTCTTGATATTGGATATATAGAAGTTAATTAATCGTTAATGATTGTACATGCTTAAATGATGATCATGTCAAGAACTCATTTATACAATTGATTTGTGAGTTAAATAAGTGATATTTGTAAATAGCGTAATTGAGTAAATTTTTATGATACACAGATATTGCATATTTTGTACATTTTTTTGAAATTGTCAATAATAAAAAATAAAATAAAATCATACTCTTTTAAAATAAGTTATTTTTCCATCCAACTAGTAAAAACATTTGCACTTACTCTTTCACCATACGTGAGGCTGTGGTGATTTTGTAACCCAAGGTGATGTAATACACTCAATTTTCAGACGTTGGTGCTATATAATAAAAAAAATTTGGTTTGACGACTTAACCAAGTTAAGATAGGCGAGACCTTAACTCGTGGCAATTGATGGGATAAACATGCTCACTTTTTCAGTTTTGAATTTGTCACAAGTGATGTACATAAAGTAGAGTCTCATCACTCTAGAAGTTGTATTAGATGCAATTATTGAACATCAGTTACCCTTTGAATATCATCATCACTAGCATATCAACTGATGCCGTGGTGGTATGTCTTAGTGGATTATGGCTTTTAATAAATTGATTGTTTATTTATAAACATAAGTATTTAATTTTCTATAAAGATAGTATTATTAGAAATACTAAAATTGAATTTTGTGATTTTGTTTTTAAAAGTATTATTGTAACGAAGTTGCATAAACTTATGTTTGTTTGAGAAACAAAGTCTCATTATCTTTTAAGAAAGAGAGAGACATATACCTATCTTTTTTCCTTGCAAGAAAACACTATTAATAGGTGCGATTGGATTATTGTAATCATCAATCTTTAAGTGAACTTAAATGTTTAAGAAGAATTAAATAACTTATTGTTTCAAGTAGATCTCATTACTTTTATTTGAGTTTTTGAAAATCTTTCAAACTAATAAGTCTCTTAACAATATTTTGGCAAGCAATATTTGTTTTGTTATTTACATATCGATACCCTTTAATGCTACACTCGATAGAACAAAACAAGTGTTTTATTTGCTTATTGTGATTATAATAACTAGCTTATTTACCTTGGTTATTATGTTTTAACTCAATGTAGGCACCATTAACCTTTATTGAATGGTAGGCCTAATACGAAGGAAATTGCATGTCAGTTTCAAGTTAATGAGAGCATGATGGAAAGTCTCTCATCTACATGATAGAAATTTATACACTCTTTATAAGACATTAGTAATTGTTACTTATCGGCATTTAAAGCGAGTAGGAAAGTAATAAAATCGTTATTTATTTTTCACTGGTGAAGCAACATTTGTAATGTTGTCAAATTCAATGGGAGCATTGTGTTTTACTACTGAAAATACATTAATGTAATGTTGTCTAATTCACTGGATCTACAAGGTTGTTTACCTTGGTAGTAATCCATAATTATTTCTATTTTGACTTTAAATAATAACTTACTTTCACAATATAAAGGATCATAGTTTTAAGGATCACTGCATACTATTTTATATGATAATCACTTTTGAAGTATTTTCTATATAATAATTATTCACAGTTCCTAATAAAACTATATGGTTAACATTAGGGGTGGGAATCGGGTCGGGTTATTCGGGTCGGGTCGAAGTCGGGTCAAGGCTAAAAATAATTTACCCGAACCCGACAGGGTTCAGGTCTATTCGGGTTCGGTAAACCCGAATTTGAGTAAAATAAAAATATTTTTTTTACTCTTTTTTAATAAACATTATACTTAATTTAAATTTAAAAATTAGAAAAAAAATAAAAAAAATTCTTACTCGGATCAATCGGGTTGACTCGAACCCGGATTAGATAAAATTTTATACCCGATTTCGAATTCGGGTTAGTCGGGTTGACCCGATTAACCCGAACTGAAATTTGAACCCGGCTAACCCGACCCGAATATGCTCGGTTCGCGTCGGGTCGGGTTTGACTAACCCGACTCCCTAGTTAACATTCTACTAGTTATTCATATATACGTGACATTATCATATTGTTCACATAAATAATTGTGTTTCATGGTTGTTTATATGTATACATGATGTTGTGTCCTGCACAATGGGATAAATTTTTATTGTGTGCAAGGTACAACACATAACAATATGACAAATGATTTTTTGACCGTGAGATAAGAATCTAATATTCTATTAAGGCTCATAGATTTAATTGTCAATGTATGTTGCCTTGTTTAGAAAATGTTAAGATATGAATAACAAGCTACTTCAACTATTTTATTTATCGTTTCTTGGAATGATTCTTATAATGTTTCTTGAAATGAACATAAATAAATAATGAATAAGCAACTAACTTGAAAATTTTGAATTATTCAAAAGATAAGTAATGTATATATAGTTATTGAACTATTTAAATATCTTAGAGCATGCAATATGTTTTTTAATGCTATATATTTCAATTTTGTGTTGACACAATCGATAAGTATTTAATCTAAAGAGTATTAAGTTATTTAGGAATTGTGATATGTTTTCACACTCTCAATACTCACAGAATATCACAAAGTTTTAGTATGTATTGAGTGATAAATCAAATTCTTTATAATTATCTGATTTTGATATCTTGAAATACTTTACCTTCAAAAGTTGTCAAGGTTTGAAACCGCGAGTTCACGTGAATTAAAACACGAAATTATCAAATATATGAGTTCGTTGTAAGTCGAGGAGAATTGTTTGCACTTGAACACGGATTTTGATTAGCTTCTAGAGTAGCAAGAGAATGATTTGAATTAAATGACGATTCTACACTAAGAAACTTAAAAACAAAGACGAATTACGCAATCACGCAAAACGATAAAAAATAATATTAAAATATTCAAAAATATTGTAATTTTAAAGATATTGAAAACTAATTCTAACTAACTTAATTAAATAAAAAATGAAATTAAAAATAAATTAAAAGCTTAATGGGCCTGAAAACAGCCCAAATCCAAAAATGAATTAAGGCTTATCGGGTTTTTTGGCCCAATAAGAAAAAGCTTGACCTATAAATAAGTTATAAGCTATCTTATCGGGCATAATAAGCCAAATAAGTTAAAACTTAAGCTTATTAGAAAAGTTTTTGAACCAAAATCCCTTTTTTATCAATATAAAGTTGTATCAAGAAGAAAAATGTGAAAAATTACAAGCAAGCTTATCAAAATAAGTTATAAGCTCAAGTAAAAAAGCTAAAAAGCTAACCACTCAAGCTTATGAGCTGATAATTAATATAGACTCTTGAAATAAGGTTTGAATAAAATATGTAAAAGAAAACTTCTAATAAGCAATATCAAATTAATTATAGCTTCCTAATAGGACAAAATAGTCGATTGGGCTATAATGTCTAATGTAGGGACTCAAATTTGACAAAGCTTACAAAAAATGAGCTTATTAGATAAATGGACAAAGAAATTGACAAAAGACTAAGTGCAATAAGCTTAAAATTAAAGAAGCTAAAATGAATATGAAAATGAGATCGTTTTCTAGTAAAATTTAAACCAAACAAGTAACAAAGCCTAGGAAAGGTAAATAAGGACAGAAAAATAAGTTTAAACTACAAACTAAAGTCGTTGCACGTTAAAATAAGCTGAAACAAACAAATAAGCTGTTTTTAGCTTATTTATCAAAGGAAAATAAAAAGAAGTTAAATATAATCGAAAACCAACCTAGTTTAGTAAAGACCCTGGGAGGGGCTGGTAACTTGTGTTGTGTGTGAAGGTGAGGTCGTGGGTTCGAGTCCCATGCCTTCCTTTTTCTTACTTTTTTATTTGGATAGTTCGCCTATAAGCTTTGGCTTATTGGGAGGGGGTATTAGTTCAAGTTTAAAGACACAGTTAGCACAATTAAAACACTTATAGACTACAGAATTTCAAGAAAAGAAAGAATCAAATGAACGAAAACCTATTGGCTATGTTATAGTAACTATCTAATTTAGGGGCTAATTAATGAATTTTGAGCTTAATATTAAGCACCTAAAAAGTCTTGAACCACCAAATGAACCTAAGACGGATCACTAACTACCTATAATCTACTTGTAAACTAAAATCCAAAACATAAAAACTTATAACCTAAGAATTATTGCAGGTAATAGTTGTAAAAATGACACCATGAGTGCTCAGTTTAAAAACTAAGGAAAAATCAAAACAAATATCAGGTAGCAAGTAAAAACATAAAAATAAAACAACAATTAACATTAAAGCATGGAATCGCTATCTTACTGTGTATATTTAAGCAGAAACTGAAGAACATGAAATTCTTTGATTTTTACTCTACAAAGCTGAATTAAGAGTAATTATTACTACACTACACTTAACTCAAAAGTTCACAAAACCTAGAGTCCTAAATAGTAGCTTGTGCTAGCTTGTCAGACTAACCAAAACACCCCTTTCAGTCTAGACTTAACACTTTTAACAAAGAGAATTTGAAATTAAAGCAAGAAAAAGGTAAACAGTGAGCATACACAATGAAATAAAGCAATAAAGCAATTAGATAAGCAAAAAAATTAGCAACTAAGAAAAACCAATAAGCAAATAAGCAATTATCAAGTAAGCAAGATTTTGACGATTAAAAATAAAAAGGAAAATAAGATCACTTACAGCGAGTCTAAGGTCAATACCTTAGCCTAGTCTTGCTTTAAGGCTGTAGGCTTTCCTCAAAACATTTGAGAGCTTATCACATGAAAAATACTTCATTTCTTGAGTAATCCTGAAACAAATAAAGCAAACACCAAACTAACAAGTACAATAAGCTGATAAGCCAAGCTTATTTGTGGATAAGCTGGCTTATTAGCTTATTTCTTTATTTGAAATTAAAAGAAAAACTTTTGAAGAGAACAATCTCTTGCAAGGAAAATGAAATTTTAGAAACCAACAGAAAGTTAACACTATCAAAATCCCAAACTTATTGAACAATGGTTCTTCAAAACCAAGTTTTGTTTTTAAATAAAACTTAAAAAGTAAATGTTACAAAAAAGATTAAACTGATAGAAACTTAAGTGTATTTAAAAGTAAATGACATAAATTAAAAGGAACTCAATTTCATTTCATAAATTCGTATGTCACATGTGCAAATTACGGAAGTTAAAATCTAACTATCATCTACTATATATAGTGATACAATGTGATTCAAAACCCTAAACCTAGTCATATGAACTCCTAGTTATGCCTTTGGAATATGTTGAGTATATGCAAAATTCAAATATTGTTCTTTAAGCTTTTTTGGTTGTCATGTTATGTTGACACGATGATGAAGCGATCTGAGCCATTGGTTTAATGTAATGACCAAGCAAACTAATCATAAACGTTGATTGGTCTTCCATTGCGGGCAAAAGTATCAATCACTTCTACTTGGCTTGTAATTTTCAAAAGATGACGTGGCCTCTGATTGGAGCACATGGGTGTGTTCCTCATGAGCAAAAGTACAAAAGCCTTATAATAATTTTAGTTAACCCTTTGGTTCGAGTTAGATTAATACTTTAGATATACTAGGGTTTATGGTAGATTAGGTGGGGTTTAACCCGAAAAGGGTTTAATAAATCTGCTTCCCTTCTAATTTAAAATAATGATAATTAAATAAGGGAAAGGTTCAAAGGCTGGGTGACAGGGTTCAATATTCGTTTTGGACTGGATTGAAGTTTTAGAAATTATAAAACCAACCCTTGTACTTAGTTAACATTCATCACAACCTATTACCACTCATCTATAGTTTGAAAAATGATAATTTCAGTCCTTATATTTGATAAATCCATCTCCAAGGACTATAAGTGTAATGTTGCCATACTTTATGGACCCATTGTGTAATTTAGGATATATCGAGGGTATAAGGTGTAAACATGGGAAAGTTGAGGGACAAAATGGTAATTACATAGTTATTCAAGGGCATGTTGGTAATTTATGATCTTTAGGGTTTTAAAACCCTCAAAACGACATCCGTCTTTGGTTTTCATGTACGTCTTCATTCCTTGTGTTTGTGTATTCCTGTTTTGAGCATTTTCAAGTGTTTTCTCGATATTCGTGTCTGCACATACACAAACAAGAAAACAAACATATTTTGTGCATATTTGTAGATATTTTACTCATTTTAAGCCAGTTTTAGGGTACAGAAAGATGTGTAATTACAGTCACATCAACTAGGCATAACAGTAGCCTAGTGCGACCGTGATTTTTCTTGTCACCTCAGGTTTCTCTCTCCGAAGACCTACATGCGATTTGTTTCCACAACAAAGCGACCAAGCTCAATATTTTTATTCATTAAATATAAATTTTTCAAAAGGTTTAAAGACACAGACGGGCTGTTGTCGCACACATGTGCAAATATTCATCAAGAGCATCAGGAACAGCTTCGTATGCCATTTGACAAATAGTGGAAGTACACTTCAACAATGGCGAAAAACAATCTCCTCCCGTACAATCAACCGAGTTTCGAGAAATAGGATAGTTGTTGGGTTCCCCGCCTTTATGGACTCGCGGAAAGAGATTGATGAGTCTTCATGAACAATTCGTGTTAATAGTCCTTGATCCATTTGGAACCGCACACGAAATCGTTCTTCGTCATACTGTGGCTCATCATAAAAATAAGCCTCCACTAAACCACTATGAGCACTGACATAATCTCTATTTATGTAGTTTCATTGGTTTCGCGGGTTTGATGTCTCGTAAGCCGTTTGACAAGTTTCTGTAAATATCTCAAGCTCACTAGTAACTTCATACTCGTCGTCGAAAAAGTCGCAAAAAATAGTTTGTAAGATAATGTAATTTCGAGAAGTGTAATTTAAATGTTTGTGAAACATGATTATATAAATGGAGTTTTTATAAGAATAAAATGTGTAAATTATAAATCTAAAAGTTTTTTTTTTAAACATATAACGCTAACGAAAGACGAGAAAAAGTTTTTTTTTTAACATGGTCGCGGGTCGGGCCGATTTTAAGTCGACCGACTGCGACCAGCACCCGTTGCAAGTAGCCTTAGTTTTGCAATCATTACGCCAAAAACGTCAAAAGTAAATTTTGGACCACGACGTCGAAGAATATGTGTTGAGCAACGATTTTAGACTTTCAACATGACTCAAAACTCTCTCTCTCTCTCTCTCTATTCCAAGTGTTCCCACATTTTGGCTTATATAAACTCATGAAGAATCAATACATTCATCAACCTCGTACATTACTGCAATCGATCAGTAGTTACAATGTCAAAACTCACCAGATATGCACTTCTTTTTCTCTCATTTTATTACGAATTCTCATTAACCATTCTTGTCTTAGCGCAAACGGTCGATCCTCCTCATATAGGTTGCGATCCCGAATCTAATTACACCAGAAACAGTAATTTCGAAAGAAATCTTGATCGCGTACTCGCTAATCTCCCATTAACAAACTCCGGATACGGTTTCTTTAACAGCTCTTCAGGGCAAGTTTCCGATCCAGCTAGTGCCATCGCTCTTTGTCGGGGCGACATTGAAGTATTTCCATGTGGTACTTGTGTGAACAATACTATTAGGAATCTGAGAGAGGTTTGCCCAAATCAAAAAGTTGCACGTATGTTCTATGATGATTGTTGGGTCACGTATTCTGATGAAAATCTTTTGGGTTCAACTAAAGCAAAATATCCGATAACGGATTGGAGATCAGAAAATGTGACGGATGATGTTCCCAGTTTTACTCGGGACTTGCTAAACCTGCTTAGCAACCTAATTGCTGAAGCGGCCGCTGGTGGTTCTTTACTGAAATACGCCTCCGGCACAATGAGAAGGCCAAATTCCGAAGTCAAGTATGCGATTGTGCAGTGTACTCCAGATCTATCGAGGGAACAATGTACAAATTGCTTAAATGATGCGGTCAGTCAAATGGTCCATAGGGGTGCAGGTGTATTTGCCTAAATGTATTATGAGGTACGAAAATTATCGGTTCTATGACGAGGCACCGATTATTCCTCAGCCAGATTCTCCGCCGCCTGAGGCTCAACAATTTTCGCCTGGTACGTTTCAAATTTCAGCTATATATGATATCTCTGTGCATGACAAATATATGACTTATAACGGTATAAGGCGGTCGTCACTAATTAGTGGTTGCTATTACAGTCAGGTATCTTAATTAGAGACAAATAAAGAGGTTGTCACTTTAGTAACTAGACCAACGTTGTCACTCTGTGTGTGTGACCAAGGTTTAAACCGAATGAATATGCCAATATATAAATTTGTAGGACCAAGGTTTCTTTTTGTTGCAAAGGGTAACTCGTATATTACTTATCAAAATGATACATACAAACAAAAAGCAAGAAAGTTCATAATTGGACATGCCCAATCAGGAAACCTATTCTACTGCTTGTCGGTATCGGATAACTCTAACAAGCAATACAATATCTCTGATACAACAGAACAAAACATAGGATACAGGGAATCAGTAGCCTATCCTAGAGGCAAAGCTACTACATTCAAACATAACAACAACCGTAGCTCCATAATAAATTTGTAGGGACAAAGAAAATTGATAACTTAGATAAACAGTGAGAGGTGTGAGCTTTACGCTTATATCACGTACGTGTCGGTGTCACTAAAATTTTCATGCGTTTTTCTACCTTAAAAGTTGCAGTTAAAATCAATGATTTTGAAAATCGGTTTTTAATTAAAATCAATGTTTTAAAAATCGGTTTTAAAATCGACTCGATTGAATCATCGAATCCGAATCAATGCGAGTCAAACTGAGTCGACACAGATCAACTCGGTTTTTCAAAAAAAATTAAAAGAATTTATATTCTCGATCAGTAACAAAAATTATATTGAAAATCTACTAAATCTTCGTATAACAAACTATTTACCAATAAATTTAATATTTAAAAATAAAATTACGTCGTAAATACGCAAAATTCACATGTTTTTTTAACACGAAAAAATCGAAATCCGGCTAAGTTTCGAGAACCGGGTTTACGCGGGTCACCTCAAACTCGGCGGGTCTAGCCGGGTTTTGAAAATGTAAAACCTGATTTAATATGATTCGTTTTTTCGACTGGAACCGGGTCAACCGGCTGATCAAACCAGGTCGAACCAAGTTTGAAAACATTGGTTAAATTTGTTGCTGTAAATAAAGATCTATGTATGTTTGATAAAATTAGTTATACAGTGTAAGCTGTAAGCTGTAAACTGTAAATAAGTTAACATGATTAAAGTTGTATTTATTAAGTACATGTGTTTCGTGAATTAACTGTTAACTGCAATATTAAGATATAAAATAGTTTAAAATGATATATTTAAATAAATTATAATATTATTAGAGGTATATTAGTAATTTACAGTATTAATATTTTAAACAACTCTTAAAAGTTTAGAAAAATTTTATGACTCAGTTTTTTTATTTAAAAAATACCGTATTTGTTTAAAATAAAACCTTACAATTGATGTAACCAAACATAACAATTTATTATTGAAGAAATTATTATATAAAAAAAAGTTTATAACTAAAAAAACTTAAAAACAACTATTTTCAAACATTATAATGACAAGAAAAAGCTAGAATGTATTTTCAGTGTTTTAAAGATACTTATAAAAAAATGTCATCAAATTTCAAAATTTAAAACATTACCAATTGTATTTTAAAAAATGTAACAAAAATGTGACATGACTTATTGTGCCATTTAAAAAATGTCACTAAGGATACTTATATATAAACTTTTTGATCATCGTCATTACAACACTTCCGTGTCACTTTTTTATGTTATTAATTAAATGTTAGTTATACAGGACTTTTAAGTAAACGTGACCTGTGCTAAAAAAGTGTGTCTTAACTAATTCTTTTGAACTCATTTCACCTTGCACCTTTTCTTTCTTTTCCTCATCCCATGATCCTTTCCCATGTCGTGGAATCATCATATTATATACCGAATATATACTTCCAATTCTAATTGAATAACTCCAATATGATGTTGACGGCGAACGTTTGATTATACTTTTTAAAATGACAAATATATATAGAAAGAAACAGAAAAGAGATAGATTGGTCAAAGGTGGCGGGTGATACTGATGTGTGAGATTATTATTAGAAAAGTCAAAACACGTACCTAAGGCTAGGCGCAACGCAAATGGGTTGCGACCTAGTTTTTTCGGCCGGCGACCTAGTGCGACCTATTTGCCACAACCCGGCGACCTAGTGCGACCCAGTTAAAAAAAAAAAAAAAATTTTTTTAAAAACACAATAAATTTAATAAAAAAACATTATATTTATTTTTAAAAAAAAACATTACACAATTATTCGAAATTAAAAAACATTAAACATTAAATGGGTGATATCGCCATTATCCATTGCGATTATTCCAAATGTGTTCCACTAGATCGGCTTTTAGGTTGAGATGTAGATGTGGATCGACTATTTGCTGAGTAATTTGTAGCCTTTCTTCATGCGTATTTATCGGATCGTTATCAGCATGTTCTTCTACTTGATGATAATTGGGTGATATCGCCGCCCCCTATGTTTAATAACCATATTGTGTAATATGATACACGTGTACATTATGTCTGATAGTCGACTTTTTGACAATCCTCGGGCCGGGATATCAATCATCTTCCATTTTGTTTTCAATACACCGAAGGCTCGCTCAACATCTTTTCTTGCTGCTTCGTGCTTCGTTTTATACAATCTTCGTTTATGATCATTTGTCGGCGGATCTTGTATAGACTTAATAAGAACCGACTATTGCGGATATATCCCATCAGTAAGATAGTATCCTCGACGATAATGCACGTTGTTAGCCACGAATCCCAGTTCAGGTGCTTTCCCCGATTTAAGATCATTAAAAATAGGGGACTGGCGTAAAACATTCACGTCGTTATTCATCCCAGCTACACCAAAGAATGCATGCCAAATCCATAAGTCTTGCGATGCAACCGCCTCCAATAAAATGAACGGTGTTGACCCCTGATCACGCCTACTAAATTGAGCTTTATAAGCAACGGGACAATTCTCCCACGGCCAATGTGTACAATCGATACTTCCTAGCATCCCAGGAAACCCGTGTTTTTCCTCATGAAAAGCATAAAGTTTCTCCATGTCAGTATAAGTAGGCTTTCGCAAGTACTCTGTACCATATAATTGCATTATGCCGGTACAAAACCGTCGAAGACACTCTCGTGCTGTTGACGCACCCATTTGCAAATATTCGTCTAGAGAATCAGGCACGGCTCCGTACGCCAATTGACGAATAGCGGATGTGCACTTCAGCAAGGGCGAAAGACATTCTCGATTCAAAGCATCCGTTGAGTTTCGAAAATAAGCATAGTTATTTTTCAAATCGTCAACAATTTTTAAGAATAAATCGCGATCCATTCGGAATCGATCACGAAATGTCTCTGCTTCATACTTCGGCCTTCAGTAAAATACGCATCTACTAGACGATTATGTGCACCATGATAATCTCTATATATATACGACCGTTTTTTGTGGCGTGATGCTTCATAAGCCTGTTCGCAAGCTTGTGTAAAAGCTTCTAACTCACTAGTAACTTCTTCTTCGTCGTCGGAAGAGTCGGCAAAAAACAATTCATAAGACATTTTTGGAGATTTGTGTGTTATATTTTTGTGATAATTGGTAATAAAGATAGGGTATTTATAGAAAATTTAAAAAATATATCCGTTGGAATTTTTTTAAAATTATGAAATGTTACCGTTTTTTTTTTTTTCAAAATAAACACACATTCACAAGTAGGTCGTGACTAGAGTCTGGTTGCGCAACAAATGCTCCGGCGACCGAATCGCTGCAACGCGACGATTCGGTCGCGACCGAGTCCCCGACCGAAATAATACGGTGCGTTGCGTTCAGCCTAAGTTTAGAAAATGAGTTGTTGAATCTGGAAACTTTAGTAAGGGAACCATTTCAATAAAACAGCCTACCAATTTATGTGACCCTAATTTTTCACATTCGTAGGAAAAAATTCACACGGGACTCGCATTGCAACATCTATCATTTTGGCGACGGCTGTTTTCATGATAATTGTCGCTTCTTTATGCGCGTTTGCTATGTTCCGAAAGAAGAGGATGCTCAAAAAGACTTTGGAAGAATTTTATTTGCAAAGTAAGTTTCCGAATTTCAATTTTACACTTGTCCGTAATTTCTAATTATATACTGTCACACTTTCTAATTAGTTTGCTTATATTTTTTCTATTTTTTATATTACTAATCAATACGTGTTACATCAAGGAAGAAATAAAAAGTTTAGACATAACAACACTTTTAAACATTTATACACCTATCTAAGTAAAACAGAAAAACAATTCAACATAATTAGTTTGATTCAATTAATGAAAATTATATCTTGGACAACATTGATAACTACATCTCATACATATCTCTGATGATAGCTAGATCAGAACAAACCACCAACTAATCTATGTTCACTTTTGAATCATCAACCACCATTAACCTGCATGTTATAGCTCCATACTCTACAATGAGGGGCTATACCTACTAGCTACATATCTTAAGCCATCTACCTCCCAAAAACTAGAAGCAACACCTCACTCGATGAACTAAGGAGAAAATAGACTTACGGATCACTAGCAGGAAACACACACCCTCATCAAGAAACCACCCTAACCTCCTTTGGCAGTGTATTGCTAGGGCCAAGAAGCTTCGTCTTTCACGGCTCTTTATTCCTAGCAGCATACGAAGAACCCACCTTATGGAAGTTACAATTGAATGAAGCTAGAAACACACAACATAATCCAGACTCTCACTCCCAAGGCCAACTATTTATATCGTAAGGTCATTCAAGATACTAAAAAGGAAATACTCAATGTACAAGACCATCCATTAATACGTCTTAGTTCGACATGATTTACATATCAGAGAATGGTAAAACCATAATCATTCTTTATGAAACATTTTATTCTGAGGTAAAACATGCCAACATCCCAACTTCCTTGTTGAGAACTCCTCAATAGATCACATCCTCATACGCTAAGAACAAGATAACACATGTCCCTGAAGATTACTCCAAGATATAAGCCTTCTACTCAAAAACCAATATCTAAATAGTCCTTTATCACTAAAACAAATTAGTTGATTTTTCACACTTATTATGCCACTTGTTCTCACTTTAAATGGTATAAATTTAAAAAGTTCACATTTTCATTAGTATTTTTTGTGTGAACAAATTCGGTGTAACAAATAATTTCACACTTTTAAGTGTGAAGAGTTTTAATACTTCACACTTTATGTGTGAACACTTTAAAACTACACACTTTTATGTGTAAACTTTTTAAAACTTCACACTTTTATCTGTGAACTTTTTAATACTTCAGACTGTATAATACTTCACACTTACAAGTATGAATATTTTACAAATAAAGTTCACACTTTTTAAAGTACGAAGAAAAAAATGTGAACAAACTCTAAATTTGTTGTAGTGTATGTTTTCAAACCATGCACAATTTTACATTCCGGTTTTTATCACACTTGATATCCTCAGTTGAACATAACAAACTCACATTCCATCCCCTGTAGGCTCTATTAACTGCATCCATCATTTTTACATTCAAGGTCATTGATCTCATTCTCAATATTTCATTAATGGCATCAAACAGCTCAATAATGCTCCTTTTTTATTCCTAAAGATTCCTCAATTCCATTTATGCCAAATTAAGTACATAGAAGCAACTAAACAAAATATTTCTGATAACATTATCAATGGAGTTGTCCCAATACATCTCAGAGGAACCGTTGATAATATCATGCCACTTCTTTTTAGCACGACAAACATCACTTTTGGGTTTGACTTTATTCCAAAATTCTTCTTCATATTCGTGTTTCACAAGTCTTGGATTCTTATTTCCAGGATCGAATAAGATCATAATCAAACAATCAACATGACAATCGTCATACAAGAATAAATAAGAATAGTGAAAGAAAAAAGCTTAATATTGAACAATAATTTTTTTTGTAAAAACGACCTACATATACAAATCTAAGAGGTGTCACTGAAAGGATGTGACGGGATACCATTTCATTATAATTGACACATAACTAAGTATCAATTGTTTTACAAATTGTCTTAGTTGGGTATTGGCCCAGACCAGATGAATTTGTGCAACCTTTATTGGCTTATTTACCTGATTGTATCATTTACAGCTAGTAACTAATGGCGCTAAGGTTTTAATATAATTAAAGATGGATTGATCTTAACAATTTCAACATTCTCGCCCTTAAGATCAAAATAATCTTTAATGTGTTTTTCTTTTCTTCGTGATCCTTCATGTGATCAACTAATAATAATAAAAGCTTCTTTGACGGATATTTTAATCATTCCTTGTTAGTATTTATTCATTTTCGGTTGCTATTAAGTCCTCGTTCTCTGGTTGTCTTTTTTTATTAAGGTAAATCCCCTTAAATCGTAACATTGTCCCCATCTTCCTCTGGTGTCTTTTGGCATATACCTTTCCTTTGTGAACCATCTCGGTTGTAGGGTTCATCTCGAATCGGGGTTCCAAGGATTGTTTCATCTTTTCCTTTGAATTCTGATTAACACGTTTTATGTTCTTTTGCAACAAAAATAGCAGCCCTAGTTTCCTTCTTTTTTTCTTTCTTTCTGATATTCTTTGTTCTCGCGTATCTGCTGTCTCTTTTCATCCATGGCAGGTTTTCTTGAGTGATGATTGAATCATGAATTTCTGTGTTGTTTGATTCTTTCGCTCTGATACGACTGTTTCACATGTCTTCGATTCTTATTTTCAGGATCGAATAATATCATAATCAAACAATCAACGTGATAATCATCGTAAAATAATAAATAAGAACAGTGAAAGAAAAAACTTAATATTGAATGATAATATTTGCTTGTAACAATTGACCTATATATACAAATCTTGAAGGCTTATGATTATCATAACAATTATAAAAACCCTAACATAGATCAAAGAGCATACAGCGGAAGCAGATTAACAAGATCTTTAAATAACACAATTATAATTAATCAAGGCTAGGGTTACATACCTTTTCCTTAGCAGAATGATCACCGGTAAAAATAGATCAAGAACACCACCAGGATGTAATCTAAAATAAGATCACACCACGATCTTGTACACACGTGATACGATGAGCTAATCGTGAGTCTAGCACGAACAGAACCGAGCCTTCCAAGTCTATGGAAGATCTACCCAACAACCCTAGAGGGGGCTAGGACTAGATCTAAAATAGCTTATAGAAAATCAAAGAAGAACCCTAATAAGGGTGAGTTTGGCCGGCGGTTAGAAGCAAAGAAAAGAGAGAATGGAGTGAAAAATTATGAGGCTTTAGGTTTGTTTATATACACCTTGGAAAACTTCTCTTCCAAGGTTAAACAAGATAAAGCAACAAAATCTTTTCCCTTCTCTCTTGTCTCCTCTATTTAGGCCGGATATATTATGTGCTAAAAGGGGGTTTCCAGAACTTTCTGACACCTTCTTTTAGCTTCTTTAATATTCTATAACGATCGTTTAATACTTAACTTTTAATTACTTAACGATCGTTAGCTACAGTTTGATTTAATAAATATAATAAATATATTTAATAAATAAATTAACTCTTCACGTAATGTGTGCAATCCCGTGATCTCGAGTTCGATCCTATCACACGACTATCGATTTTAAAGTCCATAAACTTTCAGCTCCCACTTGGACAAAATTCGAATGTCGTGATCACATTGATTAGCGTCTAGTTACACTAACAATGTCACTAGTACAACTCGAGTAAGGCTTCCTGGACAAAACCTTTTAATGATATATAATCATTATTATTATCCTCTCATTTCAAATATATTGTTAATAAGGATATGGATCTTAGTCATTCCTTCATTAACTATTCTGTTTCTCGTTTACGGATATAGCAAGATTACCAAAACACATTTGGGTGTGGCCACACAAACATCTTACTATTCCCCCGAGGGGCCCAGTTGTATTTATACTTCAAATAACAATTTGAAGGAAACGAATCCCATTTCGACTACAAGCAAAACACATGAACTTCGCAACACTTCTGAAAATAACCCTTATGACTACCAGTTACGTTTAGCGTTAGGTTACCTTACAGAAATGCACTATATTCAATGCAGTTTTCTGGCATCTCAGGTCTAAGGATAACTGTTTATGATTTACTTAATGACAAAGATTCATAAAGTAAAATCACATAGTTGGGATAAGTCAAATATTTGATCTATCAAATATTATCCAAAATTGACCAATATACTTTCAAATATACTCTGTCACTATTTTGAATTGTCTTATTTAATAATACTCCCATATTATTAATCGACAACGGACATTTAGAAACATCAAAATGCTCATGGATTAAAACATGTAAAATAGGATACAAAATCAAATAACATACAAATAAACGAAATCCAATCTTTATTTCATCAATTCAATAATGTCTTACATCCTTTATCCAAATACTAATCAACAGATTTATTGCATGAATTCGCTAGCTAGTTGCAGCCCAATTGGCTTGGCATGCTTAACTACCTTTGGCCTAGACAAAGCCTTAGTAAAAGGATCAGCTACGTTATCATCTGTGTGAACTTTTATTAATTTTATTTCTCGAGCTTCCACTTGTTCTCGAACGTAGTGATATCTACGTTTAAAGTGTCTGGCGCCCTTCATGACTCCAGGGTCATTGGCGAATATTATTGCCGCAGAATTGTCGCAATATATATCAATAGGTTCTTTAATTGAAGGCATCACTCCAAGATCTCCAATAAACTTCCTAATCCAAACAGCTTCCATTGCAGCTTCTGAAGCAGCCATGTACTCAGATTGAGTCGCATGCATAGCAATGGTTTTCTGCTTACTGCTCTTCCAGTCAACTGCTCCTCCATTGATGACAAACACGTAACCCGTCTGAGACTTCGTATCGTCTTTATCACATTGCCAGGACGCATCACAGAATCCTGTTACATTCAATTCTGTGTCTGGTTTACCCCCGAATACCAAAAACATATCTTTCGTACTTCTCAAATACTTCAAAATATGCTTAACAGCAGTCCAGTGGGACTTCCCTGGATTCTGTTGGTATCTACTGACCAAGTTCTGAGCAAACGCCACATCGGGCCTTGTGCATCTTACAGCATACATAATAGATCCTACAGCCGAAGCATAAGGCACCTTCTTCATGTAAGCCACCTCTTCAGGTGATGATGCATCTTTCTCATGACTTAACTCATGCTTAACCTCCATCGGTAAGAAACCTTTCTTAGAGTTATGCATGTTATATTTCTTCAATATCTTATCAATATAAGCATCTTGGCTAAGACCAATTAACCGTCTACTCCTATCTCGATAGATCTTAATTCCCAGAATATATGCAGCATCTCCCAAATCTTTCATAGAGAAGCATTTACCAAGATAATCCTTAACTTCCTTAAGTCTTGGAATGTTACTTCCCATGATCAATATGTCATCGACATATAGAATTAGGAACACTACATTACTCCCACTAGCTTTGCGGTATACACATGGCTCATCACGATTTTGAATAAATCCAAACTTTTTGATTTCTTCATCAAATCGCTTATTCCATTGACGTGATGCTTGCTTCAAACCATCAATAGACCTTTGAAGTTTGCACACGCGTTTTGGAAATTTAGGATCAACATACCCTTCCGGTTGTTGCATATAGATGTCTTCATCTAAGCGACCGTTCAAGAAGGCAGTTTTAACATCCATTTGCCATATCTCATAGTCATAGTATGCTGCTATAGCTATGAGAATCCTAATAGCTCGTAAGTCTGCTACAGGAGAGAATGTCTCCTCGTAGTCTATGCCAAAAGTTTGAGTAAAACCTTTAGCCACTAAACGTGCTTTGTAGGATTGTACATCGCCATCCATGTCAGTTTTCTTCTTATAGATCCACCTATTTTTCACTACTTTAGCATTTTTAGGTGCGTCCACAAAAATCCAAACATCATTGATTTCCATGGATTTCATTTCCTCATTCATCGCAACCATCCATTTTGACTTTTCTGGATCAGACATTGCGGATCGATAGTTAGCAGGTTCACCAAGATCCTCTACTTCCTCCTCATCATCCTCTATGTAAAGACATAGTTTGTCCGGCGCACGTATAGTCCTTTGTGACCTACGTGGAGGAATTAATTCCGGTGGAACACTCAGACTTTCTGGTTCTACAGGAATTTCATCGCTAGTATTTTCAGAAGGCAATGTATCTTCTTGAATTTCTTCAAGATCATAATTTCTCCCACTGAATTCTTGATTTACAAGATCATTTTCAAGGAAGTCTCCATACCGAGCCACAACTATCTTGTTCTCAGCCGGATAATAAAAGTAGTAACCCATAGTTTCCTTAGGGTAACCTACAAAGATACATTTTACTGAGCGTTGTTGGAGTTTATCTCCAGAGTCACGTTTCACATACGCCTCACAACCCCAGACTTTCAAATAAGACAAATATGGCTTCTTGCCATGCCATAGTTCATATGGTGTCTTATCAACCTTCTTTGTGGGAACCATATTCAGAATACGAACAGCAGTTTTAAGAGCATAATCCCAAAAAGATAATGGTAAAGTTGTAAGATTAAACATAGATCGTACCATATCCAATAATGTACGATTTCTCCTTTCAGATACACCATTTTGTTGTGGAGTATACGGAGAAGTAAGTTTCTGAACAATTCCATTCTCACTTAAATAATCTTTAAACTCTTGACTTAAATATTCACCACCACGGTCAGAACGAAGAGCTTTAATCTTTTTTCCCAGTTGTAACTCTACTTCGGCTTTAAACGTTTTGAATGTTTCAAATACCTCATGTTTATGCTTAAGTAAATAAACATAACCATAACGGCTATAATCATTGATGAGATGGCATTTATACATGATCTCATCGTTCTTTTCGGGCTTTAAATACATAAAAATGTCATAAAATACCATATATATGCTTGCTTTTGTGTTCATGTGTATTTTAGGTATGGATATCGTGAAAAATACAAAAGATCACAAGATACAAGGAAAAACGGACACGAGAAACGAAGCCGTACAAAGAACCGGGCCCTAATCATGGAATTTTCAACAAATACCCTTGAAGACTTGAAGAAAAAACAAGATTGATCCTCCATTAATGAAGAAATGACACTTAAAACCCTTGTATATTGATAATTACAAGTTTGGTCCCTTAAGTTTGTCAAAATTACAAAAAGGTCCTTCAACTTTGAAGAAATGACAAGATTGGTCCCTCAACAAAATCAATTTGTCAATTATGGTCCCTCATGAAGTCAAATATACAAAGAAGACCTTGGAAGATCAACAATGTTCAAAATCAGCCCTTACAATATTCAAAAATGACAAAAAGAACCCTTGAAAACCCTTTTGAAAAGTTTGGTGCCAAAACTGCCAAGTCATGAAAGATATTAACAAAGGAGAATTCGTTTCTAGGGCTAAAAACTTGTTTTGCCAAAAATAACAAAACACAAGGACCAAAGTTGCACACCTTGAAACGTTTAAACCAAAAATTGCGCCAAACAACCCCTTTTCCCCCAAAATCGGATCTACAGAGTTACTGTTCATCTTTTTACACGCCCAGAATTTACCTCCACTTAACCTTGGGTAAAATTCAATTAAACCTACACACACTTGATTCACACCCACCAAAACTCAACCCACACCAAAAACACCCAATCCCACGCCTGTGGACCCCTACCCCCAATTCCCTCTCCTCCAATCAAAACACACCTTGGTCCCCAAGCATACTGACGTGTCCTAAATCAACAACTGAGATGTATTGCTTACTCACAACGCCAAAAGGAACGGTGGAGATCAAAAAGACAGCTCAACACCTTGAAATCGTCTAGAAGCTTTTAAGGGCATTTTAGGATTTTTCTATGTATTAGGGTTTTGATTTTAGGATTCTAGAGTGTTCTATAGTCACTATATAAGGAGACTCCAACCTGTGGATGTCCCTTTTTCCAGTTTTAAAGCTTTGCACATGTAATTCCTTTTTTATGAAATAAAAGTTTGGTTTTTGTTCTAAAACAAGTATAATTCCTTTTTAGGTTTATAAAAAGTTGTGTATTGTGTTGAAGCTTAATTCTGAGTTCCATTCTTTATTTGGTTAAGTAACTTTGAATTTCAAAGTTATTTAAAGGTTTCTGAAATTTTGAATTTCTTTGAAGGAATTTGTTTCAAGAATCTGTGTTAAGAAGTTTGATGTGATTGGTTACTGAGTGTTATAGAAACATATTAAGAAGGTTTTAAAAGTTTTTGGAAGAGTTTTAGAAAGTAAGAAAAAGTAAACATAAAGTTATATTGGATTTTATACTTGTGTGTTCTTCTTTGTTTTGTCATTAACAGGTTGAAAGATTGTTGATATTTGATCTGCATGCACCCGGGTGCATAAGGAAGTGGATTTTCATCCACCAAGGGCTTGGATGTAAGCCCTTGAGGTAAATCTCTTTTACCTTTGAAAATTTTTCAGAAAAGTGTAGTTTCATTTGATCTTGTTTGATTTGCTGATATAAATGTGTTAAGGTGTTTGATTGTTGTTCTTATGTGTTATGATACATGTTTGATGTTATTGAGTAGCTTTTGAAGTAATTAGATTAGTTAAAAAAAACGTTTTTTAGATTTAACAGGGTGTTTGGAAACGTGTTTAAGCAGGGCAAAAGGATTTGATTTGTGTTTACATAAGTGTTAAACAGCTTCAATAAGGTTGAGTTAGGTTTGTTAGTAGTTCTAGTTCAATTTAGTGCAAGATTAGAAGGAATTGGTGTGTTTGAAAAGGAAAAGAGTAGCTAAATCTGCATACCACTTTTCTGTATATTTTACATGAAAATTGTGCATTGATTTTGAAATCTGTTAAGTTCTAGGTTATTTCAGGGATTGATTTGGTTTGTTTGCTGGATTGTGAGTTTGTATGCATGATTTGGACCACTGAAACTCAAGTTTGTGCAATCTGTCTAGCTCATAAGTCCCCAGACCTGCTCATCTTTACATCAGCAACTCTATTTTGCCCCTTGTGTGCTTGGTTTGATCATTTGTGAGTGCTAGGTGCTAGACTCTTGATATTGTTGACTCCTTGTGCTTCAATAAGCACAAGGGTGCCCCATTGTTCCCAAATCATCCATCAAATAAGCCCACAAGCCAAGTCCTCTTGGCTTGCATCACTTTTGAAAAAAAAAGCAAAAACAAGCAACTGCTTGTGTTCATTATTGAACCTGGCACGTTTTTGGTCTAAAACTTGGCTAAATCTTGGCTAAAAAGGAAATTGGAGTGTGTTTAATAGCTTATTAAGGTCATAGATTGGTTTGAAAAAGAAAAAAAGAAAAAAGAAAATAAAAGTAAAAAGTATACCCGTAGCAGGACTCGAACCCCAGACCTCTCGTAGGAGGGTTAGGAGCTCTACCGCTAATCTAGATATCTTTTTACGTTATAGTTTGTTTTCAAGTGTTATTTAACACGTTTTTCTTTTGATAGCTTATTTAAAAGCCGTGGCTTATTTTGTGGATTTTCAGCTTATTTGTTAAGCTATTTTACTTCTTTTCATTTTTCCTAGGATCCTTATTAAGTTTGAGATTTTTCTAGCCTAGTTTAATATTTTTCACATTATTAGATTATTTTCTAGGATTTATTTAATAGCCGGTTTTTATTAATTCATTAAAAAATAGAAAAAATAGTTTTAATTTTCAGGAAAAGTAGTTTTTAGCTTTTTAATAAATATTTTGAGGTTTACATTAAGTTTTGGTTTTATAAACTTTAATTTTTAATTTTATAATATTTAAAGGTTTTTCATAAACTTTAAACATTTTTATAAAATTATTAAAAAGGGTTTAGGAGCTTAGATTTGTGTTTTTCTCTTAGTTAGAATATTTTAAGATTTTAGAAATTTTTTATAATTAATTTTATTAACTTTTTATTTTTAGGAATATTTTAATATTATTTTATTAATTAAATTTCAAAGTTTTATTTTTATTTCTTTTCCATTTTTCCTAGGTTCCTTACCATTAATTAGGACTATTTCCATTTTTAGAATATTTTTATAGCTTTTAGATTTATTTTTATAATTATTTTAAGTTTAATTAGGTTTTAATCATTTTTAGAGTTTTAAAAATAGTTTTAATAGCTTTTAATTTTTAGAAAATTACTTTTTAGTCTTCTAATAATATAAGTTAAGTAATTATTCAATAAAATCATATTTTAGACATTTGAATTAGTTATATTTAATTTTAGGGCTTTAATTAGCATTTAAAATTAAATATTTAATTAATAAAAGGTTTTAAAATATCTTTGTTGGATTTTTATCTTTATTTATATTATTTTAGACTTCTTTTTAGTCTTTTCAATTCTTGATTTTGTTTTTGGTCTTAGTATAAAATTTTTAATTTGGGTAGTTTTTCACGACTTTACGTTTTCGTCTTTTACGTTGTAGTTTAATTTTAACGTAACCGTCTTTTCATCTTCTCATCCCCATTCTTCTCAATATTAATCTCAAACAACTACAAGTTAATTCACACACATATACCTCCTTGGGAAACGAACTTTCTCTCATTTTAAGTGATTGGGTCATTAACACTTGATTTTTCTTAAAGTCATTTGTTCAATACTTTCCGCTATTTACGCTCTTTTCCTAAAGAGTAGTAAAACTCTACAATCATTTTGGCGCCGCTGTCGGGGAGGTGTGTTGTGCTTTAATTTGGAAGCTTTTGTTTTTTATATTATCCATAATAAGTATTTGTGTTAAGTGGAACTCCCTTAACACGTATTATCGGTTTTCTTGGTTTTTCTTGTACAAATATTATTACTATATTGTATTAAGTATCACAATCAATATACAATATCTCCAAAAGTGTGAAAACACAACCTTAATTGGGATTTGATCTCCTAATTATTGTATTCGAATCTCAAACAAAAAGAAAAGGCAAAAATAGATAAATACTTTCGTGAAGCTCGATTTTGAAAAATACAAACTATAAGGTGGGTATAAGGCGGGTATTATAAAATATACCCTAAGGAAAAAGGCTCTTAAGTGCTTCGCGCCGCCTCGTTTCCCCGCTTGCTTGTGAGTATTTTGAGATTGAAGGCTAATCGAGGGTTTTGCCGCCCAAAGTATTAATATGTATACTATATTTGCTTGGTTTTCTTTGTGATTAAACCCTCGTGAACAATTTGGTTTTCACCAAAGTTCTAAAGTCATTCGAAGGCGTTCACTCCACGTGATCGTTTTCATTCCTTTGAGGCTTCTTTAATCAAGAGTTTGATTCGAGGAGAGATTTTGTAGATTGTTGTCTACAAAGATACACCAAAATCCAAAACAAAATTAAATATCATCAAAAACACAAAAAAATTGAAAATCCACAAAACAACCAAAAAGAATCTTCTTTGCTCACCTCCCATTCTTCGTGAAGTTTATGATCACTCGTAATCAAGCTAAACGAGCTCGTAAACGTCTTCAAAAGCAAGCAAATCAAGGATCGTTGATTGTTGAAGAACCTCCAATTGTTGAACCTATTGTAGAACAAGAAGTCGTCATGGCTAATCGTACTATGATGGAGTTGCTACAAGCACCCACCGAGGGTTTTGGAGAGGCTATTGTTATTCCCGCCATCCTTGCGGAGAATTTCGAGATTAAGACGGGTTTAATGTCGATGTTGCAAGCAAACAAGTTTAGAGGTCACGAAAAAGACAACCCGCATTACCACATTAGGAATTTCAACCGTCTCACCGCCACTAGCAAATTCAAGGATGTTCCACATGACGCCATTAAGATGATGTTGTTTCCATATTCGTTAGATGGACCCGCAAAAATTTGGCTCGAGAAAGAACCGCCAAATTCGATTTTGACATGGGCCGATCTCGTTTCTAAGTTTGTGAACAAGTTTTTTCCACCATCTAAAACAACACACTTAAAAAATGAGATTTCACGATTTGTGCAACGTAACAATGAAAGTTTTTCAATGGCATGGGAACTATTTAAAGAGATGTTACATGAATGTCCACACCATGATTTTTCGGAATTGCATCAAATTGATACTTTTTATAATGGGCTTAATGATCATGAACGAGATTATTTGAACGCCGCCGCGGGTGGTAATTTTTTGTGCAAGACGACAAATGAGGCTTTACAAATCATTGAAAATCGATCTAAGGTTTATAGCCCTCGTAACACACCGAGTGTTGCCAATATGGGTTCGTCATCTTCGTCACAATCGTCTCGTAGCATTAACGCCTTACATGATGAAGCTAATGAGGAAAATCGGTTTTTTGATAGATTTGCTAATCTTATGTCCCATTGGAAGGCTCAAGAAGCTTCCAATTCCGCTTCGGTTAAAGCGGTTGCTAAGAGTTGTTTATCTTGTGGGGGAGCTCATGATCTTTCCGAGTGCATTACCGCGGATGGTAACACTTCGAGTGCTTATGTAGCAACGGGAACTTACAACCAAAACGGCCAAGGTTCTCGTCCAAATCAAGCTCCACCAAACCAAAATGTTAATAATTATCGAAACAACAACCAAGGTAATTACCAAGGCAACACACGCAATTACAACAAAGGGAATTATCAAAGTGGGAATGGACAAATCTCTAATCAAAATCAAAACCGTGATTTTCAAAACACTACACAAGGTTTTCAAAATGCTCACACGAAAAATTTGCAAGGAGAATTTTTGGATTATGCAAAAGCAAATGATGCTAAATTTGATAATATGCAACATGAGATGATTAGCTTAAGATCCGAGTTGAAAAACGAGCTTAAAAATGAACTTGCTAATGAACTTAAAACTCATGCTAACAAAATGGAAGGAAATGTCCAACGTCTTCAACAAAACCAACAAAAGATGGAATTAGGACAACATCAGATTAAGCAAGAGTTATTGAAAGCGGATGCTAGGCAATCAAAATTTGAGGACCGAATGGCTAAGATGTTTGAAGCTATCATGTGTAAGCCCTCTTCTTCGGGTGGTCTTCCTAGTGATACCATTGCAAACCCGAAGGGAGAATTGAAGGTTGTTGCTACACGAAGTGGCAAAACTTTCAAAGAACCAATCTCTCGTCCAAGTACTTCTACGGGGAAGGAAATCGAGAAAGAACCCGAGGTGATGGTCGAAAAGGAGCATATTACAATCCCACGAAGTACCGCTCAAACCACACCTACGGTTGAACCTATACCAATTGTGGAACCCGAGTTTCCAAGGCCGTTGCCTAATGACCAACCCACACCACCTTTACCCTACCCTTCAAGACGAAACAAAGAGAAGTTGCAAGAACGTAACAAACAACAAATCAAGCTTTTTATAAAAATGTTTCAACAAGTGCATTTTGATGTGAGTTTAGCCGACGCGTTGTTATACATGCCTCGTTTCGCTTCCACTTTTAAAAGTATGATGAGCGATAAGGAAAAGCTTTCAAAGCTTGCTAATTGTTCTTCGGTTTATCTTAACCGCATACCGGAAAAAGTTGGTGATCCCGGAAAGTTTCTCATTCCTTGTGACATACAAGATATGAAAGAATGCCTCGCCTTGGCCGATCTTGGTGCGAGCATTAATTTGATGCCATTTTCCATTTGGAAATCGCTTTCGCTTCCGGCTCTCATTCCTTCGAACATGTCCATCGAGATGGCCGATCATTCTACGATTATGGCATGTGGAATAGCCGAAGATGTTTTCGTGAAAGTGGGGAAGTTCTACTATCCCGTTGATTTTATAGTAGTTGACATCCCCGCGGATCCTCAAGTTCCTCTAATTTTAGGTCGTTCATTTTTAGACACTTCGAGATCCCTTATCGATGTTCATGCGAGAACTATCACTTTGAGATTCAACGAAGAGGAACTTGTTATAAACGCTACTCAAAACTCGAAACCTTCTCATGTTTATGCAATCGCTACCATCAATCACATTGACATCGTTGATGTGGTTTGCGATGAGTTTTCACAAGAAGTGTTAGGTTTTTCCGATAGCTCGTCAAGTGGCAATCCCACTATTTTGGATCCGATTCTTGCTAATTCCACACCAAATCTCACTCCATTCCAAGGAGGCGATCTCACTTCAAATGAAATCGACAATGAAGATGAGGTGTTGATTAGTGATGATACTTCTATTCCACCATTTCTTTCGCCGATGGAAGTTATGAGTGTTGAACCAAAATCTTCAATCGAGGAACCGCCTATCCTTGAATTGAAAGATCTTCCTTCTCACCTTGAATATGCATTCTTGGAAGGTGATGACAAGTTGCCGGTTATTATTGCAAAAGATCTTGCTAATGATGAAAAAACCGAGCTCTTGAAAGTTCTTAAGGCTCATAAAGGGGCAATTGCGTGGAAAATTTCCGACATTAAGGGTATTGACCCAAAATTTTGTACTCACAAGATTTTAATGGAGGAGGACTACAAACCCGCAATTCAAAGTCAAAGAAGGGTGAATCCCAAAATTCACGATGTCATTAAAAAGGAGGTCCTTAAACTCCTTGACGCGGGAATGATTTATCCTATATCCGATAGCCCATGGGTAAGCCCAATCCATTGTGTCCCTAAAAAGGGAGGAATGACCGTTGTGCCTAATGAAAACAACGAGTTAATTCCCACTCGTGTTGTGACCGGTTGGAGGGTGTGTATTGACTACCGAAAGTTAAATGACGCCACTCGTAAAGACCACTTTCCTTTGCCCTTCATGGATCAAATGTTGGAGCGACTTGCGGGAAATGAATTCTATTTCTTTTTAGATGGTTTTTCCAGTTACTTTCAAATCCCTATCGACCCTCGTGATCAAGAGAAGACTACGTTTACGTGTCCTTATGGAACGTTCGCTTATCGTAGGATGCCTTTCGGACTTTGTAATGCACCCGGTACGTTTCAACGGTGTATGATGGTGATTTTTCACGATATGATCGAGAAGTCGATGGAAGTGTTTATGGATGACTTCTCGGTGTTTGGTAATTCGTTCACGTCATGTTTATCTAATCTCGAACAAATGTTAAAACGTTGTGAAGAAACCAATCTTGTGCTTAATTGGGAGAAATGTCATTTCATGTGTAAACAAGGAATCGTCTTAGGACATAAGGTGTCGAAGGCGGGGATTGAGGTCGATAAAGCTAAGGTAGACGTCATCGCCAAGTTACCTCATCCCAAAACCGTTAAGGGAGTTCGTAGTTTCCTTGGCCACGCGGGCTTTTATCGTCGTTTCATCAAGGATTTTTCGAAGATTTCTCGTCCTATGACACACCTTCTCGAGAAGGATGCTCCTTTTAACTTTAATGAGGATTGTGTTAAGGCTTTCGAGACTCTAAAAAGGAAACTTACCGAAGCTCCCATTCTTGTTGCTCCTAATTGGGAATTACCCTTTGAAATCATGTGCGATGCAAGTGATTATACTATAGGGGCCGTCTTAGGGCAACGTTATGACAAGCATTTCCGTCCTATCCACTATGCTAGTAAGACGATGACCGAGGCTCAATTAAAGTACACCACAACGGAAAAGGAATTCCTTGCCGTAGTCTATGCTTTTGAGAAATTCCGACCTTATCTCGTCTTGACTAAAAGCATCGTGTATACCGACCATTCGGCTATCAAGTATCTCTTAGCTAAGCAAGATGCTAAGCCGAGATTGCTTCGTTGGATGCTCCTCCTCCAAGAATTTGATGTCACCGTGCTTGACAAAAAAGGAGCCGAGAATCTAGCGGCCGATCATCTCTCTCGTCTAGAAGATCCTCACAAAGATGTTTTCGAGAACAAGGAAATTACCGAAACATTTCCTCTTGAGACTCTCGGTGTAGTGAATTCTAAAGACACCACCCCATGGTTTGCCGACATTGCAAATTACCATGCGGGAAATTTCATAATCAAGGGTATGACGACACAACAAAAACGAAAATTCTTTCGTGACGTCAAGTTCTATTTTTGGGACGACCCTTATCTCTTTCGGATTTGTGCGGATCAACTCGTTCGACGTTGTGTGTTTGGTGCCGAAGCCTCTAATATCCTTAGAGCTTGTCACGAGGGACCCACGGGTGGTCACCACGGTGCTAATCTCACGGCTAAGAAAGTGTTCGATGCCGGTTTCTTTTGGCCTTCTATCTATCGTGATGCACACGCACTTGTGAAGTCGTGTGATTCGTGCCAACGTCAAGGAAAATCGTCTCAACGTGATGAAATGCCGCAAAATATAATTCAAGTGTGTGAGATTTTTGACATATGGGGAATAGACTTTATGGGGCCGTTCCCATCGTCTCATGGCAACAAATATATCCTCGTCGCGGTGGACTACCTTTCTAAGTGGGTGGAAGCTAAGGCTTTGCCTACTAATGATGCTCGTGTGGTAGTGAAGTTTTTGAAGCAACTATTCTCTCGGTTCGGAACCCCTCGTGCTATTATAAGCGATCGTGGAACCCATTTTTGTAATGACCAATTCGAAAAGGTTCTAAAGAAATATGGGGTTACACATCGTCTTTCTACGGCTTATCACCCGCAAACGAGTGGGCAAGTCGAGGTTTCGAACCAAGCTTTGAAGAGGATTTTAGAAAGGTCAATTGGAGAGAACCGTGCTTCGTGGTCCGACAAACTCGATGACGCTTTATGGGCCTTTAGGACCGCTTATAAGACACCTATCGGTTGCACTCCTTATAAGTTAGTCTATGGGAAGAATTGTCATTTGCCCATTGAATTGGAGCATAAGGCATATTGGGCCCTTAAGCATGCTAATTTTGACTTGAAGACCGCGGGAGATCACCGGAAAATACAATTAAATGAATTGGATGAATTAAGGGATAATGCTTATGAAAATTCATTAATTTTTAAAGAAAAGACTAAAAAGTTTCATGATTCAAAGATTAAAAACCGGGTTTTTAACGTTGGTGATCAAGTGTTGCTTTTTAACTCTCGTCTTAAGATATTTTCCGGGAAATTGAAATCTCGTTGGTCGGGTCCGTTCACCATTACACAAGTGTTTCCATATGGGACCATTGAGCTAGCTCAAGATGATGGTCCCAATTTCAAGGTGAATGGACATAGGCTTAAGCACTACTTTGGTGGGGAAATTCCTTCAATGGTTGCCCCCGACCAAGACACCTTCCCCAATGATAATTAACATTGAGGGGATCGAGTCGAGCTCATGACTCGGTAATCAAAAACGAGGTGCCTCGTGGGGGAGATCCCATGCTTATCTTTTATATTCACTAATAAGGGGACTTGTACCCTTCCAACTCGTTGTCTCGTGGTTGTTTGTGATTGTGTTATCTAGATCATCATCATCATCTACGATTGAAGACTCTCGTGTTCGTTTACGTGAGCCTCCATCGTTCATTTGAAGAAGTTTTTCACGATTCCATGACATATCCTTTATTGTTCTAACAATTATCTTTTAGCATAATTAATAAACGACTTTAGATATATTGTTGATCACCCTTTCCATGCTAGATCCTAAGCATTCGACTCTTCGTCTCTAGTATGGGGGTGCTCCACCTTTAGACTCAAAACATTGAGGACAATGTTTACTTTTAGTATGGGGGGGTGAATAGATACTTGCTTTGCTACGCCCTCACGTTTTCCAACTTTCAATGTTTTGTTTTGCTAATAAGGCTAAAAATGGCCAAATTTTAAAATTTTTCTTAAGTTTTCATAAGTGTTTTTAAGACACGAATGTATATTTTCCGATGGGTAGAATAAGAGTTAATTTTTGACTTGATGGGCATTTGGAGCCATTTACATTCCTTAACCCGCTCAATTCAAGTTTTGCTAGACTTTTATATAGGGAGCTTTAAAACGCGAAAGTCTTAACTCATTCGGGTTAAGAACAAGAACTTTTCGCAAGTTCCTATAATTGATTCTAGAAAGTCACTTATCAAGGGAACTTTAAAACGCATTCTCTAAACTTGAAAAAGTCCAAGAAAGTGCAAGATCCTATAGGTGGCTTGAAAACCCAAAACTTTGATTTGATATAGTCTTAATGAAAGCTAATCCAAATTTGGCTTAATTTTGACTTGCATGGCTAAGTATTCACGAGTCTCTTTAATTAGAGGTCTTTATATAGTGAAGAACGAGAAATGATAGAGTTAGACAAGTGATCATGCTAAACGTAGAACATGAAAGTGTTCTTTCAAAAGCTCATATGTTTTTAATTGTGGCTTTTTCTTCCCATAAGATCAATGCATTAGGAATAAATCATAATTGCAATAAGTAAGGTCGTACGATTTGAAAGGTTACTTAGCCTCTAGCGCAAGATCGTTTAAAAGTTGCTCGGGGTTGAATAGAGTTCATAGCCAAGGCATAACTTATTGAAGCGGGACGCGAAGATTGGCGATCATCCAATAAGGCCCTAACAAGGCATGAGGAGCTCTATTTTTGCTAAAGATCCAAAGATGATGTGAAGTATCATTGTTCCTAAATCAATATGAAGGATCGAGACACACGACGAGAAGCTATTACTCCCCTAAAGAATGGAGAAAGTCTATCCAAAAAGACCCTAACAAGGTATGAGGATAAATATATCCAAGTCCGAAAAGGAGGCGGATCGTTGTATATCAAAATCCAAAGTAAAGATTGAAGAAAAATGATGAAGTCGTGGTCCTATATGAAGAATCTCTCAAAAACGTCAAGTGAAGAAATTCCAAATATATGAAGAGAAGACCATAATTTCAAGAACGTCTTCCCAAGATTTGAAGTATGAAGTACATGCCAAATATCGGTCCGAGAAAGGTCTCAAATCATGAAACGAGTTATGCCAAGATATGAACTTAAGGAGATACACGAGAAGCCGTTTTAAAAGATTTTGTCCTTCGGCTAACTATCAATCAAATCGTGCTACTTTGCTTTCGGACTAATAACTACTCAAATAAGTCAATATGAATCACTTGTGATCCATGACAAATAGATAAAAAATGCTAGTAACCCATTTCCTTTTATAATAACTAGGATTGCGGGGAGAAAAAGTATTACACAATTTGAACGTATGAGTAGTGTTAGCATTGTGACTTGTACCAACAATGATCTTGTTTTTTGCACTTAGCATGGAATGTGTGACAATCAAGGATGACGAAGTTTACTCTAAGGAACATTAACTTGTTTCTATTCTTTGACCCTAAAAGTCACCTTTTGGTGATGAAAATCATACATTATGTCTTTACACATTCTCGTAGTATGTTGCAAGTCTTTTACTTTTCAATAAAGGTTAATAAAATTGAACTTTGGTGATGCTTAGATACTTTATTCTAGCATTGCGTGAGGGCACGGCAATGGCTTAGTATGGGGGAGTGATGAGATGGCATTTATACATGATCTCATCGTTCTTTTCGGGCTTTAAATACATAAAAATGTCATAAAATACCATATATATGCTTGCTTTTGTGTTCATGTGTATTTTAGGTATGGATATCGTGAAAAAGACAAAAGATCACAAGATACAAGGAAAAACGGACACGAGAAACGAAGCCGTACAAAGAACCGGGCCCTAATCATGGAATTTTCAACAAATACCCTTGAAGACTTGAAGACAAAACAAGATTGATCCTCCATTAATGAAGAAATGACACTTAAAACCCTTGTATATTGATAATTACAAGTTTGGTCCCTTAAGTTTGTCAAAATTACAAAAAGGTCCTTCAACTTTGAAGAAATGACAAGATTGGTCCCTCAACAAAATCAATTTGTCAATTATGGTCCCTCATGAAGTCAAATATACAAAGAAGACCTTGGAAGATCAACAATGTTCAAAATCAGCCCTTACAATATTCAAAAATGACAAAAAGAACCCTTGAAAACCCTTTTGAAAAGTTTGGTGCCAAAACTGCCAAGTCATGAAAGATATTAACAAAGGAGAATTCGTTTCTAGGGCTAAAAACTTGTTTTGCCAAAAATAACAAAACACAAGGACCAAAGTTGCACACCTTGAAACGTTTAAACCAAAAATTGCGCCAAACAACCCCTTTTCCCCCAAAATCGGATCTACAGAGTTACTGTTCATCTTTTTACACGCCCAGAATTTACCTCCACTTAACCTTGGGTAAAATTCAATTAAACCTACACACACTTGATTCACACCCACCAAAACTCAACCCACACCAAAAACACCCAATCCCACGCCTGTGGACCCCTACCCCCAGTTCCCTCTCCTCCAATCAAAACACACCTTGGTCCCCAAGCATACTGGCGTGTCCTAAATCAACAACTGAGATGTATTGCTTACTCACAACGCCAAAAGGAACGGTGGAGATCAAAAAGATAGCTCAACACCTTGTAATCGTCTAGAAGCTTTTAAGAGCATTTTAGGATTTTTCTATGTATTAGGGTTTTGATTTTAGGATTCTAGAGTGTTCTATAGTCACTATATAAGGAGACTCCAACCTGTGGATGTCCCTTGTTCCAGTTTTAAAGCTTTGCACATGTAATTCCTTTTTTATGAAATAAAAGTTTGGTTTTTGTTCTAAAACAAGTATAATTCCTTTTTAGGTTTATAAAAAGTTGTGTATTGTGTTGAAGCTTGATTCTGAGTTCCATTCTTTATTTGGTTAAGTAACTTTGAATTTCAAAGTTATTTAAAGGTTTCTGAAATTTTGAATTTCTTTGAAGGAATTTGTTTCAAGAATCTGTGTTAAGAAGTTTGATGTGATTGGTTACTGAGTGTTATAAAAACATATTAAGAAGGTTTTAAAAGTTTTTGGAAGAGTTTTAGAAAGTAAGAAAAAGTAAACAGAAAGTTATATTGGATTTTATACTTGTGTGTTCTTCTTTGTTTTGTCATTAACAGGTTGAAAGATTGTTGATATTTGATCTGCATGCACCCGGGTGCATAAGGAAGTGGATTTTCATCCACCAAGGGCTTGGATGTAAGCCCTTGAGGTAAATCTCTTTTACCTTTGAAAAATTTTCAGAAAAGTGTAGTTTCATTTGATCTTGTTTGATTTGCTGATATAAATGTGTTAAGGTGTTTGATTGTTGTTCTTATGTGTTATGATACATGTTTGATGTTATTGAGTAGCTTTTGAAGTAATTAGATTAGTTAAAAAAAACGTTTTTCAGATTTAACAGGGTGTTTGGAAACGTGTTTAAGCAGGGCAAAAGGATTTGATTTGTGTTTACATAAGTGTTAAACAGCTTCAATAAGGTTGAGTTAGGTTTGTTAGTAGTTCTAGTTCAATTTAGTGCAAGATTAGAAGGAATTGGTGTGTTTGAAAAGGAAAAGAGTAGCTAAATCTGCATACCACTTTTCTGTATATTTTACATGAAAATTGTGCATTGATTTTGAAATCTGTTAAGTTCTAGGTTATTTCAGGGATTGATTTGGTTTGTTTGCTGGATTGTGAGTTTGTATGCATGATTTGGACCACTGAAACTCAAGTTTGTGCAATCTGTCTAGCTCATAAGTCCCCAGACCTGCTCATCTTTGCATCAGCAACTCTATTTTGCCCCTTGTGTGCTTGGTTTGATCATTTGTGTGTGCTAGGTGCTAGACTCTTGATATTGTTGACTCCTTGTGCTTCAATAAGCACAAGGGTGCCCCATTGTTCCCAAATCATCCATCAAATAAGCCCACAAGCCAAGTCCTCTTGGCTTGCATCACTTTTGAAAAAAAAAGCAAAAACAAGCAACTGCTTGTGTTCATTATTGAACCTGGCACGTTTTTGGTCTAAAACTTGGCTAAATCTTGGCTAAAAAGGAAATTGGAGTGTGTTTAATAGCTTATTAAGGTCATAGATTGGTTTGAAAAAGAAAAAAATAAAAAAGAAAATAAAAGTAAAAAGTATACCCGTAGCAGGACTCGAACCCCAGACCTCTCGTAGGAGGGTTAGGAGCTCTACCGCTAATCTAGATATCTTTTTACGTTATAGTTTGTTTTCAAGTGTTATTTAACACGTTTTTCTTTTGATAGCTTATTTAAAAGCCGTGGCTTATTTTGTGGATTTTCAGCTTATTTGTTAAGCTATTTTACTTCTTTTCATTTTTCCTAGGATCCTTATTAAGTTTGAGATTTTTCTAGCCTAGTTTAATATTTTTCACATTATTAGATTATTTTCTAGGATTTATTTAATAGCCGGTTTTTATTAATTCATTAAAAAATAGAAAAAATAGTTTTAATTTTCAGGAAAAATAGTTTTTAGCTTTTTAATAAATATTTTGAGGTTTACATTAAGTTTTGGTTTTATAAACTTTAATTTTTAATTTTATAATATTTAAAGGTTTTTCATAAACTTTAAACATTTTTATAAAATTATTAAAAAGGGTTTAGGAGCTTAGATTTGTGTTTTTCTCTTAGTTAGAATATTTTAAGATTTTAGAAATTTTTTATAATTAATTTTATTAACTTTTTATTTTTAGGAATATTTTAATATTATTTTATTAATTAAATTTCAAAGTTTTATTTTTATTTCTTTTCCATTTTTCCTAGGTTCCTTACCATTAATTAGGACTATTTCCATTTTTAGAATATTTTTATAGCTTTTAGATTTATTTTTATAATTATTTTAAGTTTAATTAGGTTTTAATCATTTTTAATCATTTTTAGAGTTTTAAAAATAGTTTTAATAGCTTTTAATTTTTAGAAAGTTACTTTTTAGTCTTCTAATAATATAAGTTAAGTAATTATTCAATAAAATCATATTTTAGACATTTGAATTAGTTATATTTAATTTTAGGGCTTTAATTAGCATTTAAAATTAAATATTTAATTAATAAAAGGTTTTAAAATATCTTTGTTGGATTTTTATCTTTATTTATATTATTTTAGACTTCTTTTTAGTCTTTTCAATTCTTGATTTTGTTTTTGGTCTTAGTATAAAATTTTTAATTTGGGTAGTTTTTCACGACTTTACGTTTTCGTCTTTTACGTTGTAGTTTAATTTTAACGTAACCGTCTTTTCATCTTCTCATCCCCATTCTTCTCAATATTAATCTCAAACAACTACAAGTTAATTCACACACATATACCTCCTTGGGAAACGAACTTTCTCTCATTTTAAGTGATTGGGTCATTAACACTTGATTTTTCTTAAAGTCATTTGTTCAATACTTTCCGCTATTTACGCTCTTTTCCTAAAGAGTAGTAAAACTCTACAATCAATCATCCGTAAACGTCAAGAAGTAGCTAGCACCTTTCCTCGACACATGTCTAAGTGGTCCACACACATCAGTATGTATCAAACCAAGTAGTTCAGTAGTCCTTTCAATATTGCTATTAAAAGGTTTCTTGGTCATCTTCCCAGAGATACAAGATTCACATTTATCAAATGATTCATCATTGATACTTTCCAAAAGCCCATCACGTTGAAGCTTTTGTATGCGAGTCTTCCCAATGTGGGCAAGTCTACAATGCCAAAGATAAGAAGAGTTCTTGTCTAACTTACTCTTCTTATTCATGCTAAAAACAAAATTATTTTTCCTCTTGGGATTTATATCATGCATGTTAATTTCAAAAACACCATTCACAGAAATTGCATCAAAATAGAATAAACCATCTTTGAAAACAGAAATTATATTATTATCAATCGTGTGAGTAAATCCAAGATCCAACATACTAGAAAAGGAAATAACACCCCTAACAATTGTAGGTGCATAATGACAATTATTTAAAAACAGTACTAAACCCGAAGGTAAAACTAATTTAAATATTCCTATAGCTTCAACCGGTGCTTGTGCGCCATTGCCCACTTGCAGAGATTGTTCCCCATAGGATAGTCTCCTCTTCAACTCAAATCCCTGCAGGGTATTACAAATATTAATACCACATCCCGTATCATATACCCAGGAGTTTGATTTGTATGAAAGATTAAATAACTCTATCATAAATAAGTTACCAGAAGATGGTGCTGTAGCAGCTTGCTCAGCCTTCTTCTTGTGTTCTGCCATTTCATGGAGATAGAGAGAGCAATTCCTCTTCCAGTGTCCAGTCATCTTGCAGTGGTGACAAGTCTCATCTTTCAGAGATTTCTTAGCAAAGTTATGCTTCGGTTTTGATGTAGTCGCAACTTGCTTGCTCTTATCAACCTTGCCTTTGCCTTTCTGCTTCTTATTCCCTTGCGGTTTTGGTTTCGACACTCTACCCTTTTGTACATAAAGTACTTGAGGAGTAGCAGTGGGTGCCTTATCTTTCAAACCCTTTTCGAAGTCAATGAGCATTGCATGCAAATCATTCACTGTCTTCCCCGTGCAATGCATATTATAGTTACGAACAAAATCACCGAAGTCCTTATTAAGGGACCTATTGATCAAGTTAATAGCCATATTATGATCGAAGGGTTGTCCTAGTGCGATGAGTTGTTCCATATAACCCCTCATCTCCATGTAATGTGCACTTACGGACTTTCCAGGAGCTTGCTTGCAACTATGTAGAGCATCAACCAGATCATAGATCTCTACAGCTTGTGGCGTTTCATACACTGCCTTGAGTTCATCAAGCATCTGCTTAGGATGAAATAGCTCATACTTCCTTTGAAGTGATGGAGCCATTCTCCCTAACATTACAGCAGCCACCTCATGGTGCTTCTTAACGTTAGCAGCGTGTTGAAGCCTTTCCGCATCAGTTGCTCCTTCAGCAAGATCCTCCGGAAAAGGAGTTTCCAAGATATTGATGGTACCCGCTGCTCTCAGAACAAATCTTAGTGAGCGGTACCAATCATTGAAATTAGGGCCAGTAAGTTCAGGCCGTTCAAAAAATGCTTTGAACGCCGAGCTTATTGTCAGATTGTTTTCGGGTTGAGCCATTTCTACAGAAATAAGTTCAAACATTAGTATTTTCGATAATAAAATTCAAGAAAATAAAATTACCCCGGTAATAAAACCATAGTATTTCCTTGAAAAACTAGAATCCATATTGACATAGATTTATCACATCAGTTGATCTGCTAGTGACAAATGTATTCAACATAGTAACTTGTCGAACAATAATTGCCAAATCATATTGCAATTTCTAGATATGTCAGGGATTTACATTGCCAAAACCTTTTGCATTGTAAACATGTTTTATCCCTTCTTTATGCCTTAAGTTTCCAGTTCTCACTGAGTAACTCAATTAAGTCGACTAATCTAAAGAACGTAAAACCTTCATGTGCAATCTTATTCAGTCATGAAGTTTTCTCTCCATTACAACATCGTCCGATATCTTATATGACGACAATTGTAACTTCAAGTGTTTGTCAATTAGAGGGCATATGACTTAAATTTTTAGGGTATAGATTTTGGTGTCAAAATCATGTATGGAGAAGCATGCATACATCTCCATAGCATAAGTTTAATAAAACGTTTAGTAAACTTTTTGGTGAGACTAAAAGTTCATCATATATTTGCAAGTTGAGGTATTGGTTAAACCAAACAACCTTAAAGAATTATACCAATAACAACCGTAGGTAATTCCAATTTTGACGCACAGGCGAGCCGGGAATTTGGTCAGCGTAAAAGCATAGCACCTCCTTCCTTAACCGGGTACTTGACCAGCGGTGCGTTATACCCACTTTATAGTTTGTCAAAATTGAGTAGGCCGTTAAGTTGCTATTGCAATTCTAATAAACACAAATCATATGTAATTTAGGTCTCAAAACAATTCATTAATTTTGATAAGATTTAGTCCATATTATTTTTCTTAAAAAAAAATTACCCTTGTTTACAACATACAAAAAAAAAACGCATGAAAACAAGTAGTACAAAAAAAATAAATCAAATAGCCACATGCAAACAATTTATTCAAAGAACATCAAATCTAGGGTTTTTATGAACATAAAAAGTCTTCCCTAATTTTAAAACTTTGAATCAAATGAAGCAAATAGCAATCAAAATTATATGATCCGTAAAAACATGCATGTTTATTACGGATCTTCCATATTCTCTTAACAATTAAAACTAGTACGGATCGTAACCATACATGACATAACAATTAATTCATGCATAAATCTAAAGTTAATTACCATGTAATTTTAGGGTTTACAAAAAAATTTTATTTTTTTATAAAAAATTCGACATATGTCGATTTTAATAATAATAAAAAAACAAAACCCTAATTTTTCATAAAACCTAAAAAACAACATGTAATTTTTAACACAAATCATTATTAGTTAAAAAAACTTTAGATCTTGATAATTATAATCATGTTAAAACGGCTCTGATACCACTGAAGGTTTATGATTATCATAACAATTATAAAAACCCTAACATAGATCAAAGAGCATACAGCGGAAGCAGATTAACAAGATCTTTAAATAACACAATTATAACTAATCAAGGCTAGGGTTACATACCTTTTCCTTAGCAGAATGATCACCGGTAAAAATAGATCAAGAACACCACCAGGATGTAATCTAAAATAAGATCACACCACGAACTTGTACACACGTGATACGATGAGCTAATCGTGAGTCTAGCACGAACAGAACCGAGCCTTCCAAGTCTATGGAAGATCTACCCAACAACCCTAGAGAGGGGCTAGGACTAGATCTAAAATAGCTTATAGAAAATCAAAGAAGAACCCTAATAAGGGTGTGTTTGGCCGGCGGTTAGAAGCAAAGAAAAGAGAGAATGGAGTGAAAAATTATGAGGCTTTAGGTTTGTTTATATACACCTTGGAAAACTTCTCTTCCAAGGTTAAACAAGATAAAGCAACAAAATATTTTCCCTTCTCTCTTGTCTCCTCTATTTAGGCCGGATATATTATGTGCTAAAAGGGGGTTTCCAGAACTTTCTGACACCTTCTTTTAGCTTCTTTAATATTCTATAACGATCGTTTAATACTTAACTTTTAATTACTTAACGATCGTTAGCTACAGTTTGATTTAATAAATATAATAAATATATTTAATAAATAAATTAACTCTTCACGTAATGTGTGCAATCCCGTGATCTCGAGCTCGATCCTATCACACGACTATCGATTTTAAAGTCCATAAACTTTCAAATCTAAGAGGTAATATTCATACCTTTTTATTATAACTGACACATAACTAACTATTAACTGTTTTTCAAACTATCTTAGTTGGGCTTTGGCCTAGAGCATATGAATTTATGCCACCTTTATTGGCTTATTAACATGGTTATTAGCATTTACAACTAGTAACTAATGTGGCTAGCTTTTAACATGATTCAAGATGGATTGATCTTAACAATTATAACAATTTGCATTAAAAGAACAAGTTTTGATGTGAGCCCATACCTCTATAGCATACTCAGCACATCATTACATCATAAGACCCCCATTTCATGATTTTGTCATGAGTGAATAGTTTGTTTAGAATAGCTATCAACATAATGAAAGAGCGCTTTAGGATTTTCTGAGGGAACCAGAACAACTTTGAACATTTCATAGTTTCGTCAGTACATTCTGAATCATGATAAGCTTGAATTGCAATAAATTTTTTATCTTTCCCATAAAAAACATAAGAAGATCATATGTAAAATACACATGGGTTAACCTCATCTCCTTGTAGCTAAAATGATACTTAAAATCCTCCCTTTTATCCACTTTTTCTTTGACAATGAAAGACAAAATCTCCTTGACTAAGGTAAAAAGATATGCAGACACATGATTAACCTGTCTTAGACCTCTACGTCATCTGAACTAGCAAAAACTCTTACGATTTTCTTAGATAGAGAATGAAGTAGTTGTAAAAAAGATAATAATCCAATATGCCATCTTTTAATGAAAACCAAGCATTTAAGAATAGCATGCAAGAACTTCTAATTCATAGTATCATAAGCTTTTGGAATATCAATCTCCAAAGCAACTCTATTAGGCCCTTGTTTCATATCATAACCCTTCATGAACTCTTATGAAAGTTAAATATTGTCTTCAATATTCTTGTTTTGTACATATGAATTGGGGTACCTTTGGATTCCTTTTAGACCTCGTGTAAGAATTAGGGTTCATACTAATTTTAAATGTTTGGCGTGATTTGATTGGTGTTTTAAATGTTTGATTCGAAGAACTAGTGAATACTGAATTTTGGATATTCTTCTATAGTTTCGCATACAAGTTTAGATAAGGGTAAATGCACCTCTTATTTATGTAAATCTTTTAAAGCTTTATACCTTGATCAATTAACCACTTACTTTATTTATTTTCAAATCTTAAAGCTTAATGTAGTATATGCTTTTAGCATGACTCTTCACTTTTCTATAGTATCTTCTTTAATTTGTAAGGGATAGCTACGAAGATTTAAGACATTTTCTGATTCATGTATAAGATGAAACCCTTTACATTGATGTTGGTTTTTCCCTTGTAGCTAATACGTATGACCTCTACATTATTGAACCTTTGGAATTCAATTTTGGTACTGTGAGCATGGCAACAAATAACTTTTCTGAAGACAATAAGATTGGACAAGGTGGATTTGGATCAGTTTACCAGGTATGCGTACACATTTTATCATGTATTAAAAATAAGCCCTTATGTTTCTAATGTATGATAAATATAATATTTAGGGTGAGCTAGAAGATGGACGTTTGATAGCAGTGAAGAGGTTATCAAGGGCGTACGGACAAGGTGAAAAAGAATTCAAGAACGAAGTGTCGTTAGTTGCTAAGCTTCACCATCGCAATTTGGTAGGGTTGCTTGGTTTCTGCATAGAAGGAAGCGAGAGAGTCCTCATATACGAGTTTATGCCAAATTCAAGCCTAGATAAATTCTTATTCGGTAAAGAAGCTCTTCTAACTCATTCATTGCAAGCTATATGCATGCATCTCACTTTCATTTGTTTTCCAATGTTTGTGATCGTAGATCCGGATAGGCGAGCATTGCTCGATTGGGATACGAGCTACAATATCATTGAAGGTGTTGCTCGAGGACTACTTTACCTTCATGAAGATTCACGTCTAAGAATAATCCATCGTGATCTCAAAGCTAGTAACATTTTATTAGATGTTGAACTGAATGCTAAAATCACTGATTTTGACATGGCAAGATTGTTTAGCCCTGATGAAACTCAAGGAAACACAAGCAGGGTTGTCGGAACCTAGTAAGTCTACGACCTTAAGGCCAAATTAATTCCAATTTTCATGAATCAAAATTCAGTTTGGGTCATTTTCCTCTTAAGAAGTATATAACTAAAAATAGCAGGCAGGGTTGGTGATTTGTTATAATCAATGAGTGCTAAATTTTTTTATATTGTCGCTCAATGCTATGTTGTAGTGGTTATATGGCGCCAGAATACATCATGCATGGCGAATTCTCAGTAAAATTGGATGTCTTTAGCTTCGGAGTGTTGGTGTTAGAAATAATAACAGGTCAAGCAAATCAGAGTTCCCGAGATGGTGATAGTCATGTATACCTTCTCAGCCATGTAACTACCTTAATTTTTTGTCTTAAAACAAACATATTGTTTCGGCCATTAGAGCTAACATCATATAAATTTCATGATATCTTTTAGGCATGGAGAAATTGGCGAAATGGAACTGCATCAAACATAATTGACCCCATATTGTTGAAAGGGTCATATTCAATAAATGAAATCATCAGAAGTATGCACATCGCGCTATTATGTGTTCAAAAAAATGTTGTAGATAGACCGAACATGTCTACGGTTGTTCTTATGTTCAATAGCTTCTCCCTCACTCTCCAAGTACCATCAGAACCCGCTTTTTTTATTCAAGATGGTGTTGATCATGAATTGCCATCCATTGATGAGTATGATGTTTTGGTAGGGTATAACAAGAGATCTGAATCATCACACGCTTCTGGAAATGATGCTACGATTTCTGATATTACTCCTAGATAGTTTTTGTGAATATACGGATGTTGCCTACATTCATTTTAGTATAAATTTAAACAATTATAATCTGGACGCCTGCAAACTTTACAAACTTGATTTAAATTGTGCTTGAACATTTACATTCTTATGAAGCTCTCGATTATCATAGAAAAGCATGTTTTTTTCTTAAACCAGGGAAATCAGGTTAGCGACTATTTTGGATCATAATTTTATGCATGTTTCGGAATTTTTTGTGTAAAATAAGTTAAGTAGACATGAATATTTTTTGACCATATATTACTGCATAAAAGAAGAGTTGAATAATTAAAGATTTTGCTTTACTAAATTAAAGATAAACAAAGGTTGCAAACCTAATTAGCTAGTAGCTAGGAAAGAAAATATTTACAAAGTAGCCACTCAAATAAATTAACTTACAAAAAAGTTTATTTGTATTTTTTGCACATGCTAAAGACAAATTCTCACTATTTATTTTCGTTTGATCTAATAGTGGAGATTAATTTAAGATTAAGAAAAAACGGGGAGGAATCATTCTTACCAACATGTCTAAAAGTTTTAAAAATGGGCGAAACAACTAAAGTTGTAAATGACGAAATACTTTTTATCACTAGTGATGTTTCATTGGTAATAGATGAATGAAATATCACTGGTCATAAAGCGATGAAATATCACTGGTGGTGGAGTACAAAATAACTATGTTTATAAAATATTATTAGTGATATTTCACTGCTTTATCACTAGTGATATTTCATTTTTTTATCACTAGTGATATATCATTTTTATTATCACTAGTTGTCATTATCAGTTTTCGACGTATTTACAACTTTCGTGGTTTCATTGTTTTTTTCTAACTTTTAAATATTTTGGCAAGTATTGCCTTCTATTATCCAAAATTACTCAACATAGTTAACTTAAGTTTTTATGTTTATTGTTAATCCAATGAAAAGAATAAAGCTTACATCCTAAAAGATGAGCTCAATCCTTGGCCCCTTAAAGAGCAAAAGTATATTTTAGAACACACGTCGAAGAATGGTTGAGCAGAGATTTTAGACTTTCAGCATGACTTAAAAATCTTATCTCTATTACAAGGATTTCGACATCTTGCTTATATATAAGCTCCACGAAGAAACAGTATATTCATCAACCTCCTGCATTACTGCAATCAATCAATAGGTACCGACTTAAATCATGTCAAAGCTCACCAGATCTAGATATGCACTTCTATTTCTCTCAGCTTATTTCCAATTCTCGATAACCATTCTCGTCTTAGCGCCAACGGCCGATCCTCCTCATTACATTTTTCCGATTCAAATTACACCAGAAACAGTTTTGAAAGAAATCTTGATCACATCCTTAATAATCTTGAGGGAACATGTATATGAAATAATATATGTCCGAAAATCGCCTCAGCCTAAGGAGACACACGCGTAAAACTATAAGTAATAATAATTAATATTGTATTAATATTAATTATACGTTAAACAAAATAAACAAGAAACGAAAGTCGGAAAAAGGGAAACAAGGGAATTTCTTTCCTTGTTTGTCATAGGCGGTCGAACCACACAACCCAAGGGCTTGTGGGCTTGGTTGCTTGATCACCAAGTTATTACAAGTATATAAGGAGGTCTTGGATACCTTACTATTCATTTGTAATCCCTAAATTACTTTTCTTTCTCTTTTTCCTTTGTGGTCCGATCGGCAAGAAACCCTAAGGGGTGTTTGGTGTTGCGATCGACTAAGTAAGAAACCAATAAGGTTTCTTGTTGTTGATTGATTTAAAAAGCGTGGTTTATTGGTTGTTTAATAGTTCCGTACTAACATATTTATTTCTCCTGTTAAATGTATTGTGTGTGTACTTATAGAAATCATATTTTGATCTTTAATTGGGTTTTCGGCTATACTGGTTGTTCGATAAAGGTGAATTAATCCATTGCTAAAAGGTACACAATTCTTTATCGTTTATGTTAATTACTTGTCTATATGTGATCTTATTATTCTGCTGCGTACTCGTGATTATTAACGAGTTAATATGGTTAAGTATTTTTTTATCAATTCCAACACTAGAATAAGAGTTGTTCGTATATCTCTTAATTGCATAAAAAATGAAAGATCTAAAATTGTATAAACTTAATATTATGTTGTATAATTGTTTTATTTGATGATTAGGTTTTCATAAACCTTAATTAAGGTTAATAAAATAAATTAGACAAAACTTTAAGTCGTATGCAATTTTTATTAATAAATATGTTGTTAATTGTTAATTAGTTGTTATTTATCACGTTATTAATTGTTAGTATGATAGATCTATGAGAATCATGCAAGTTTACCATGGATCATGTGTTCTTGATATTAGATATATAGAAGTTAATTAATCGTTAATGATTGTACATGCTTAAATGATGGTTTATAATGATTCTTGACATGATTATTGTGTAATTTTTGAGAAGGTATGTATTGACACTTATCACTAAAAAACTTGTAATATATTCAGATGATGTCGGTAAAATTTGAATTTTTTATGGGAAGTCCACGACTAAAAAATCTACAAATTTGTAGTTTCGAGCTAATCTTGGGAATGACCATAGATATACTCTATAGTGACCTGGATTCAACCTAAATTGTAAGACAGGTTTACGTGTTATGTGGTGTGTACTTGAATTTGACTTACGAAATCGAATTTTCGATGAATGTGGCTCAGTTCCATTAAGAAGTGAAAGTCTTACTCATGTATATGCATTTAATTTAATTTAATTTAGTTGACTTCGATTCATCATCAATTTGTATGTGGTATGCGATTAATTATTAAATGGATATATGTTTTAGGTTAATTTTTATTTGTTTGCTATTAATTATAATTGTTATGGATCATGTTTAAAGCAAAGGGTTTTTCGAAAATAAAAATAAACCAGACAAAAACTATATGAAATTTGATTTATTATAAACTTATTCTTGCACGGTTATATGTGAAAACAAATGAGTCACCCTTACATGGTTTTATATCTAACTCACTAAGTGACTAGCAAGAGTCAATTTTATAATGTGTTTTCTATTTTCAAGATGTAAAATCTTATTAATGACATAATTTGTAAAAGTACTATCTAGTTGCAAGGATAAAGTTCGGGGAGAGTCATCAAGACTTCTTCTTGTATATACCATTATCTAAAATGTCGGGTTACTTGTAATTTTCTTACCTTACATACTATTTAAGAAACTGCGAACGTCTAGGGTTTGAATGATTTTAATCATTTTTTAATCTTTTCTCGTGATAAAATTAACCTTTTTAAATGGAAAACATGCTGAATCGTCAATTATTATGATATCACTATTTATACAATTGATTTGTGAGTTAAATAAATGATATTCGTAAATACCGTAATTGAGTAAATTTTTATGATATAAAAATATTGCATGATTTTTGTACATTTTTTTGAAATTGTCAACAATAAAAAATAAAATAAAATTATACTCTTTTAAAATAAGTTATTTTTCCATCCAACTAGTAAAAACATTTGCACTTACTCTTTCACCATACATGAGACTGTGGTGATTTTGTAACCCAAGGTGATATAATACACTCAATTGTGAGAGGTTGGTGCTATATAATCAAATTTTTTGGTTTGACGACTTAACCAAGTTAAGATAGACGAGACCTTAACTCGTGACAATTGATGGGATAAACATGCTCACTTTTTCACTTTTGAATTTGTCACAAGTGATGTACATAAAGTAGAGTCTTATCACTCTAGAAGTTGTATTAGATGCAATTATTGAACATCAATTACCCCTTGAATACCATCATCACTAGCATATCAGCTGATGCGGTGGTGGTATGTCTTAGTGGATTCTAGATTTTAAAAAATTAATTGTTTATTTATAAACATAAGCATTTAATTTTCTATAAAGATAGTATTGAATTTTGTGATTTTGTTTTTAAAAGTATTATTGTAACGAAGTTTCATAAACTTATGTTTGTTTGACAAACAAAGGCTCATTATCTTTTAAGAAAGAGAGAGACATATACCTATCTTTTTTCCTTGTAAGAAAAAACTATTAATAGGTGCGATTGAATTATTGTAATAATCAATCTTTAAGTGAACTTAAATGTTTAAGAAGAATTAAATAACTTATTGTTTCAAGTAGATCTCATTACTTTTATTTGAGTTTTTGAAAATCTTTCAAACTAATAAGTCTCTTAACAATATTTTGGCAAGCAATGTTTTTTTTGTTATTTACATATCGATACCCTTTAAGGCTACACTCGATAAACAAGTGTTTTATTTGCTTATTGTGATTATAATAACTAGCTTATTTACCTTAGTTATTATGTTTTAACTCAATGTAGGCACTATTAACCTTTATTGAATTGGAGGTCTAATATGAAGGAAATTGCTTGTCAGTTTCAAGTTAATGAGAGCATGATGGAAAGTCTCTCATCTACATGATAGAAATTTATACACTCTTTATAACACATTAATAATTGTTACTTATGGGCATTTAAAGTGAGAAGGAAAGTAATCAAGTCGTTATTTATTTTTCACTGGTGAAGCAATATTTGTAATGTTTTGTGTTTACTATTGAAAATACATTAATGTAATGTTGTCTAATTCACTTGATCTATAAGGTTTTTTACCTTGGTAGTAATCCATAATTATTTCTATTTTGACTTGAAATAATAACTTACTTTCACAATATAAAGAACCATAGTTTTAAGGATCACTGCATACTATTTTATATGATAATCACTTTTGAAGTATTTTCTATATAATAATTATTCACAATTCCTAATAAAACTATATGGTTAACGTTAGGGGTGGGAATCGGATCAGATTATTCGGGTCAGGTCAAAGTCGGGTCAATGCTAAAAATAATTTACCCGAACCCGACAAGGTTCAGGTCTATTCGGGTCCGATCTAGTCGGGTCGGGTCTATTCGGTTCGGTAAACCCAAATTTGAGTAAAATAAAAAAAAATTTACTCTTTTTAATAAACATTATATTTAATTTGAACCCGGCTAACCCGCCCGAATATGCTCAGGTCGGGTCGGGTCGGGTTCGACTAACCCAACCCCCTAGTTAACATTCTACCAGTTATTGAAATATACGTGACATTATCATAATGTTCACATAAATAATTTTGTTTCATGGTTGTTTATATGTATACATGATGTTGTGTCATGCACAATGGGATAAATGTTTATTATGTGCAAGGTACAACATATAACAATATGACAAATGGTTTCTTCACCGCGAGATAAGAATCTAATATTCTATTAAGGCTCATACATTTAATTGTCAATGTATGTTGCCTTGTTTAGAAAATATTAAGATATGAATAACAAGCTACTTCAACTATTTTGTTTATCGTTTCTTGGAATGTTTCTTATAATGTTTCTTGAAATGAACATAAATAAATAACGAATAAGCAATTAACTTGAAAATTTTGAATTATTCAAAAGATAAGTAATGTATATATAGTTATTGAACAACTTAAATATCTATACATTAGAGCATGCAATATGTTTTTAATGCTATATATTTTCAATTTTGTGTTGACACAATTGATAAGTATTTAATCTAAAGTGTATTAAGTTATGTAGGAATTGTGATATGTTTTCACACTCTCAATACTCATAGAATATCACAAAGTTTTAGTATGTCTTGAGTGATAAATCAAATTCTTTATAATTATTTGATTTTGATAACTTGGAATACTTTACCTCCAAAAGTTGTCAAGGTTTAGAACCGCGAGTTCACGTGAATTAAAACACAAAATTACTAAAACTGCGAGTTCGTTGTAAGTCGAGGAGAATTTTTTGCACTTAAACACGGATTTGGATTAGCCTCTAGAGCAGCAAGAGAATGATTTGAATTAGATGACGATTCTACACTAAGAAAGTTAAAAATAAAGACGAATTACGTAATCACGCAAAACGATAAAAAATAATATTAAAATATTCAAAAATATTGTAATTTTAAAGAAATTGAAATCTAATTCTGACTAACTTAATTAGATCAAAATGAAATTAAAAATAAATTTAAAAGCTTAATGGACCTAATAATAGCCCAAATCAAAAAATAAATTAAGGCTTCACTACAAGAAAAATGGGTTTTTAGGACACCAGTTAGTGTCCTATAAAATATGCTTATGGGACCTTTAAGGTGATAGGACCAATATAAATGTGTCCTTTAGGTAGGGGTTGTAATAGATATTTAGGACACTTATAGGAGTTCTAATAAACACCAACATTATAAAACTAATTATTTAGTCCTATAAAATTGTCTTATAAAACCAAAACGGGTTCCTAATATATCACATAATAGGATGTTTTACGGTGTTCTATTATATGCTAAATCTTCCATTATGTTTAGAGACACAATTACGAGTTCTAAAAGATACTTTCATAGGATGAAATGGTGGTCCATAAACACTTATTTGAGTACCAAAAAAGGGTCCTAATATATACATGTGTGTTGTTAGGACCAAATTTAATGTCGTAAAAACAATTTCCTCATCTAATAAGTAGTACCTATAGTGAAATAAACATGTTTCATTTACCATTATTGAAAACAATAAAATGCAAAATAATTAAACTTAATTGTTGACAAGTAAATATAAGGATACTACTCTCTATACATGAACAAATTTCATTTCCTTTATAATAGCATCCACACAAAAATCCAAAATCCAACAACAGAGAAGTTGATGGTCTAGAATAACATACGGTAATTTAAGAATAACAACATGAAAAAAAACCTAGAAACTAATGGTCTCAATCATTATGTATCATGCGCAAGCACCACCTCACTTCCTTCACTGGGGAAATACGATAGTCCTTCCTCCCAGGAGCATATAAGACATCAAATGAATGGCTACGATAAACTATGTGAAGAATACTCACTTTGATCCTCTTCGATCTTTAATAACGTATCTTGAGGCGGTGTATTTGCTTTTGGCCTACAGAAACAAATATCAAACAAAATAATGATACCACAGTTTGGGTGACGACATGGCCTCAGCATAACTCTTGTTGTTTGCAGCTTGAGGAGTTAGCGATTTCTGCGATATAAGAAATAGCATAACTAGTCATATACACAATTCTGAAGTTGATTAAGCAAGTACAACCATGAGAAGAATAAACTGGAAACCTCCACAAGAACTAATGCAGTATATAATTCTTACCTTAAATGCACTCATCAATTCGTGCCATGCTTCTTCTTTGGTTCCTTTCTGTTCAACTCCTCTATTATTTCAAGAACTTCATCAATATCCTTGCTTAGAAGACCTTTTTATTTTCTTCATCATTTCTCTCTTCCTTAAATAGTTCCTTTGCCCGAACCTCAAAATTGTTGATAACTCGTTCTGAAAGCATTAAAGCAAACAATCAGATATCTCCGTGATAACCCCGCTTCCAAATTCTTCAGATGTCACTAATTTGATACCTTGTCAAACCCACACCTTTTTTTGCTTCCTTCTGCTGTCAAACATACCCCAAGTGATCTAGTGAATAAACCAGCATTGACACAAAAGCAAGCAGTTTAAGAGCTAAAAAGATGTATTGCAAAAATAATTAAGCCATACCTCGAGCCTAAGAGTCCCAGATCTCAACAGACCATGAGCTAACTGTAAGGAAGAAGCACCAAGATCTTGGAAACCCTGTTTAACTGCTTGCATAGTGCACGGAATAAACTTCAACACAAAGCCTTTATCTTTAACAGCTCCAACTCCTTGAGCAATCTTCAGCTTAGCTGTATCACCAAGGTATCCAGCATCACTTCCTTTCATCATTGCTTCAAGAGACCCCATCCCATGATATTTCTTAACCTTCTAACTAAAAAAGATCATTTTGTTTTTATTACTTAAGTCTCAAATCCAGGAACATCTGGCGGACCAAATGGATCAAAGTGAGCACCAGGTGGAACACCCCTGTTTCATTTTCATTTCATATATCAGAACTCAGAACCCAACATAAAATAATGTTTCAATATATAATAAATGTATATTATGTTGAAGAAACACTCACATGTGTCCTCCGGGAAAGCCGGTTGGTCTTCGACCAGCAAACATGGGATTGTTTGGTCCTGCATAAACATGATAATGGTATGCAACTCGTACAAAATAATGCAAGAAATGTAATGAACTCTAAAGAAAATACGTACCAACAAGCATTCCGTCATCACCAAAACCATTCTGTATATTGAGTTAAAAGCAACGATTGGTGATTGGTAAAAGTGTGAACTAAATCAAGAAACATGAAAGAATGAACAGAAATAAAAATAAGACGAGCGAACCTTTGAGGGTGCATTCCTGCACCAGGTTGTGGGAAGAGATCACCACCACTAACAGGATAAACAGAAGGCACATTGTAAGGAGCAAGGATCTTCAAGTCCATAAGGTCCACCTCCTCTAGGCTGATCTCTAGCATTGTCTTCTTTTACTCTTAATTTAGAACTATAAAGAGATATAAGTTATAACATATGTAGATAAGAAACAGAATAACAGAAGCCACAAGATCGTTTTTAACGTATCAAATAAATAAATCCTTATGTGGTACTAGCTTGTCGAAGGGGAGGGGACAAGTTGAAGTAACACACTCTGTCCAGTTTGTAAATAATTTGATATAAATAATTAGTGTGCCAGAAATATGGTTTTCAGTGATAATTAACGATTTATAAGTAAATAGGCTGAACTTGTCACCTCTATTTTTATGTTGATAGAATACATGAATGACAGTTTTGTACGGTACATAAGCAATACACGCCGTACTCTCATAATTTGACGACTTGATAAGATTATGTTTATTAATTAAAAACCTTGGGCACTATCTGCATTCATATAAGAATGTGTATTATGCAGGCCATGTTATATTAGATGTTGAAGCAGCATTTCTGGTTATATGGTCTCTTTATAGATGTCGAAATTTCTGTTACTACCTGGCACTCGCAAAATTTAAGAAAGGTTCATGGGTTCAGGTTAGAGTGACATACCCATTTAAGTATCACAAACAGTATTTCACAAACAGTATCTCATAAAACATCTTGCTTTATGAGCAGTGTGTACTCATGGGGCCACCTACCGCACACCCATCATAATAACACGACACCATCAATAACCTAAAATCCTAGAATATTAAGGTTTAGCTAATTACTTTAATCAATGTACCGAGTCCATGAACTCCTCCTTCAAATTATGCTGCTCCTGTACGTACCTAAACAAAACAGCAATAGCCCTCAATAATAGGGCTGTAAACGAACAGGACGAACGCGAACGGAGGTATGTTCATGTTCGTTTATTTAATTTTAGACGAACAAATAAATGAATGCGAACGTTTAATCAGATCTACAACCATTTGCTCATGAACCTTAGTACACTCCAAATCAGACTTCACATCAATAGCAGGTGAAAAATGAAAACACGGACCCCGACCCAATTCATAAATATCAGTAACAAGGTCATAAAAAGTGTAAACAAAAGCAGGTACGTTTTCAGTTTTTTAAACCTGTTTGGATTTCTTAAAAAAAGACCAGTACTAATTGTAATCATCTTGTACCTTTTAATTCGGCAGATCCGAAAACACAGACGAACCACTACAGTCCTCCGGCTATCAGTGAGGCGGTGCATACTAGAACCACCGAATCCATTTGAATAGTTGCCTCTTAATTCAAATGATTCGAAGATTTTGGGTTTAGGTGATGATGAAATTGAAAGTATATCTGATTAAAATATTTGGGGTTTTGGCTGCAGCCAAATTTAGGCAAAGTAGTCAATGGGTTTCATGATGGATTTCTTGGTGTAAAGATCTTCTGAAAGGAAAAAAATAGAGGATATAAAAATGAGATTTTGATTTTGATGAAAAAAGTTAGCGGGACAATGAAAATATTTTGGGGAATAATAAGTTTTGGCGAAAACTTTTTAAAACTAACTATTAAGTTAAAAAAAATGTATGACATTTGGCCATTGGTTTTAAGTGTGATGCGATATATATTTGTCACTTTTTTATGTATATCGTGACCATTGATTTAAACCAATGTTTTAAAACTCGGGTCTTAGATCAACCCGGTCGAGTTGTCGGGTCCGGGTCAACCCGGTTTTCTAAAAAAAAAATTATATTTTTTATAATTAACAAAATTATACTTATAAAAACCATAATAAAAACTTACGTATATTGAAAATATAAATTCTTTACCAACCAATATAATATGACCCTTTTTTTGGCCGGAACCGGTTCAACCGATTGACCCGGCCGGATCGACCCAGGTCTGAAAACATTAACTTACTGTTAAATTGTCATACTTTTTTAATTCATGTGTTGTTAAATATTTAGAAAATTTTAGTTGTTACTTTAAAATAACGTGTGACAATTTTGAGTATCAATTTAGTCACTTAAAAAATAATTTTATGATTTAATTCAAATTTTGTTCCTAATTTTTTTTATCTGTGATTGTTGTGGACAAATCTAAAAATGACAAGTAACAATCAGGGGACCATCAATGATTTGCCTGCCTTTGATATACGGCGTTTGGACCTCGCTAACAATCGAGTTAATCACTTTAAAAAGGTGATTAGCTAAGACTTCAGCAATTACCTTATACTGACCTCCGATTAGACTAATGGGTCTAAAGTCGTTGAGATGAAGATGATCCTGAACCTTAGGTATATGAGCAATAAATGAAGAATTACAACTTCTTAGAATTGATCCGTCAAGTTCAAAGCTCTTAACCATGTCTATAAAGTTAGTACCAACTATGTCCCAATATTATTTTATGAACTTAAACGTAAAGCCATCAGGACCTGGCGCTTTTTCGCCTCCATAGTTCCAAACCACCTCTTTAATCTTTGCATTTGTGAATGGAGCATCAAGAAGTGTCACCTCGAGGCTCAAAAGTTTTTTGAACATGTTGCTCGTGAAACGTGGACAGTTGGTGGCATTTTTTGGAACTTACAATCATTAAAGTTAAAAATATGAGAGGTGACAAAGATGCGGTATGTAATCCATGATCCATGAATAGAGATGCCCTTGATTCTAGACCGAGAGAACTTGTTATTAATGAGCCCATGAAAGAACTTGGAATTTTCGTCCCTTTCAATCGCCTAATTAACTTTAGCCTTTTGCTTAAGGTCGAGATTTTTCAATTGTTATAGGTCTTCCAAAGTCTTTAGATGAGAGAGTCTATAGGCCATATCTTGGTCATCAGTTGAACCATTTTATGCTTTCTCTTCCAAGACATCGATTTTCTGCTTTAGGGAGTCAATCAATAGTTCATTCTTTGTCAACTCGCCTTTATGCCAAGCACGAATTTGAGATTTTAGGTGTTGGAGTTTGCGTTTGAGTTTGATGGCAGGATTTGTGTTAGACCATTCATGTGTGACCACATTATGAGAATCCCCATTTAAAAGCCAAGAATTGAAGAATTTAAATGGTAAAGGACCATAGTCAGTAGAGTGGGTTTTAAGTACAAGGGGCAATGATCAGATAACTCACGAGATAGGGCAGTTAGAGTATCGATAGGCCATAAAGTGGTAAACTGTTGAGAGGCGGGGATTCGATCAATCTTTCTCAATTTGGTACCATGTTTATTCATACGAGTGAACTTTCTACCACCCATTGGGAGATCAATGCATGAGCTCCGATTTTTCAATTAATTCATTAAAAAGCTTTGCCCCTCTGATGCAAACAGTAGTTCCCAATCTTTCATTGTCAGATCTAACCTCATTGAAGTCTCCAAGAACAATATACATAGAGTTGCAACATTTAACCATATCGTAAATCTTGTCCCACAACCGACTTTTGTATACAAGATCTTGCGGAACGTAAACCACAACCAAAAGACAATTAATTTTAAGGTTGGTCCTTTCACCCTAAATTGCCAGAAACCCCTCGTCCACGTCAATGACAATAATAGGACCCCATTTAATAAGTGTCTCATAAAATTTCGTAATAATAAAACCACGACGAATAAGCGTCCTATAAATCTGATATATTAGGACCTTTGTATCAAGTGTCCTATTATATCTCAGTGTAATAAGACCCTACTAAAAATGTGTTTTATAAATTAGTTTATTAGGATCCGCCTATTAAGTGTCCTATTAAAAACAACTTAATGAGACTTAATATTTAACTGGTTGTATAAAGCGTTTGTTAGAACGCTCTATTATAAGGGGTCCTACAAAAAAGTCCTAAAAGCCCCCTTTTCTTGTAGTGCTTATTAGGTTTTTTGGCCCAATAAAAAAAAGCTTTACCTATAAATAAGTTATAAGCTATCTTATCGGGCATAATAAGCCAAATAAGTTAAAACTTAAGCTTATTAGAAAAGTTTTTGAACCAAAATCAATTTTTTTATCAATATAAAGTTGTATCAAGAAGAAAAATGTGAAAAATTACAAGTGAGCTTATCAAAATAAGGTATAAGCTCAAGTGAAAAAACTAAAAATCTAACCACTCAAGCTTATGAGCTGAGAATTAATATAGACTCCTCAAATAAGATTTGAATAAAATATGTAAAAGAAAACTTCTAACAAGCAATATCAAATTAATTAAAGCTTCCTAATAGGACAAAATAGTCGACTGGGCTATAATGTCCAATGTAGGGACTCAAATTTGACAAACCTTACAAAAATGAGCTTATAAGATAAATGGACAAAGAAATTGACAAAAGACTAAGTGCAATAAGCTTAAAAATTAAATAAGCTAAAATGAATATGAAAATGAGATCGTTTTCTAGTAAAATTTAAACCAAACAAGTAACAAAGCCTAAGAAAGGTAAATAAGGACAGAAAAATAAGTTTAAACTACAAACTAAAGTCGTTGCACGTTAAAATAAGCTGAAACGATCAAATAAGCTGTTTTTAGCTTATTTATCAAAGGGAAATCAAAAGAAGTAAATATAATCAAAAACCAACCTAGCTTAGTAAAGACCCTGGGAGGGGCTGGTAACTTGTGTTGTGTGTGAAGGTAACGTCGTGGGTTCGAGTCTCATGTCTTCCTTTTTCCTACTTTTTTATTTGGATAGTTCCCCAAAAGCTTTGGCTTATTGCGGGGGGGGGGGGGGTGTTAGTTCAAGTTTAAAGACACAATTAGCAGAATCAAAACACTTATAGACTACAAAATTTCAAGAAAAGAAAGAATCAAATGAACAAAAACCTATTGGCTATGTTATAGTAACTATCTAACTTAGGGGCAAATTGATGAACTTTGAGCTTAATATTAAGCACCTAAAAAGTCTTGAACCACCAAATGAACCTAAGACAGATCACTAACTACCTATAATCTACTTGCAAACTAAAATCCAAAACATAAAAACTTATAACCTAAGAATTATTACATGTGATATGTCTTGGGCTTAATAGTGGTAAAAATGACACTATGAGTGCTCAATTTAAAAACTAAGGCAAAATCAAAACAAATATAAGGTAGCAAGTAAAATCATGAAAATAAAACAACAATTAACATTAAAACATGGAATCGCTATCTTACTGTATATATTTAAGCAGAAACTTAATAACATGAAATTCTTTGATTTTTACTCTACAAAATTGAATTAAGAGTAATTATTACTACACTACACTTATCTCAAAAGTTCACAAAACCTAAAGTCCTAAATAGTAGCTTGTGCTAGCTTGTCAGACTAACCAAAACACCCCTTTCAGTCTAGACTTAACACTTTTAACAAAGAGAATTTGAAATTAACGCAAGAAAAAGGTAAACAGTGAGCATACACAATGAAATAATAAGCAATAAAGCAATTAGATAAGCAAGAAAATTAGCAACTAAGAAAAAAAAATAAGCAAATAAGCAATTATCAAGTAAGCAAGATTTTGACGATGAAAAGTAAAAAGGAAAAGAAGATCACTTACAGCGAGTATAAGGTCAATACCTTAGCCTAGTCTTGCTTTAAGGCTTTAAGCATTCCTCAAAACATTTGAGAGCTTATCGCATGAAAAACACTTCATTTCTTGAGTAATCCTGAAACAAATAAAGCAAACATCAAACTAACAAGTACAATAAGCTGATAAGCCAAGCTTATTTGTGGATAAGCTCACTTATTAGCTTATTTCTTTATATAAAATTAAAAAAAACTTTTAAAGAGAACAATCTCTTGCAAGGAAAATGAAATTTTAGAAACCGACAGAAAGTTAACACTATCAAAATCCCAAACTTATTGAACAATAGTTCTTTAAAACCAAGTTTTGTTTTTAAATAAAACTTAAAAAGTAAATGTTACAAAAAAGATTAAATTAATAGAAACTTAAGTATATTTAAAAGTAAATGACATAAATTTAAAAGGAACTCAATTTCATTTCATAAATTCGTATGTCACATGTGCAAATTATGAAAGTTACATTCTAACTATCATCTAGTATATATAGTGATACAATGTGATTCAAAACCCTAAACCTAGTCATATGAACTCCTAGTTATGCCTTGTAATATGTTGAGTATATGCAAAATTCAACTATTGTTCTTTAAGCTTTTTTGGTTGTCATGTGATGTTGACACGATGATGAAGTAATCTGCGCCATTGGTTTAATGTAATGACCAAGCAAACTAATCATAGACGTTGATTGGTCTTTCATTACGGGCAAAAGTATCAATCACTTCTCCTTGGCTTGTAATTCTCAAAAGATGACGTGGCCTCTGATTGGAGCACATGGGTGTGTTCCTCATGAGCAAAAGTACAAAAGCCTTATAATAATTTTAGTTAACCCTTTGGTTCGAGTTAGATTGATACTTTTGATATACTAGGGTTTATGGGTAGATTAGGTGGGGTTTAACCCGAAATAGGTTTAATAAATCTGCTTCCCTTCTAATTTAAAATAACAATAATTAAATAAGGGAAAGGTTCAAAGGCTGGGTGACAGGGTTTAATATTCGTTTTGGACTGGATTGAACTTGATAAATCCATTTCCAAGGACTATAAGTGTAATATTGCCATACTTTATGGACCCATTGTGTAATTTAGGATATATCGAGGGTATAAGGTGTGAACATGGGAAAGTTGAGGGACAAAATGGTAATTACATATTTATTCAAGGGCATTTTGGTCACTTAAGATCTTTAGGGTTTCAAAACCCTTAAAACGACATCCGTCTTTGGTTTCATGTACGTCTTCACTCCTTGTGTTTGTGTATTCCTGTTTTGAGCATTTTCAAGTGATTTCTCGATATTCGTGCCTGCACATACACAAACAAGAAAACAAACATATTTTGTGCACATTTGTAGATATTTTACTCATTTTAAGCCAGTTTTAGGGTATAGAAAGATGAATAATTACAGTCACATTAACTAGGCATAACAGTGGCCTAGTGCGACCACGATTTTTCCTGTCACCTTAGGTTTCTCTCTCCAAAGACCTACATGCGATTTACAACAAAACGACCATGCTCAATATTTTTATTCATTAAATATAAATTTTTCAAAACGGGCTGTTGTCGCACACATGTGCAAATATTCATCAAGAGCATGAGGAACGGCTTCGTATGCCATTTGACAAATAGTGAAAGTACACTTCAACAATAGCGAAAAACAATCTCCTCTCGTACAACAACCGAGTTTTGAGAAATAGGATAGTTGTTGGTTTCCCCGCCTTTATGGACTCACGGAAAGAGAGCGATGAGTCTTCATGAACAATTTGTGTTAATAGTCCTTGATCCATTTGGAACTGCACATGAAATCGTTCTTCGTCATATTGTGGCTCATCATAAACATAAGCCTCCACTAAACCACTATGACCACTGACATAATCTCTATTTATGTAGTTTCATTGGTTTCGCGGGTTTGACGTCTCGTAAGCCGTTTGACAAGTTTCTGTAAATATCTCAAGCTCACTAGTAACTTCATACTCGTCGTCGAAAAAGTCGCAAAAAATAGTTTGTAAGATAATGTAATTTCGAGAAGTGTAATTTAAATGTTTGTGAAACATGATTATATAAATGGAGTTTTTATAAGAATAAAATGTGTAAATTATAAATCTAAAAGTTTTTTTTTTAAACATATAACGCAAGACGAGAAAAAGTTTTTTTTTTAACATGGTCGCGGGTCGGACCGATTTTAAGTCGACCGACTGCGACCAGCACCCGTTGCAAGTAGCCTTAGTTTTGCAATCATTACGCCAAAAACGTCAAAAGTAAATTTTGGACCACCACGTCGAAGAATATGTGTTGAGCAACGATTTTAGACTTTCAACATGACTCAAAACTCTCTCTCTCTCTCTCTATTCCAAGTGTTCCCACATTTTGGCTTATATAAACTCATGAAGAATCAATACATTCATCAACCTCGTACATTACTGCAATCGATCAGTAGTTACAATGTCAAAACTCACCAGATATGCACTTCTTTTTCTCTCATTTTATTACGAATTCTCATTAACCATTCTTGTCTTAGCGCAAACGGTCGATCCTCCTCATATAGGTTGCGATCCCGAATCTAATTACACCAGAAACAGTAATTTCGAAAGAAATCTTGATCGCGTACTCGCTAATCTCCCATTAACAAACTCTGGATACGGTTTCTTTAACAGCTCTTCAGGGCAAGTTTCCGATCCAGCTAGTGCCATCGCTCTTTGTCGGGGCGACATTGAAGCATTTCCATGTGGTACTTGTGTGAACAATACTATTAGGAATCTGAGAGAGATTTGCACAAATCAAAAAGTTGGAAGTATGTTCTATGATGATTGTTGGGTTACGTATTCTGATGAAAATCTTTTGGGTTCAACTAAAGCCACATATCCGATCGTGGATTGGAGATCCGAAAATGTGACAGATGATGTTCCCAGTTTTACTCGGGATTTGCTAAACCTGCTTAGCAACCTAACTGCTGAAGCGGCCGCTGGTGGTTCTTTACTGAAATTCGCCTCCGGCACAATGAGAAGGCCAAATTCCGAAGTCAAGTATGCGATTGTGCAGTGTACTCCAGATCTATCGAGGGAACAATGTACAAATTGCTTAAATGATGCGGTCAGTCAAATGGTTAGTCAGGTTTCCGGGTCGATAGGGGTGCAGGTGTATTTGCCTAAGTGTATTATGAGGTACGAAAATTATCGGTTCTATGACGAGGCACCGATTATTCCTCAGCCAGATTCTCCGCCGCCTGAGGCTCAACAATTTTCGCCTGGTACGTTTCAAATTTCAGCTATATATGATTATATGTTATCTCTGTGCATGACAAATATATGACTTATAACGTTATAAGGCGGTCGTCATTAATTAGTGGCAGCTATTACAGTCAGGTATCTTAATTAGCTGACTGTAAACCTTGGTCAAAACCCGGCCAGGTCTCAAGAACCGGGTTGACCCGGATCAATCTAAACTCGACGGGTGTAGATGGGTTTTAAAAAAGTGAGAACCTGTTTAATATGACCCGTTCTACCAGGTAACTAGTTGATCCGGCCAGTCCGAATCGGGTTTAAAAACATTGGTTATATTTGTTGCATGTAAATAAAGATATATGTAAGCTGTTAACTGTAAGCTGTTAACTGTAAGCTGTAAATCAATTAGAATGAGTTATCTATAACTGTAAGTTGTAAGCTGTTAACTGTAAGTTGTAAACTGTAAACTGTAAATCAGTTAGAATGAATTACAATTGTATTTTTTAAATACATGTGTTTACTGAATTGACTGTTAACTATAATATTAAGATATAAAAAATAATTTAAAAGAAATATTTAAATAAATGATAATAAAGTTATAGGTATATTAATAATTTACAATATAAATATTGCAAACAAATCTTAAAAAACTAGAAAAACTTTATGAATTAGTTTTTATTTAAAAGATATTTGATTAATATAAAAACTTATAATTGATGTAATCAAACAGAACAATTTTTTCTTGAGAAATTTTTATTATAACAAAAAGTTTATAATTTAAAAAAAAACTTCAAAACATTGCCTAGTTCTAAGCTTAGACGAAAAAGTTTATTCATAGATTTCATCTTTCTAGCATTTTTATGTCTTTCTTCCTTCAACTCAAAAACATTCTTTTCAAACAAGGTCATAATGACAAAAAAAGCTAGAATGTATTTTTAGTGTTTTGAAAGATACTTGTAAAAAATGTCATAAAATTTCAAAATTTAAAACTTTACCAATTGTATTCTAAAAAATGTTACAAAAATGTTACATGACTTATATTGTGCCATTTAAAAAATGTCACTAAGGATACTTATTTATAAACTTTTTGATCATAGTCATTACAACACTTCTGTGTCACTTTTTTATTTTATTAGTTAAATGTTAGTTATAGTAATCATCATATTATATACCGAATATATACTAATAATAATTGTTTCCAATTCTAATTGAATAACTCCAATATGATGTTGATTTTGATTATACTTTTCAAAATGACAAATATTACTCCATATATAGAAAGAAACAGAAAAGAGATAGATTGGTCAAAGGTGGCGGGTGATACTGATGTGTGAGATTATTATTAGAAAAGTCAAAACACGTACCTAAGTTTAGAAAATGATTTGTTGAATCTGAAAACTTTAGTAAGGGAACCATTTCAATAAAACAGCCTACCAATTTATGTGACCCTCTAATTTTTCACATTCGTAGGAAACAATTCACACGGGACTCGCATTGCAACATCTATCATTTTGGCGATGGCTGTTTTCATGATAATTGTCGCTTCTTTATGCGCGTTTGCTATGTTCCGAAAGAAGAGGATGCTCAAAAAGACTTTGGAAGAATTTTATTTGCAAAGTAAGTTTCCGAATTTCATTTTTAAACTTGTCTGTAAATTCTAATTATATACTATCACACTTTCTAAGTTTGCTTATATATATTTATTTTTTATACTACTAATCAAAACATGTTACATCAAGGAAGAAAGAAAAAGTTTAGACATGATTACACTTTCAAACTTTTATACAACTATTTAAGTAAAACAGAGAAACAATACATCATAACAAGTTTTATTCAATTAATGAAATTTAATATCTCGGACAACATTGATAACTACATCTCATACATATCTCTGATGATAGCTAGATCAGAACAAACCACCAACTAATCTATGTTCACTTTTGAATCATCAACTACCATTAACCTCATGTCTACAGTTCCTAGGACAGAGATCTCAATAAATATTGAGATCTCAATAACTATTCAACCCACATCCGCAATGACTAAAATATCTTGAACTAAACATCAACATGCATGTTATAGCTCCATACTCTACAATGAGGGGCTATACCTACTAGCTACATATCTTAAGCCATCTACCTCCCAAAAATTAGAAGCAACACCTCACTCGATGAACTAAGGAGAATTGAAAATAGACTTACGGATCACTAGCAGGAAACACACACCCTCATCAAGAAACCACCCTAACCTCCTTTGGCTGTGTATTGCTAGGGCCAAGAAGCTTCGTCTTTCACGGCTCTTTATTCCTAGCAGCATACGAAGAACCCACCTTATGGAAGTTAGAATTGAATTAAGCTAGAAACACACAATATAATCCAGACTCTCACTCCCAAGGCCAACTATTTATATCGTAAGGTCATTCAGGATACTAAAAAGGTAATATTCAATGTACAAGACCATCCATTAATACGTCTTAGTTTGACATGATTTGCATATCATAGAATGGTAGAACCATAATCATTCTTTATGAAACATTTTATTCTGAGGTAAAACATGCCAACATACAACTTCCTTGTTGAGAACTCCTCAATAGATCACATCCTCATATGCTAAGAACAAGATAACACATGTCCCTGAAGATTCCTCCAAGATATAAGCCTTCTACTCAAAAACCCAATATCTAAATAGTCCCTTATCACTACAACAAATTAGTTGATTTTTCACACTTATTATGCCACTTGTTCACACTTTAAATGGTATAAATTTAAAAAGTTCGCATTTTCATTAGTATTTTTGGTGTGAACAAATTCGGTGTAACAAATAACTTCACACTTTTAAGTGTGAAGATTTTTAATACTTCACACTTTTATGTGTGAACTTTTTAAAACTTCACACTTTTATGTGTGAACTTTTTAATACTTCACACTGTATAATACTTCACACTTACAAGTATTAATATTTTACAAATAAATTTCACACTTTTTAAAGTACAAAGAGAAAATGTGAACAAACCCTAAATTTGTTGTAGTGTATGTTTTCAAACCATGCATAATTTTACATTCCGGTTTTTATCACACTTGATATCCTCAGTTGAGCATAACAAACTCACATTCCATCCCCTCTAGGCTCTATTAACTGCATCGATCATTTTTACATTCAAGGTCATTGATCTCATTCTCATTATTTCATTAATGGCATCAAACAGCTCAATAATGCTCCTTTTTTATTCCTAAAGATTCCACAATTCCATTTATGCCAAATTAAGTACACAGAAGCAACTAAACAAAATATTTCTGATAACATTATCAATGGAGTTGTCCCAATACATCTCAGAGGAACCGTTGACAATATCATGCCCAGTGGCGGATCTAGGTTTTTAAAACATGTGTGGCACACAAATTTTTTTTACCTCAAGTTTGTACTAATACAAGATATGAAATAAAAAGTGCGGTGTTAGAAAAATATTAATGTAATAGACAAGCGAGTATACTTCTATCACCCTATAACACAATATCAAAAAGCTAGTATTTACATTCAGTGTCCTTGAACTTGAAAACGTTAGGATGCGCAAGAGAAATATAAATACAAATGCTAAAACAGAAGTTATACAGTATACAAGCTTAGAGAATAACTAGCATTTGAATAACGTATGACCAGTAACAATAATGTTTTGGTATTTTCAAAAGGTTAATTATGTTACTTTTGTGTCATTTTAGTTTTTTTGAACTAAAACTAAAAATGTGAGACAAGTATGTAGAATCTAGAAACTTTAGGGGGAAAATGTGTATAAAACTCATTTTTGGTCATCTTCTTCATCAAACTAAACACATTACGTCAGCTATCCTAACCCATATTCAAACTTACTTTATACAGTGATACTAATGATTATATGCTCATATTTTCTTGTTCTTGGCCACATTTATATCAGTTTGGTGACTAAAATCGAATTACATCAGCCAAATCCATCCTACTTCACGTGGCCAATCTATGTGTGGCACGTGCCACATGTGGCCAAAGCATAGCTCCGCCCCTGATCATGCCACTTCTTTTTAGCACGACAAACATCACTTTTGGGTTTGACTTTATTCCAAAATTCTTCTTCATATTCTTGTTTCACAAGTCTCGGATTCTTATTTCCAGGATCGAATAAGATCATAATCAAACAATCAACATGACAATCGTCATACAAGAATAAATAAGAATAGTAAAAGAAAAAAGCTTAATATTGAATAATAATAATTGTTTGTAAAAACGACCTACATATACAAATCTAAGAGGTGTCACTGAATGGATGTGACGGTTCATTAAAACCAAGAGGCATACCATTTCATTATAATTGACACATAACTAAGTATCAATTGTTTTACAAATTGTCTTAGTTGGGTATTGGCCCAGACTAGATGAATTTGTGCAGCCTTTTTATTAGTTTATTTACAGGACTGTATCATTTACAACTACTAACTAATGTGGCTAAGGTTTTAATATGATTAAAGATGGATTGATCTTAACAATTTCAACATTCTCGCCCTTAAGATCAAAATAATCTTTAATATGTTTTTCTTTTCTTCGTGCTTCCTTCATGTGATCAACTAATAATAATAAAAGCTTCTTTGACGGATACTTTAATCATTCCTTGTAAGTATTTATCCATTTTTGGTTGCTATTAAGTCCTCATTCTCCAGTTGTCTTTTTTTATTAAGGTAAATCCCCTTAAATCATAACATTGTCCCCATCTTCCTCTGGTTTCTTTTGGCGTATACCTTGCCTTTGTGAACTATCTCGGTTGTAGGGATCATCTCAAATCAGGGTTTCGAGGTTTGTTTCATCTTTTCCTTTGAATTCTGATTAACACGTTTTATGTTCTTTTGCAACAAAAATAACAGCCTTAGTTTCCTTCTTTTTTTCTTTCTTTCTGATCTTCTTTAATTTGTTCTCGTGTGTCTGATGTCTCTTTTCATCAACCCATTACATAAATCACCCACTAAGCTTGTATGCCAGATCACATAAATCGTTTCCTCATATAAACATGCTTCTGATAACCTCAATGACTAGAACTAATTAAGCTTGATGTTTAACTTGAATTTAACTTTGAAATTCGATGTTTAGAGTGACTGGTTTTCTTGAGTGATGACTGAATCATGAATTTGTGTGTTGTTTTATTCTTTCGCTCTAATACCATTGTTTCACGGGTCTTCGATTCTTATTTCTAGGATCGAATAATATCATAATCAAACAATCAACGTGATAATCATCGTACAATAATAAATAAGAACAGTGAAAGAAAAAAAACTAATATTGAATGATAATATTTGTTTGTAACAATCGACCTATATATACAAATCTAAGTGGTAATATTCATACCTTTTTATTATAACTGACACATAACTAACTATTAACTGTCTTTCAAACTATCTTAGTTGGGCTTTGACCCAGAGCATATGAATTTATGCCGCCTTTATTGGCTTATTAACATGGTTATTAGCATTTACAACTACTAACTAATGTGGCTACCTTTTAACATGATTAAAGATGGATTGATCTTAATAATTTTAACAAATTGCATTAAAAGAACAAGTTTTGATGTGAGCCTATACCTCTACAGCATACTCAGCACATCATTACATCATAAGACCCCCATTTCATGATAAAGAGCGCTTTGGGATTGTCTGAGGGAACCAGAACAACTTTAACCATTTCATAGTTTCGTCAGTACATTCTGAATCATGTTAAGCTTGAATTACAATAAAAATTTTATTTTTCCCATGAAAAAACATAAGAATATCATATGTAAAATACACATGGGTTAACCTCATCTCCTTGTAGCTAAAATGATACTTAAAATCATCCCTTTTATCCACTTTTTCTTTGACAATGAAAGACAAAATCTCCATGACTAAGGTAAAAAGATATGCAGACACGTGATTAACCTGTCTTAGACCTCTACGTCATCTGAAATAGCAAAAACTCTTACCATTTCTTAGATAGAGAATGAAGTAGTTGTAACAAAGATAATAATCCAATATGCCATCTTTTAATGAAAACCAAGCATTTAAGAATAGCATGTAGGAACTTCCAATTCATAGTATCATAAGCTTTTTGAATATCAATCTCCAAAGCAACTCTATTAGGTCCTTGTTTCATATCATAACCCTTCAAGAACTCTTATGAAAGATAAATATTGTCTTCAATATTCTTGTTTTGTACATACGAATTGGGGTGGGTACCTTTGGATTCCTTTTAGACCTCGTGTAAGAATTAGGGTTCATACAAATTTTAAATGTTTGGTGTGATTTGATTGGTGTTTTAAATGTTTGATTCGAAGAACTTGTGAATACTGAATTTTGGATATTCTGTTATAGTTTCGGATACAAGTTTAGATAAGGGTAAATGTACCTCTTATTTATGTATAATTTTTAAAGCTTTATACCTCGATCAATTAACCACTTACTTTATTTATTTTCAAATCTTAAAGCTTAATGTAGTATATGCCTTTAGCATAACTCTTCACTTTTCTATAGTATCTTCTTTAATTTGTAAGGGATAGCTAGGAAGGTTAAAGACATTTTCTGATTCATGTATTAGATGAAACCCTTTACATTGATGTTGGTTTTTCCCTTGTAGCTAATACGTGTGACATGAACATCATTGAACCTTTGGAATTCAATTTTGGTACTGTGAGTGTGGCAACAAATAACTTTTTTGAAGACAATAAGATTGGACAAGGTGGATTTGGATCAGTTTACCAGGTATGCATACACATTTTATCATGTATTACAAATAAGCCCTTATGTTTCTGATGTATGATAAATATAATATTTAGGGCGAGCTAGAAGATGGACGTCTGATAGAAGTGAAGAGGTTATCAAGGGAGTATGGACAAGGTGAAAAAGAATTCAAGAACGAAGTGTCGTTAGTTGCTAAGCTTCACCATCGCAATTTGGTAGGGTTTCTTGGTTTCTGCATAGAAGGAAGTGAGAGAGTCCTCATATACGAGTTTATGCCAAATTCAAGCCTAGATAAATTTTTATTCGGTAAAGAAGCTCTTCTAACTCCTTAATTGCAAGCTATATGCATGCATCTCACTTTCATTTGTTTCTAATGTTTGTGATCGTAGATCCGGATAGGCGAGCATTGCTCGATTGGGATACGAGCTACAATATCATTGAAGGTGTTGCTCGAGGACTACTTTACCTTCATGAAGATTCGCGTCTAAGAATAATCCATCGTGATCTCAAGGCTAGTAACATTTTATTAGATGCTGAACTGAATGCTAAAATTACTGATTTTGGAATGGCAAGATTGTTTAGCCCTGATGAAACCCAAGGAAACACAAGCAGGGTTGTCGGAACCTAGTAAGTCTACGACCTTAAGGCCAAATTAATTCCGATTTTCATGAATCAAAATTCAGTTTGGGTCACTTTCCTCTTAACAAGTATATAACTAAAAATAACAAGCAGTGTTGGTGATTTGTTATAATCAATGAGTGCTAACTTTTTTATATTGTCGCTCAATGCTATGTTGTAGTGGTTATATGGCGCCAGAATACATCATGCATGGTGAATTCTCAGTAAAATTGGATGTCTTTAGCTTCAGAGTGTTGGTGTTAGAAATAATAACAGGTCAAGCAAATCAGAGTTCTCGAGATGGTGATAGTCATGTATACCTTCTCAGCCATGTAAGTACCTAATTTTTTGTCTTAAAACAAACATATTGTTTCGGCCGTTAGAGCTAACATCATATATATTTCATGATATCTTTTAGGCATGGAGAAATTGGCGAAAAGGAACAGCATCAAACATAATTGACCCCATATTGTTGAAAGGGTCATATTCAATAAATGAAATCATCAGAAGTATTCACATCGCGTTATTATGTGTTCAAAAAATTGTTGTAGATAGACCGAACATGTCTACGGTTGTTCTTATGTTCAATAGCTTCTCCCTCACTCTCCAAGTACCATCAGAACCCGCTTTTTTTATTCAGCATGGTGCTGATCATGAATTGCCATCCATTGATGAGTATGATGTTTTGGTACGGTATAACAAGAGATCTGAATCATCACACGCTTGGAAATGATGCTACGATTTCTGATATTACTCCTAGATAGTTTTTATGAATATACGGATGTTACCTACATTCATTTTTGTATAAATTTAAACAATTATAATCCGGACGCCTGCAAAACTTTACAAACTTGATGTAAATTTTGCTTGAACATTTAGATTTTTATGAAGCTCTCGATTATCATCGGAAAGCATGTTTTTTCTTAAACCAGGGAAAGCAGGTTATCGACTGTTTTGGACCATAATTTAATGCATGTTTCGGAATTCTTTGTATAAAATAGGTTAACTAGACATGAATGTTTTTGGACATCGGACCATATATTACTGCATAAAAGAAGAGTTGAATAATTAAAGATTTTGCTTTACTAAATTAAAGATAAACAAAGGTTGCAAACCGAATTAGCTAGTAGCTAGGAAAGAAAATAATTACAAAGTGTTAGAAAGACAATTGCAATGATCATAGAGCAACTCAAATAAATTAACTTACAAAAAAGTTTATTTATATTTTTTTTTCACATGCTAAAGGACAAATTCTCACTATTTATTTTCGTCTGATCTAATAGTGGAGGTTAATTTAAGATTAATAAAAAAAGGGGAGGAACCATTCTTGCCAACATGTCTAAAAGTTCTAAAAACGGCCGTAACAACTAAAGTTGTAAATGACGAAATACTTTTTATCACTAGTGATGTTTCATTGGTAATAAATGAATGAAATGTCACTGGTGATAAAGCGATGAAATATCGCTGGTGGTGGAGTACATAGTAACTATGTTTATAAAATATTATTAGTGATATTTCACTGCTTTATCACTAGTAATATTTCATTTCTTTATCACTAATGATATATCATTTTTATTATCACTAGTTGTGATAATCAGTTTTCGACGTATTTACAACTTTCATGGTTTCATCGTTTTTTTCTAACTTTTAAATATTTTGGCAAGTATTGTCTTCTATTATCCAAAATAACTCAACTTAGTTAACTTAAGTTTTTATGTTTATTGTTAATCCGATGATAAGGATAAAGCTTACATCCTAAAAGATGAGCTCAATCCTTGGCCCCTTAAAGAGCAAAGGTATATTTTGGACCATACGTCGAAGAATGGTTGAGAAGAGATTTTAGACTTTTAGCATGACTTAAAATTCTTATCTCTATTACAAAGATTTCGACATCTTGCTTATATATAAGCTCCACGAAGAAACAGTATATTCATCAATCTCCTGCATTACTACAATCGATCAATAGGTACCGACTTAAATCATGTCAAAACTCACCAGATCTAGATATGCACTTCTATTTCTCTCAGCTTATTTCCAATTCTCGATAACCATTCTCGTCTTAGAGCCAACGGCCGATCCTCCTCATTAAGTTAGCTCTCCCGATTCAAATTACTCCAGAAATAGTAGTTTTGAAAGAAATCTTGATCACATCCTCAATAATCTTGAAGGAACATGTATATGAAATAATATATGTCCTAAAATCGCCTCGAGCCTAAGAAGACGCACGCGTAAAACGTTAAGTAATAATGATTATATTGTATTAATATTAATTATACGTTAAACAAATAAACAAGAAACGAAAGTCGGGAAAAGGGAAACAAGGGAATTTCTTTCCTAGTTTGTCATAGGCGGTCGAACCACACAACCCAAGGGCTTGTGGACTTGGTTGCTTGATCACCAAGTTATTACAAATATATAAGGAGGACTTAGATACCTTATTATTCATTTGTAATCCCTAAATTATTTTTCTTTCTCTTTTTCCTTTGTGGTCCGATCGGCAAGAAACCCTAAGGGGTGTTTGGTATTGCGATCGACTAAGCAAGAAACCAATAAGGTTTCTTGTTGTTGATTGATTCAAGAAGTGCGGTTTATTGGTTGTATAATAGTTACGTACTAGCATACTTATTTCTCATGTTAAACGTATTGTGTGTGTACTTACAGAGATCATATTTTGATCTTTATTTGGGTTTTCGGCAATACTGGTTGTTCGATAAAGGTGAATTGATCCATTTCTAAAAGGTACACGATTCTTTATCGTTTATGTTAATTACTTGTCTATATGTAATCTTATTATTACACTGCGTACTCGTGATTATTAACGTGTTAATATGGTTAAGGATTTTTTTATAAATTCCAATAGTGGAATGTTTGTATAGATTTTAATTGCATAAAAAATGAAAGATCTAAAATTGTATAAACTTAATATTATGTTGTATAATTGTTTTATTTGATGATTAGGTTTTCATAAACCCTAATTAAGGTTAATAAAATAATTAGACAAAACCTTAAGTTGTATGCAATTTTTATTGATAAGTATGTTGTTAATTGTTAATTAGTTGTTATTTATCACGTTATTAATTTTTAGTATGATAAATACATAGGAATCATTCAAGTTTACCGTGGATCATTTATTCTTGATATTGGATATATAAAAGTTAATTAATCTTTAATGATTGTACATGCTTAAATGATGGTTTATGATGATTCTTGACATGATTATTGTGTAGTTTTTGAGAAGGTATGTATTGACACTTATCACTAAAAAACTCATAATATATTCATATGATGTCGGTAAAATTTGAATTTTTTATGGGAAGTCCACGACTAGAAAATCTACAAATTTGTAGTTTCGAGCTAATGCTGGGAATGACCATAAATATACTCTAAAGTGACCTGGAGTCAACTTAAATTGTAAGACAGATTTACATGTTATGTGGTGTGTACTTGAATTTGACTTACGAAATCGAATTTTAGATGAATGTGGCTCAGTTCCATTAAGAAGTGAAAGTCTTATTCATGTATATGCATTTAATTTAATTTAGTTGACTTAGATTCATCATCAATTTGTATGTGGTATGCGATTAATTGTTAAATGCATATATGTTTTAGGTTAATGGTTATTTGTTTGCTATTAATTATAATTGTTATGGATCATGTTTAAAGCAAAGGGTTTTTCGAAATAGAAATAAACGAGACAAAAACTATATGAAATTTGATTTATTATAAACTTATTCTTGCACAGTTATATGTGGAAACAAATGAGTCACCCTTACATGGTTTTATATCTAACTCACTCCGTGACTAGCAAGAGTCAAGTTTATAATGTGTTTTCTATTTTAAAGATGTAATATTTTATTAATGACATAATTTGTAAAAGTACTTGGGGAGAGTCATCAAGACTTCGATCTTGTATATACCATTATCTATAATGTCGTGTTACTTGTTGTTTTCTTACCTTGCATACTATTTAGGAAGCCGTGAATGGTTTAGGTTTGAATGATTTTAATCATTTTTTAATCTTTTCTCGTGATAAAATTAAACTTTTTAAATGGAAAACATGTTGAATCGTCAATTATTATGATATCACTATTTATACAATTGATTTGTGAGTTAAATAAGTGATATTTGTAATTAGCGTAATTGAGTAAAATTTTATGATACAAAGATATCGCATGATATTTGTACATTTTTTTAAATTGTCAACAATAAAAAATAAAATAAAATTATACTCTTTTAAAGTAAGTTATTTTTCAATCCAACTAGTAAAAACATTTTCACTTACTCTTTCACCATACATGAGACTGTGGTGATTTGTAACCCAAGATGATATAATACACTAAATTGTGAGACGTTGGTGCTATATAAACAAATCTTTTGGTTGGACGACTTAACCAAGTTAATATAGGCGAGACCTTAACTCGTGGCAATTGATGGGATAAACATGCTCACTTTTTCACTTTTGAATTTATCACAAGTGATGTACATAAAGTAGAGTCCCATCACTCTAGAAGTTGTATTAGATGCAATTATTGAACATCAATTACCCCTTGAATACCATCATCACTAGCAGATCAACTGACGCGATGGTGGTATATCTGAGTGGATTCTATCTTTTAAAAATTTATTTGTTTATTTATAAACATAGGTATTAAATTTTATATAAAGATAGTATTATCAGAAATACTAAACTGAATTTTGTGATTTGTTTTTAAAAGTATTATTGTAACGAAGTTTCATAAACTTATGTTTGTTTGACAAACAAAGTCTCATTATCTTTTAAGAAAGAGAAAGACATATACCTATCTTTTTTTCCTGCAAGGAAAAACTATTAATTGGTGCGACGGGATTATTATAATCATCAATCTTTAACCGAACTTAAATGTTTAAGAAGAATTAAATAACTTATTGTTTCAAGTAGATCTCAATACTCTTATTTGAGTTTTTGAAAATCTTTCAAACTAATAAGTCTCTTAGCAATATTTTGGCAAGCAATATTTTTTTGGTCTTTACATATCGATATCCTTTAAGTCTACACTCGATAGAACAAAACAAGTGTTTTATTTGCTTATTGTGATTATAATAACTAACTTATTTACTTTAGTTATTTTGTTTTAACTCAATGTAGGCACTATTAACATTTATTGAATGGTAGACCTAATATGAGAGAAATTGCATGTTAGTTTCAAGTTAATGAGAGCATGATGGAAAGTCTCTCATCTACATGATAGAAATTTATACACTCTCTATAACACAATAGTAATTGTTACTTATGGGCATTTAAAGTGAGTAAGAAAGTAATCAAATCGTTATTTATTTCTCACTGGTGAAGCAACATTTGTAATGTTGTAGAATTCAGTGGGAGCATTGTGTTTTACTACTGAAAATACATTAATGTAATGTTGTCTAATTCACTGGATCTACAAGCTTGTTTACCTTGGTATTAATCCATAATCATTTCTATTTTGACTTGAAATAATAACTTACTTTCACAATATAAAGATCCATAGTTTTAAGGATCACTACATAATATTTTATATGTTAATCACTTTTGAAGTATTTTCTACATAATAATTATTCACAATTGCTTATAAAACTAAATGGTTAACATTAGGGGTGAGAATGTGTCGGGTTATTCGGGTCGGGTCGAAGTCGGGTCAAGGCTAAAAGTAATTTACCCGAACCCGACAGGGTTCAGGTCTATTCGGGTCGGATCTATTCGTGTCGGGTCAATTCGGGTTCGGTAAACCCGAATTTGAGTAAAATAAAAATAATTTTTTTTACTCTTTTTTAATTAACATTATATTTACTTTAAATTTAAATATTAAAAAAAATAAAAAAAGTCTTACTCGGCTCAATCGGGTTGACTCGAACCCGAATTAGATAAAAATTTATACCTGATGTCTGACCCGATTTCTAATTCGGGTTAGTCGGGTTGACCCGATTAACCCGAATTAAAATTTGAACCCGACTAACCCGACCCGAAGATTCTTGGTTCGGTCGGGTCCGGTTCGACTAACCCGACACCCCTAGTTAATATTCTACCAGTTATTCAAATATACGTGACATTATCATATTGTTCACATAAATAATTGTGTTTCATGGTTGTTTATATGTATACATGATGTTGTGCCATGCACAATGGGATAAATTTTTATTGTGTGCAAGTTACAACACATAACAATATGACAAATGGTTTCTTGGCCACGAGATAAGAATCTAATATTCTATTTAGGCTCATTCATTTAATTGTCAATGTATATTGCCTTGTTTAGAAAATGTCAAGATATGAATAACAAGCTACTTCAACTATTTTGTTTATCGTTTCTTGAAATGTTTTTTATAATGTTTCTTGAAATGAACATAAATAAATAATGAATAAGCAATTAACTTGAAATTTTGAATTATTCAAAAGATAAGTAATGTATATATAGTTATTGAACTATTTGAATATCTATACATTAGAGCATGCAATATGTTTTTTAATGCTATATATTTTTAATTTTGTGTTGACACAGTCGATAAGTATTTAATCTAAAGAGTATTATGTTATTTAGGAATTGTGATATGTTTTCACACTCTCAATACTCATAGAATACAACAAAGTTTTAGTATGTCCTGAGTGATAAATCAAATTCTTTATAATTATTTGATTTTGATAACTTGAAATACTTTACATCCAAAAGTTGTCAAGGTTTGAAACCGCGAGTTCACGTGAATTAAAACACAAAATTATTAAAACCGCGAGTTCGTTGTAAATCCTGGAGAATTGTTTGCACTTAAACACGGACTTGGATTAGCTTCTAGAGTAGCAAGAGAATGATTTGAATTAAAAGACGATTCTACACTAAGAAAGTTAAAAACAAAGACGAATTACACAATCACGTAAAATGATGAAAAATAATATTAGAATATTCAAAAATATTGTAATTTTAAAGAAATTGAAAAATAATTCTGATTAACTTAATCATATAAAAAATGAAAATAAATAAATTTAAAAGCTTAATGGGCCTGAAAACAGCCCAAATCTAAAAATGAATTAAGGCTTATTGGGTTTTTTGGCCCAATAAGAAAAAGCTTGAAAACATAAAATAAAAAGTGCTACTAGACCCAAAATTTGATTTCGTACAACTTTAAAACTAGAAAAAAAAGCTGAAAATGCTTCTAAGACCTATAAATAAGTTATAAGCTATCTTATAGGGAATAATAAGCCAAATAAGTTAAAACTTAAGCTTATTAGAAAAGTTTTTGAACCAAAATCCCTTTTTTATCAATATAAAGTTGTATCAAGAAGAAAAATGTGAAAAAGTACAAGTAAGCTTATCAAAATAAGGTACAAGCTCAAGTGAACAAGCTAAAAAGCTAACCACTCAAGCTTATGAGGTGAAAATTGATATACACTCCTAAAATAAGGTTTGAAGAAAAAATGTAAAAGAAAATATCTAATAAGCTAACTCAATAAGCTATATCAAAATTAAAGCTTCCTAATAGGACAAAATAGTCGATTGGGCTATAATGTCTAATGTAGGGACTCCTAATTTGACAAAGCTTACTAAAATGAGCTTATAAGATGAATGGACAAAGAAATTAACAAAAGACTAAGTGTAGTAAGCTTAGAAATTAAATAAGCTAAAATGAATATGCAAATGAGATTGTTTTCTAGTAAAATTTAAACCAAACAAGTAACAAAGCCTAGGAAAGGTAAATAAGGACAGAAAAAGAAGTTTAAACTACAAACTAAAGTCGTTGCACGTTGAAATAAGCTGAAACGAACAAATAAGCTATTTTTAGCTTATTTGTCAAAGGGAAATAAAAAGAAGTTAAATATAATCGAAAACCAACCTAGTTCAATAAAGACCCTGGGAGGGGCTGGTAACTTGTGTTGTATGTGAAGGTTAGGTCGTGGGTTCGAGTCCCAAGCCTTCCTTTTTCCTACTTTTTTATTTGGACGGTTCCCCAATAAGCTTTGGCTTATTAGGGGGGGGGGGTGTTAGTTCAAGTTTAAAGACACAATTAGCACAATCAAAACACTTAAAGACTACAGAATTTCAAGAAAAGAAAGAATCAAATGAACAAAAACCTATTGGCTATGCTATAGTAACTATCTAACTTAGGGGAAAATTGATGAATTTTGAACTTAATATTAAGCACCTAAAAAGTCTTAAACCACCAAATGACCTAAGACAGATCACTAACTACCTATAAGCTACTTGTAAAATAAAATTAAAAACATAAAAAGTTATAAACTAAGAATTATTGCAGGTGATATGTCTTGGGCTTAATAGTGGTAAAAATGACACTATGAGTGCTCAATTTAAAAACTAAGGCAAAATCAAAACAAATATCAGGTAGCAAGTAAAAACATGCAAATAAAACAACAATTAACATTAAAACATAGAATCAATATCTTACTGTGTATATTTAGAAACTTAAGAACATGAAATTCTTTGATTTTTACTCTACAAAGCTGAATTAAGAGTAATTATTACTATATTACACTTAACTCAAAAGTTCACAAAACCTAGAGTCCTAAATAAGAGCTTGTGCTAGCTTGTCAGACTAACCAAAACACCCCTTTCAGTCTAGACTTAACACTTTTAACAAAGAGAATTTGAAATTAAAGCACGAAAAAGGTAAACAGTGAGAATACACAATGAAATAATAAGCAATAAAGCAATCAGAAACTAAGAAAAACATGAAAGTTTATGGAATTATATTTAATAGTCGTGTGATAGGAACGAATTTGAGATTAAGGGATTGCACACAATACGTAAAGAGTTAATTTATTTAATAAATGTATTTATTATATTTATTAATTTATTTAATAAATATATGAAGTTTATTAAATTAAACCGAGATATAACATTAATGGTCGTAATAATTAAGAGATAAGTATTAACGAACGTTAAAGAATATATAAAAAGAGGTTTAAAAGAAAGAAGGACGGAAGGTTCCGGAACACCCCATAGAGGGGTGTTCGAATGGCGGTTAGGGCACACAAGGGGGAAGGAAAAAAACTTTCATTTTTTATTTGTTTGGGCTACAAGATTTATTAGGCCTATATATACAACCCATTAACCCTCATAATTCCCCACACTTCAATCTCTCCTCTCTCGCTCTCTTTCTTGGTGCTCGGTTTTAGTTTAAATCTAGTCCTGGCCCCTCGCTAGGGTTGTTGGGTAGATTTTTTACTATCGTTATAGCTCGGTTTACACGTGCTAGAATCATGGTTAGATCGTTGTATTACGTGTGTACAAGATCGTAATATAGTCTTACTTTAGACAATATCTTGGTTATATACGGTATAAACATGAATTGGTGATTCGTTCTTCGTCTTGTGGATTTGCTTTAGCATAAAGGTATGTAACCCTAATTCGATTAATTATATATGTGTTACTATTATGATTTTGTTAAATCGCTTCCGCTATGTGTGCTTTGATCTTGTTTAGGGTTTTGTGTAATTGTTAAGAACTATATAAACCTCTAGTGGCATCGAGAGCCATTTTAACATGTATAATTATCGAAAATCTAAAGTTTTTTAATAATAATTGTTTTGAGTTAAAACTACATGTTTTTTTGGTTTTCTTAAAAAGTAGGGTTTTGATTTTTGAAATTAGGGTTTTTTTGGCCGAATTTTATATAAAAAGAGTTGTTTTTTGAAACCCTAAATTACATGTGCGATAATTTTAGATTAAATTACATGATTAATTATTATGTCATGTAAATTAAAGGTTACGATCTGAAGAGATTTAATTGTTAAGATTTGAGGGTGGATCCATGAGTAACGTGCATGTTTTCATGGATCGTAAAATCGTATGTTTTTATGATTTTATTTGCTACTTGCTTTATTTGATTCAATAAATCTTGAATTAGAGAAGACTTTTATATGAATATAAAAACCTATATTTCATGATTATTAAATAAATCATATGCATATAGCTATATGATTGATTTATTGCACATATAAATTGTTATTATGTGTTTATGATTTAGTTGTTTTTACTTGTTTATGTTAAAATTGTTCGAATTGTTGTAAACAAGGGTTTTTTTAAAGAAATAATATGAACTAAACCATATTAAAATTAAGATTTGTTTGAGATCTAAATTACATAAGATTATGTTTATTGGTAAATTGAAAAAATAATCTAAAGGTCTACTCCTTTTGACAAACTATAAAGCAGGTATAACGCACCGCTAGTCATGTACCCAGTTATGGAAGGAGGTGTTAAGCCATTAGTCGCTGACCAAATTCCCGGCTCGCCTGTGCGTCAAATTGAAATTACCTACGATTATTATTTGAATTATATCTTAAGGTTAATTTACCACAATTTCACATCCGAATTAACAATGAATAAGGTTATTGCTTGTGCTTTAACCATAAGTATGTTGTGAATAGTTGCGGGTAAATTATTTAATTGGTTGAACCAATACCTCAACATAATTTATGTAGAAATTTAGTCTCGTGAAAAGTTTACTAAATATTTTATTAAACTTATGCTATGGAGTTGTATGCATGCTTCTTTATAGATTGATTTTGACGTCAAATTTATACACTTAAGATTTAAGTCGAATGCTCCTAATTGACGAACACTTGAAATTCTACGTCATCAAATGAGATTTTTGGATGATGTTGTGATGGAGAGAAAACTTTCATAGAATGAGAATTCGTATGGTGGTTTTACGTTACTCAGATTAGACGACTAAACTAAGTTTCTTAGTGAGATCTGGATACTTAAGGCATTGATGAAACATGTTTACAATGCAAAACGTTTTTTAGCAATGTAAATCCCTTAAATAAACTAGAAATTAAAAATTGTTTGTCAATTGAATTGTTCGACAAGTCGCTATGTTGAGTACATTCATTACTAGCAGATTAACTAATGTAATGAGTCTATGTCAATATAGTTCTAGAATTCAAGGAAAATACTTGGTTAAAATACAGGGGTAATTTTATTTTCTTGAAAGTATTTATTATCGAAAATACTAATATTTGAACTTATTACTATAGAAATGGCTCAACCCGACAATAACACTATAAGTTCTGTGTTCAAAACTTTTTTTGATCGTCCTGAACTTACTGGCCCAAACTTCAATTATTGGTATCGCTTACTAAGAATTGTCTTGAGAGTAGCGGGTACTATTGATATCTTGACTACTCCTTATCTGGAGGATCTTGCTGAAGGAGCTTCTGAAGCGCAAAGGCTTGAACACGCTATTAATGTTAAGAAGCACTTGGAGGTTGCTTGCTTAATGCTAGGAAAAATGGCTCCTCCACTTCAGAAGAAGTATGAGCAATTTTCGACTAAGCTAATGCTTGATGAGCTCAACACTATGTTCGAGAAGCCGCAAGCTGTGGAGATCTACGACTTAGTAGATGCTTTGCATAGCTTCAAGCAAACTCCTGGAAAGTCTGTTAGTGCCATTACATGGAGATGAAGGTTTATATGGAACCGCTCATTGCACTAGGACAACCCTATGATCATAATATGGCTATCAACTTAATCAATAGGTCCCTTAACAAGGACTTCAATGATTTTGTTCGAAACTATAATATGCATTGCACGGGGAAGACAGTTGATGATTTGCATGCAATGCTTATTGACTATGAAAAAGGATTAAAAGACAAGGCATCTAATTCTACACCTTCTTTACTAACCATACAAAAGGGTAGAGTGAGTAAGCCAAAACCGCAAGCGAACAAGAAGAAAGGCAAAGGCAAGGGTGATAAGGGCAAGCAAGTTGTGACTTATTCAAAACCCAAGAAAAACTTTGTAAAGATGATCAATCTCCGAAGGATGAGACTTGTCACCATTGCAAGGCAAGTGGTCACTAAAGAGGAATTGCCCTTTTTACCTCGAAGAGTTGCGAGAAATAAAGAAGAAGTGAGCGTTGCAGGTTCATGTACTTTATTTATGATCGAATTATTTAATTTGACATACAAATTAAATTCTTGGGTATATGATACGGGATGCGGTATTAAGATTTGTAATACGCTGAAGGGATTTAATCTTGAAATGAAGCTTTCCTATGGGGAACAATTTCTGCAAGTGGGCAATGGCGCACAAGCAACGGTTGAAGCTATAGAAACATTTAATTTAGTTTTACGTGTGGGTTTCGTACAGATTTTAAATGATTGTCATTATGCACCTACATTTGTTAGGGGTGTTATTTCCTTTTCTTGTTTGTTGAATAATGGATTTGTTCACACTATTGATTATAATGGAATTTTTGTTTGGAAAGATGGTATTTTCTATTTTAATGGCATTTCTAAGAATGGTGTGTCTGAAATAGACATGCATGAAAATGAATCCAAGAATAATAATAATTTTGTTTTTAGCATGAATAAGAAGATAAAGTTTGACAAGAACTCTTCTTATCTTTGGCATTATAGACTTGCCCATATTGGGAAGACTCGTATACAAAAGCTTTAACATGAAGGTATTTTGGAAAATATCAATGATGAATCATTTGATAAATGTGAGTTTTGTATCTCTGGAAAGATGACCAAGAAACCTTTTAATAGCAATATTGAAAGAGCTACTGATCTACTTGGTTTAATACATACTGATATGTGCGGTCCACTTAGACATTTTTCAAGGAAATGTGCTAGCTACTTCTTAACATTTACGGATGATTATTGCCATTATGGTTATGTTTATTTGCTTAAAAATAAACATGAGGTATTTGAAACATTCAAAGTTTTTAAAGCAAAAGTAGAACTGCAACTAGGATCGAAGATTAAAGCTCTTTGTTCTGATAGAGGTCGTGAATATTTAAGTAAAGAGTTTATAGATTATCTAAGTGAGAATGGAATTGTTCAGCATCTTACTTCTCCATATACTCCACAACAAAACGGTTTATCCGAAAGGAGAAATCGTACATTATTAGATATGGTACGATCTATGTTTAATCTTACAACTTTACCTTTATCCTTTTGGGATTATGCTTTAGAGTGTGCTGATCGCATTTTAAATATGGTTCCCACGAAGAAGGTCGATAAGACACCATATGAACTATGGCATGGCAAGAAGCCATATTTGTCTTATTTAAAGGTCTAGGGTTGTGAGGCGTATGTGAAACGTGACTCGGGCGATAAACTCCAACAACGATCTATAAAATGTATCTTTGTAGGATACCCTAAGGAAACTATGGGTTACTACTTTTATTATCCACCTGAGAACAAAGTAAATGTTGCTAGGTATGGAGACTTCCTTGAATGTGATCTTGTAAATCAAGAATTCAGTGGGAGAAATTATGATCTTGAAGAGAGTCATATAGATACATTACCTTATGAAAAAACTAGCGATGTAATTCTTGTAGAACCAGAAAGTCTAGCGGTTCCACCAAAATTAGTTCCTCTACGTAGATCCGCAAGCATTAAAAATGAAAATAGCAATATATGTCTTAATATAGAGGATGATGATGAAGTAGGGGATCTTGGAGAACCTGCTACTTATAAATCCGCTATGCTTGATCCTGAAATGGATAAGTGGATGGTTGCTATGGATGAGGAAATGAAATCCATGAAAGTAAATGATGTTTTGATTCTTGTAGATCCACTACCAAATTCTAAAGTAGTGAGACACAAGTGGATATACAAGAAGAAAACTGACATGGACGGTAGAATATAATCCTATAAAGCTCGTTTAGTAGCTAAAGTTCACTCAAACGTTTGGCGTAGACTACTAGGAGACATTTTCTCCTGTAGCAGACTTAAGAGCTATTAGGATTCTCATAGCTATAGCAGCATAGTATGACTATGAGATATGGCAAATGGATGTTAAAACCGCCTTCTTGAACGGTCGCTTAGATGAAGACATCTATATGCAACAACCAGAAGGGAATGTTGATCCTAAGAATCCAAAACACGTATGCAAACTTCAAAGATCTATTTATGGTTTGTAGCAAGCATCACGTCAATGGAATAAACGATTTGACGAAGAAATCAAAAAGTTTGGATTTATTCAAAATCGTGATGAGCCATGTGTATATCACAAAGCTAGTGGGAGTGATGTAGTATTTCTAGTCCTATATGTTGATGACATATTAATCATGGGAAGTAACATTCCAAGACTTAAAGTTGTTAAGGATTATCTTGGTAAATGTTTTTCTATGAAGGATTTAGGAGAAGCTTCATAAATTATGGGAATTAAGATCTATCAGGATAGGCAAATACGGTTAATTGTTCTAAGTCAAGATGCTTATATAGATAAGATATTGAAGAAGTATAATATGCATAATTCCAAGAAAGGTTTTCAACCTATGGAAGTTAAGCACAATATGAGTCATGAGATGGATGCATCAACTCTTGAAGAGGAGGCATACATGCGGAAGGTGCCTTACGCTTCGGTTGTATGATCTATTATGTATGTTGCTCAGAACTTGATCAGTAGATACCAACAGAATCCAGGAAAGCTCCACTGGAATGATGTTAAACTTATTCTAAAGTATTTAAGGAGTACGAAAGATATGTTTTTGGTATTTGGAGGGAAACCAGACACAGAACTGAATGTAACAGGTTTCTGTGATGCGTCATGGAAATGTGATAAAGACGATACGAAGTCTCAGACAGGTTACGTGTTTGTTATCAATGGAGGAGCAGTTGACTGGAAGAGCAAGAAATAGACAACGATTGCAATGCATGCTACTCAATCTGAGTACATGGTTGCTTCAGAAGCTGCAATGGAAGCTGTTTAGATTAAGAAGTTTATTGGAGATCTTGGAGTGATGCCCTCAATAAAAGAACCTATTGATATATATTACGACAATTTTGATGCAATAATATTCGCCAATGATTCTAGAGTCATGAAAGGCGCTAGACACTTGAAGCGTAGACATCAATACGTTCGATAACAAGTTAAAGCTTGTGAAATTAAATTAATAAAAGTTCACACAGATGATAACGTAGCTGATCCTTTTACTAAGGCTTTGCCTAGACCAAAGATAGTTAAGCATGTCAAAGCTATTGGGCTGCAACTAGCTACCGAACTCATGTAATAAATCTGTGATTAGTATTTGGATAAAGGATGTTAAGACATACTTATTTAATAAAATAAAGATTGGGTTTCGTTTGGTCTTATTACTTAATTCTGAATCTTATTTTACATGTTTTAATCCATGAATAAATTGTTATGCTAAATGTCTGTTGTCGATTAATAATATGGGAATATAATTAAATTAAGACAAATCAAAATAGTGATAGAGTATACTTGAAAGTATATTGATCGAGTTTGGATAAAACTTATCCCAACTATATGATTTTATCTTGTGGATCTTTGTCATCAAGTAAATCATAAACAGTTATCCTTAGACTTGAGATACCAGGAAACTGCTATGAGTCTAGTGCATCTCTGTAGAATAATCTAATGCTAAACGTAACTGGTAGCTATAAGGATTATTTTCAGAAGTTTTACAAAATTCATAAGTTTTGTTTGTAGTCAATATGGAATTTATTTCCTCCAATTTCGTTTTGGAGTTTAATACACTGGGTCACTCGTGGGATTAGTAAGATGTTTGTGTGGCCACACCCAAATTTGTTTTGGTAATCCTCCTGAATCTGTGAGCAAGAAACATAATGGTTAATGAAAGGAATGACTGAGATCCATGTCCTTATTAACGTTGTATTAGAAATAAAAGGATAATAATAATGATGAATCATTAAAAGGTTTTATCCAGGATACCTTACTCGAGTTGTACTAGTGATATTGCTAGTGTAACTAGACGCTAGTCAATGTAATCACGATATTAAAAATATTTCCAAGTCGGAGCTGAAAGTTTATGGACTTATATTTAATAGTCGTGTGATAGGAACGAACTTGAGATTACGGGTTGCACACAATAGGTAAAGAGTTAATTTATTTAATAAATATATTTATTATATTTATTAATTTATTTAATAAATATATTAGGTTTATTAAATTAAACCAAGATATAACATTAACGGTCGTTAAATAATTAAGAGTTAAGTATTAACGAACGTTAAAGAATATATAGTAAGAGGTTTAAAAGAAAGAAGGACGGAAGGTTCTGGAACACCCTATAGAGGGGTGTTCGAATGGCGGTTAGGGCACACAAGGGGAAGAAAAAAAACTTTTCTTTTATTTGTTTGGGCAACAAGATTTATTAGGCCTATATATACAACCCCTTAACCCTCATAATTCCACACACTTCAATCTCTCATCTCTTTCTGTTTCTTGGCCGATCGCAACACCAACCCACAAAGGGGTATGGTGTGGTTTTTTCCTTGGTGATCGGTTTTAGTTTAAATCTAGTCCTAACCCCTCTCTAGGGTTGTTGGGTAGATTTTCTACTATCGGTATAGCTCGGTTTACACGTGCTAGAATAACGGTTAGCTCATTGTATTACGTGTGTACAAGATCGTAATATAGTCTTACTTTAGAATATATCTTGGTTATATACGGTATAAACCCGAATTGGTGATTCGTTCTTTGTGTTGTGGATTTGCTTTAGCGTAAAGGTATGTAACCCTAATTTCATTAATTATAATTGTGTTACTATTATGATTAATATTGAGATTTTGCTAGTTAAAAAGTTCTTTGATGTGTGTCTAATCGAATTGATTTCTGGCTTAAAGTACGACTCAGTTGATCTTGGTGAAACAAATATTTTTTTTTGTTTTTAAATAAAGGTGCAAAACAATTAAAGTAAAAGGCATGTAATTTAAATCTAAGTCTAATTAAAATAAGTGCAAGTATTTAAAACGAGACGAGAATTAAAAGGCACTAATGTAAATGACGCAAACTTAAATCTAACTAAGGCAAACTTAAATCGCGACTAAAATTTAAACTAAGGCAAGTCTAAAATGAAGCTAAGGCAAATAATCTTAAAGTGCAAGTAAGGAAAAAGGCGGGAAAATTAAAGCTCAAAAATAAAAGACAGAACTTTAAAAACAGATACTAAAAAAAACTGAAAGAAACCTTGATTCGGAAGTTTTGAGTCGGAACTTGTTGATTCGGAACTCTTCCGAATGAGTGCTTGACTCGGAACTTTTTGAGTTCCGAATAAACCTTCTTGATCCGGAACTTTTTGAGTTCCGAATAAACCTTGGTGATCCGGAACTTTTCGTTCGGAAGTCTTGACCCGAAAGATTTCGTCCGGAACTTGACTCGGAAGATTCGTTCGGAACTTCTAAAGTTCCGAATGAATTTGCTGATCCGGAACTTCCCCTTGGTCCGGAAGTTTTCGTCCGGAAGTCTTCGTCCGGAAGTTTTCGTCCGGAACTTTGAATGTTCCGGATGAAGCCCCCTTGAGTTGGAACTTTCGTGTTGATCCGGAACTCTTCCGAATGAAGCCACTGGTTCGGAACTTTGAATGTTCCGAATGAACTAACTCCTTCTCTTGGCTCAGAACTCTTCCGAATGAACAAAGACCTGGTCTGAAGCTTTCCAGGGAATCACAAGATACAGAAACAAACTCCCCCGAAGAACAAGGGATCAAAATAACACGACTCTAACCACAAATTAACCAAAATCAAATACAAGATTTAACTAAACATTAAGTAATCATAAACAAACAATCTAAATCAACAAACTAACAAATTTAACCACAATAATCAAAAACCCAATTGATCAAAATAAGAACATGAACATGAACACAAACATAAACATAAAAATCAAAGATCAAGAAAGGTAGATAGGAGATTAACAAGATAAAATAAATATTGACAAGAATTAAATGAAAACTTACTTGAAATTAAAGGAATTTAAGGTGCAAGACAAGGTATTTAAATTTGACAAGTATTTAAATGACATGAATTAAAGGTGCAAGGTAAGTAAATGGTGGAAGACTAATTGTCACACTTAGCCAACAAACCAAAAATAATTATCATCCTAATCTATATATAGGGGAGGATTAGGAAGCTTCCTCCCCTTCTTCCTTTTCTCTTAATTGCAAGATTAAGTCCTTCCTTCTTTAATCTTCTTTTAATTGCACCATTAGTCCTTTATTCTTCTAATCTTCTTTAAACTTGGACTTTAAGGACTTTTGGCTTGGGATTTCTTTTGAACTCGTCTTTAATTTCTTCAATAAATTAGACTTGAGTTTCTCGGCTTTTAATAACTTCCGTCTTTTGACTTTTTCTTCGATAAATCTTCAGAATTGGTCTTGGACTTCCGTTCTTTTTGCACTCTTGACTTCTTGACTTCGTCTTTTCATTTATTTCTTCAATAAAAGCCGTGAATGCCCGTGGTTTCTCCACTTTTCACCTTTTCGTCCTAAATCACAACAAAAACACAAACCACGCATAATTCCGACACAAAAGACCTAAAATACACGTTTTGGCTCGGTTATTATTGTAATTAAGTGGTAGAAAGGATGGGTGTTTACACACCTATCAAATCCCCTACACTTGACCATTTCAATGTCCTCATGCAATGCATTAGTTACAAAGCAAGTTTACATTTTTCATCATAATTAATCCACGTTGTCCCTTTATTAACGAGCTAGAAAATTATAAACATACAAAGTAAAGAAATCAAAAGCATACCTTGGGTTTTGGAAATGTCATGAATAATCATCATTCTCAAGTTTTCACTTTCTCCAAACCAAGCTTAAAAACGAGATCATTGTTATTATAAGTTAGCAAACTAACACGAACTCATGTGGGCCAATTACTAACTTAGACTCCCTTATTCCTAGGTGTATCTCTTATATTTTATTTTTGTCTTGAATGATCACGAGGATACATTGTTGACTTATTTCGATAGTTATTTAGTCCGAAAATAAAGTGAACGATTTAATCAATAGTTAGCTAAAGGACAAAATCTTTTAAAACTGCTTCTCGGGACCTCATAAAGTTCATATCTTGGCATAACTCGCTTCGCGATTTGAGACCTTTCTCGGACCGATATTTGGCAGCGACTTCATACTTCAAACCTTGAGAGACGTACATGAAATAATGGCCTTCTCTTCATAATGGAATTTCTTCACTTGAAGATTTGAGAGATTCATTCTTGGACCACGACTTCTTCATTTTTCTCCAATCTTTATTTTGGACTTTGATATACAACGATCCGCCTCCTTTTATGACTTGGATCTATTTATCCTCATACCTTGTTAGGGTCTTTTCGGATACACTTCTCCATGACTTTTGGGAGTTTTTGATTTTCGTCGTGTGTCTCGATCCTTCATATTGATTTTCGATAAACGATTCTTCACATCACTTTGGATCTTTAGCAACAAAATATAGCCCTCATGCCTTGTTAGGGCCTTTTTGGACTCGCCAATCTTCGCATCCTGCTTCAATAAGTTATGCCTTGGCTATGAACTCTAATCCATACCGAGCAACTTTTAAACGATCTTGGGCTAGAAGCTAAGTAACTTTTCAAATCGTACAACCTTATTTATTAGCAGATAAATTTATTAGCAGGCGATGGGAGAATAGGCTCATAATTAACTCACATAAATTCACGAAAGAATACCGGACTTATAATTGGCTCTATCATCTCTCGTTCTCCACAGTTTAAAATCTCAAGGAATGAGACTCGTGGATGCTTAGCCTATTAAATCAAAGTTTTGGGTTTTCGAGTCGCCTATAGGATCTTGCAAACTCTTAGACTTTTTCAAGTTTAGAAATCGCGTTTTAAAGTTCCCTTGATAAACGACTCTCTAGGATCAATTATAGGAACTTGCGAAAAGTTCTTGTTCTTATCCCGTGAGAGTTAAGACTTTCGCGTTTTATAGCTCCCTATATAAAAGCCTAGCAAAACTTGATTTAAACACGTTAAGGATACTAGCTAGAGTAACTTAGATAAGTAACTCGGGCTGAGTCAAAAGATTCACAACGTTTGAAAATTAAAACCACTTTATTAAACATTTATTTTAGCAAAGAAAGAAAATAACTATACAAAGGGAAAAACTAATAGGCCAAAATAGATCAAAAATTTTGAAAAATGTCGAAAAATTGATTTTCCGGTTAAAATGAGGACAAATACAAGGAAAAGGCCACTTAACTTCGATAGAAGTCCCCCCTACACTTAAGATAAACATTGTCCTCAATGTTTAAGCATGTGGGAGTAAACTCCCCTACACTTAGGACATTGTGCACGTTGTTTAAATCTTGCTAAGGAAAGGACAACTAAAGAGATTCCTATTTTAATATTGAGAAAATATAAAATAGTGAATTGAAAAGAGTTTAGGATAGAACCGGGATAATGGAACACGGAATCACGGGTCGTCAAGAATCATCAAGAGTGGATCATTGAAGCTCGAATCCCTGATTAAGAGAGGAGAGGAAATAGCAAACCAACGGGTCTCCCCCCTACACTTATGATAAAGAAAGCGAAAAGATAGATGCATGGGTTGCCTCCTAAGAAGCGCTTGATTTTTGTTAACCGAGTCATGAGCCTGACTCGACCTTGATCATCATAGGAAGAAGCATTAAACATATCCACCAGGATCAAAGACATAGTTTTCGTCCATAAAATAGCACAAGCTTAAGGCGAACAAGGCAAGCCAAAGAAGAGTAGGCAAGGTTCCCTTAAGCAGTGATGGAGCACGATAGAAGCAAGTATGGTGAGGTGCAAGCATGTCTTCAATATTTCCAAAGATATTTCCTTTTATTTCATCAGGTGGATACTGAGATGGCTGCAGAATATTGATACCGGGTCGAACACCTTTTCCTTTAAGGGAAAATAGCACTCAGGCTCAGCAGAGTGTGAAGAAGATCCGCGAAGAAGCACAACCTCGTCCTCAGAAAGGGGACAAAGAGGTGTTAACTCATACGTGCTGCGGATATTGGTGTCGACCGGTTTCTTCTCCTTAGAAAGAATGTGCTTCAAATCCAAAGTAGGATTAAGACGATAATCTTCAAAATCATAAGGAGGGGCATCACTCTCATGAGGGAAGTAAGTGTTGAGAAATTCAGAGAAGTCTTCCTCAAATGAGTAATCGTCCAAAGTAGGATCGAGTGATGGCGGAGGATCTTCATCATGTGAAGAATCGCTCGAAAGAGTATCAGCCTCATCAAAATCATCGAAAGTGGGCAGCTCGGGATACTCGGAAGTACAATCATCAAAATCATCCGAATCTGAGCTAGAATCATCATCATCATAAGCATCAAAGACCGGTGGAGAATCATAAATGGGAGAAGGTTCCAAAGTGGAGCGAGAATCATCCACATCATCATGAAAAAGTGGATTATCGATGGAAGAATCGAATAGAGGATTGTCATAGACGGTAAAATCATGGAGCACGTTAATCATATTCACTGATTCTCGTCCATAGTATTTGCCTGTAAGCTTCCCCATTTTGAAAATTTGTGAATCATCCCCGACTCGTAAGATTAACTCACCTTCGGCCACATCCACTAAAGCTCGTCCGGTTCTCAAGAATGGCCGACCAAGTATTAAAGGAATACAAGGGTCCATTTCATAATCAACTACGACAAAATCGACCGGGAAAGTAAATGTGCCAACTTTAATGAACACGTCTTCGGCTATACCAACAGGGTAAGCGAGAGTGCGATTTGCAAGTTCAAGAGTCATCTTTGTTGGAGTGAGGTCGGGTAATGATAGTGTTTCCCAAAAACTCAGTGGCATCAAATTAATACTGGCCCCGAGATCAGCAAGGGCAGTAAATTCTTCAGTTTTGTTGAACACGCAAGGCAACACAAAACGACCGGGATCTCCAAGATTTTCCGGAAGTTCTTTAAGAATAACTGCAGAGCAGTTTTCATTTAAGCGTGTGTTGGCGAGTTCAATCAGCTTCTCCTTCTTGCTAAGCAATTCCTTGAATGCTTTGACAAATTTCGGCATGTGGACAAGTGCTTCAACAAGGCTAATGTTGATGTTCATTTGAGAAAGCATCTTCACATATTTCGACACTTGGCAGTCATTCTTGGTTAGCTCGTTGGTCTTGCCTAAGCGAGAAGGGTATGGGATATTGGGTTTATAGGTGGAAGGTGCAGCAGGAGATTGAGATGTTGAAGGGTCCTTCCGAGAGACATCGTCATTACGAAGCGGAGACGGTAATGGTGCACTAATACTAGGTGTAGGAGGAGTAGGGATACATGGTGGTGGAGGAGGTGTAGATGATGGGGGTGGGATTGGTGGTCCTACGATGGTGACTCCACTACGGGTAGTAATAGCACTCACATTTGCTCGCGGATTGGTGACGGTGTTTGAAGGTAGAGAACTCGAAGAAGAAGGTTGAGCTGCGGGCAAGAAACTAGCCAACAGATTCTTTAATTCATTCGTTTGAGTGCTGAAGGAGGATTGAATATTATCGTGAACCTCGGACCTTATCTCATTTCCTTGCTTCGTGATATCTCCTTTCAAATTGATTATTTGGCTCTGTAGATTCTCGATTTGCTCACCTTGGGTTCTCATAATGGCTTCAACATCGGGGTTAATGGGTGGGTTTTGTTGGGTGGGTGGGTTATAAGGATTAGAAGCTCTTGGTGGGATTTGGTTGCTTCTATTGTAGTTGTTGGCGGGGTTTTGGTTTTGAGGAGAAAAACCGGGTGAAAGGTAGTTGTTGGACCGGTAGCTCAGCAGATTTCTATCCCCTTGAGGTCGAGCTTGGTAATTTTCCGGTGAATAATTACCATAAGCAGCATACACATTTTCCGGATTTCCTTGTGTAGAAGGACAATCGGTGTATGAGTGAGGACCGTTGCATGTTTCACAAGGAGCAGCAACAGCTTTAACTTGTTGTTGTTGTTGGTTTGAAACCAAGAGTTGCATACTTCTGCTCATTTCAGTCAGCACACGGGTGAAGTCGGTCATATCAGGGTTTGCTGAGGTGGAGGAAACATTGACTCTCGGGTTGTTCCTTGAAGAAGCAGAGGAATCCCAATTTTTGTGGTGAGTAGTCATGTTTTCAATAAGCTCTCTACACTCCTCGGGTCTCCTTTTCATGAATGTGCCACCGGCGGCTGCATTAATCGTATCACGATCTTGAAAAGTCAAACCGTTGTAGAAAGTATCAATTAAGGTCACAGGGAGCATATTGTGGTTTGGACATCTATCGATCAAGACATTATATCTTTCCCAAGCATCAAAAAGAGATTCATCGGGATCTTGCATGAAACCGCTGATTTGATTGCGAAGGCTCGTGACCATGGATGGTGGAAAGTAGCGCGACAAAAAGCGTTGAATCATGTCATCCCAAGTGTGAATAGAATTCTTCGGGAGACGATCAAACCATTTCTCGGCATGATGTAATAAAGTATGTGGAAAGAGTTGTAGGCGAAGTTCATCCATTGTGGCACCAGCCAACTTCATGCTTTGGGTGATTGTAATGAACTTGTCGAGGTGTTTGTTGGCATCATCATCAGGCAATCCACGGAATGGGTTTGTTTGTACTTGCTGAATCATGTGGTGCTTCAACGAAAACTCAGGAGCGTTGATTTGCATCGGCGCAATCGGTCCTCCTCGTCCAAACATTGTAGGTTGACAAAGCTCCTCCATGGTCCGAAGATCGGGCTGTGGAAGAACATTGTTGTTATTATTAGGGTGCGGTGGATTATTGTTATTGACACCTGACATACTTAAATCTTCTTGAGTCTCGGGCTCTTGATAATTAGAAGATCTAGTACGCATACACCTGAAAATGCAAAAGAAAAAGAAACCAAACACAAAGACAATATATATACACAATAAAGATAAAATCTTTTTGGATTTTTGAAATTTTTAATTTTTATGGATTTTTATCAAGTTTTAATTTTTTATGATTTTTTGAATTTTTTTATGCAAGAAAAATAACGCTCACAAGTGAACGGATCCCAAAAAGCAACGCGTCTTTCACAGAAAACCGTTAATCTTTACGAAAAGAGCCGGCAGCGGCGCCATTTTAATATTGAGATTTTGCTAGTTAAAAAGTTCTTTGATGTGTGTCTAATCGAATTGATTTCCGGCTTAAAGTACGAATCAGTTGATCTTGGTGAAACAAATATTTTTGGTTGTTTTTAAATAAAGGTGCAAAACAATTAAAGTAAAAGGCAGGTAATTTAAATCTAAGTTTAATTAAAATAAGTGCAAGTATTTAAAACGAGACGAGAATTAAAAGGCATTAATGTAAATGACGCAAACTTAAATCTAACTAAGGCAAACTTAAATCACGACTAAAATTTAAACTAAGGCAAGTCTAAAATGAAGCTAAGGCAAATAATCTTAAAGTGCAAGTAAGGAAAAAGGCGGGAAAATTAAAGCTCAAAAATAAAAGACAGAACTTTAAAAACAGATACTAAAAAAACTGAAAGAAAACTTGATTCGGAAGTTTTGAGTCGGAACTTGTTGATTCGGAACTCTTCCGAATGAGTGCTTGACTCGGAACTTTTTGAGTTCCGAATAAACCTTCTTGATCCGGAACTTTTTGAGTTCCGAATAAACCTTGGTGATCCAGAACTTTTCGTTCGGAAGTCTTGACCCGGAAGATTTCGTCCGGAACTTGACTCGGAAGATTCGTTCGGAACTTCTAAAGTTCCGAATGAATTTGTTGATCCGGAACTTCCCCTTGGTCCGGAAGTTTTCGTCCGGAAGTCTTCGTCCGGAAGTTTTCGTCCGGAACTTTGATTTGTCCGGATGAAGCCCCCTTGAGTCGGAACTTTCGTGTTGATCCGGAACTCTTCCGAATGAAGCCACTGGTTCGGAACTTCGAATGTTCCGAATGAACTAACTCCTTCTCTTGGCTCGGAACTCTTCCGAATGAACAAAGACCTGGTCTGAAGCTTTCCTGGGAATCACAAGATACAGAAACAAACTCCCCCGAAGAACAAGGGATCAAAATAACACGACTCTAACCACAAATTAACCAAAATCAAACACAAGATTTAACTAAACTAATAACAAAACATTAAGTAATCATAAACAAACAATCTAAATCAACAAACTAACAAATTTAACCACAATAATCAAAAACCCAATTGTTCAAAATAAGAACATGAACATGAACACAAACATAAACATAAAAATCAAAGATCAAGAAAGGTAGATAGGAGATTAACAAGATAAAATAAAGATTGACAAGAATTAAATGAAAACTTACTTGAAATTAAAGGAATTTAAGGTGCAAGACAAGGTATTTAAATTTGACAAGTATTTAAATGACATGAATTAAAGGTGCAAGGTAAGTAAATGGTGGAAGACTAATTGTCACACTTAGCCAACAAACCAAAAATAATTATCATCCTAATCTATATATAGGGGAGGATTAGGAAGCTTCCTCCCCTTCTTCCTTTTCTCTTAATTGCAAGATTAAGTCCTTCCTTCTTTAATCTTCTTTTAATTGCACCATTAGTCCTTTATTCTTCTAATCTTCTTTAAACTTGGACTTTAAGGACTTTTGGCTTGGGATTTCTTTTGAACTCGTCTTTAATTTCTTCAATAAATTAGACTTGAGTTTCTCGGCTTTTAATAACTTCCGTCTTTTGACTTTTTCTTCGATAAATCTTCAGAATTGGTCTTGGACTTCCGTTCTTTTTGCACTCTTGACTTCTTGACTTCGTCTTTTCATTTATTTCTTCAATAAAAGCCGTGAATGCCCGTGTTTTCTCCACTTTTCACCTTTTCGTCCTAAATCACAACAAAAACACAAACCACGCATAATTCCGACACAAAAGACCTAAAATACACGTTTTGGCTCGGTTATTATTGTAATTAAGTGGTAGAAAGGATGGGTGTTTACACACCTATCAATGATCTTGTTAAATCGCTTCCGTTATGTGTGCTTTGATCTCGTTTAGGGTTTTGTGTAATTGTTATGAACGATATAAACCTTCAAAACCAATAAGCAAATAAGTAATTATCAAGTAAGCAAGATTTAGACGATGAAAAGTAAAAAGGAAAAGAAGATCACTTACTGCGAGTCTAAGGTCAATACCTTAGCCTAGTCTTGCTTTAAGCTTTCCTCAAAACATTTGAGAGCTTATCACATAAAAAACACTTCATTTCTTGAGTAATCCTGAAACGAATAAAGCAAACACCAAACTAACAAGTACAATATGCTGATAAGCCAAGCTTATTTATGAGTAAGCTGGCTTATTAGCTTATTTCCTTATATGAAATTAAAAGTAAAACTTTTGAAGAGAACAATCTCTTGCAAGGAAAATGAAATTTTAGAAACCGACAGAAAGTTAACACAATCAAAATACCAAACTTATTGAACAATGGTTCTTCAAAACCAAGTTTTGTTTTTAAATAAAACTTAAAAAGTAAATGTTACAAAAAAGATTAAATTGATAGAAAATTAGGATGTATTTAAAAGTAAATGACATAAATTTAAAAGGAACTCAATCTCATTTCATAAATTCGTATGTCACATGTAGAAATTATGAAAGTTACATTCTAACCATCGTCTAATGTGATTAAAAACCCTACACCTAGTCATATGAACTCCTAGTTATGCCTTTGGAATATGTTGAGTATATGCAAAATTTAAATATTGTTCTTTAAGCTTTTTTGGTGGTCATGTGATGTTGACACGATGATGAAGTGATCTAAGCCATTGGTTTGATGTAATAACCAAGCAAACTAATCATAGACGTTGATTGGTCTTCCATTAGGGCAAAAGTATCAATCGCTTCTCCTTGGCTTGTAACTCTCAAAAGATGACATGGCCTCTAATTGGAGCACATGGGTGTGTTCCTCATCAGCAAGAGTACAAAAGCCTTATAATGATTTTAGTTAACCCTTTGGTTTGAGTTAGATTGATATTTGGATATTCTAGGTTTTATGTGTAGATTAGGTGGGGTGTAACACCCCATTTTGGTAAATGCAATGTCACGCGTGATTATGGTGTGCCATCAAAGCATGCAAGGATAAATGTATTAAACATCACATGACCATAAAGGAAATACCGTAAACAAACATCGGTACCCCAAAAGTATAACTCATCACACGCAAATATAAGTGCTGTAAATGAAAAGGACTAAACAATGTCCATAGAAATGAGTATCAAAAGTATGAAGAAATGCATAAAGTAATGAAGGCTAGGAAGCTTCCAATCCATATGCACGTACGCTTAAAGTCTACGAGCGTCCCTGAGTACATGCCGTTTTGGGAACATGAAAGGAAAAACGGTTGAGCATAACGCTCAGTGCACAGATATACAAGTATAGCATGAATAATATAGCATATAAGCATAAAGCAGCGGAAAAGACTAAGTCCTGTTTAACCTGACATATCTTAGTAAAACTGGTTTTATATTTTGAAAAGCCTTATGTTTATCTTATAAAAACTGTTTAACATGTTTATCATTAGCCAATATAAGTCATGAATTATCAACGTGCATGAATACTTGGAGGGGTGACCTCATCATGCAATTAGAGGGGCTGCCTCTAATTAATATAAGTTTGGGTAGTAGGGATCAGCTCTTTGTGAAGGATGCAAGGTACACACCACATTCACCTGGAAAAGATGCAAAAACATGTAACCTAGGATGCACCCATACGCCCCACATGATAATAATAATATGGCCAAAAGCTAAAGGTATGCCACGAGCTATCACTCCGCCCTAGTGAAGTCATAACACTGGTGCCTCCAGTGTTATGGTTATGGTACCTCCATAACTAGGTGAAACTGGTCATGCATGTATATGGATTTAGGTATCTAATTAAACATAAAGCAATTCAAAAACATAAAACATATACTCGGAAAACAGTTGGCTGCAAACGGGGAATCCTAATAAGGAAAGAATGTCCATACTGAAAGGACGGAGAATCTGTACCTTGTGTCCAGTGAACGAAAAAGACGAACGGAAGAGAGTCCTACTTCGATATCACTAATTCTACATAAATAATATATGTGTATAAGTATTCTGATTATTGTATACGTAACTGGTTTTATATCATGTGTTAGCTTGTTTTATATGTTCATGTCATGTTTTACGGATTTTATCGTTATGTTGTGTTTATCATGTATTCTGTTTATTCTGATTAAGTATTACTTGTATTTCTCGTATTATTATACTTGTTGTTTAATAATAAGTAACTTTCTAAAAATAGCAGATTTCCAAAAATAGAAAGTTTCCAAGAATAGATTTACTGCTTAAAATAAATAAGTTTCTAAAAATAGAAGTTTCCATATTTAGAATTAAGCTGGATTACTAAGCTAATAATATAAGCTTAAGTGTATACTGATTAATATTCTAAGTCATGTGATTAAATAGTATAGTTTATTAATTATTACATGTAAATTGAATAAACTATAGATTATATGATTTAATTAAATATAGCATGATTTAATTAAATAAAAGGATATATAATACTTAGGTTAAAACATGTATTAATATTTATTGTTAATATAACCTAAGTCATGGAAATTAATTAATTATAAGTCATGTTTTAATAATTAATTAATACTTTCGTCTAAAATCAAATCATAAAATACTTAGGTTAAAATCATGAATTATTAATAATAATAATTAACCTAAGTCATGTGTAAATTAAATTAATTATATAACATGTTTAATTAATTTAATTTACCTTGTAAAAATTAGTATTGTAAAAAAAATAATTAACTTGTAAAATTAATTAAGTCGTGAACCGTGTTTTATTTTACTAAAGCATGTCGTGAACTGTGAACCCGTGAACCGGCCAAACAAACGCACCCTTAACAGTGGCAAAACCGGCTTGGCCGGTTGCCACTGTTTTCTCAAAACAGCCAGCGGCCCACGCTGGTGGTTCCCTTGGTCTTGGCTAGCCGCCGGCTAGCAAAAGTTCCCACCGGTAGTTAGCCGGTGGTTCCCCCTGCTACCGCGGCTGGTGTTCCCCCTTCTTTCCTTATTTAGCCATCGGCTTAAGCTGGTGGTGCATGTTTGTTTTTAGCAGAGACACACAAAGCCAAAACACACCCCGACGCATGTCGGGGTTCCCTTGTTCTTGCGGCCGAGACACAATAACATCACACCGAGACCATGGGGTCTCGGTTGATGCGCAACAAAGCAAGCCGAGACCATGGGGTCTCGGTTCCTTGCGTCGGCCGAACAAACACCCCTAAAACACCATGATTAATTACCCTCCCATGATTAATTACATGTTAGTTAACTTGTTTTTATAACCTTATGATTTCATGTGTTATTATTTAATAAAAACATAAAAAGAAAAGGGGTTTAATGATTTACCGAATACGTGAAACAATGAAGAATGAAAAACACGAACATCCTTGCAAGAATTTGATCACCAAAATCAACCAATCACACCCTTTTGGTGTGTTATACCTGGCGGCCAAGAGGGAGCAAAAGAGAGATTAGGGTTTTGATATTTTCTAACTTTTCTTTATTATGAAAATATGATCCCCTTCTTTTCTTACTTAGTTAAAAGTCAAATGGGCTTGGCCCTTTCTTGTGTTCTTGCCACAGGTATGTGGGGCCCACAAGGGGAAACCCATTGTTTTCCGTGTCTAAATATTATACGTGTTCTCGTGTCGTGTTTACGTGATTTATTAGTTATCGTTCGTGTCGTAAACTATATTTATTCGTAATCATAATAAATATACGTAAATACGTAATAATAAGTTCGTGATTATTTACGTTCATGATTTTCATGTTCGTGATTATAATTATTGTTGATAATAATTATCGTGTCTTAATACGTAATAAATACTTATCGTGTAATAGCACGTACGTAATACTTGTAAATTCCTAATCGTGAAATGTAAACGTGCTAAATAAGGAAAGTTCTAATCATGTACGTATGATCGTAAGGGTACTATTCATGGTAAAATCATGCGGGTTTTACAACTCTTCCCCCCTAAAAAGAATAATTCGTCCCCGAATTATAGATAATGTAAACTGGAAAAGAAGAACATACCCGAATTCAAAATATGAAATGAGGGTAAGAAGCCCGGATAGACTCCTGTTTCCCAAGTGGCTTCCCGCTCGGTATGATCCCTCCAAAGGATTTTTACGAATGGAATCGTCTTCCTTCTAATGACTCGTTCTTGTCTGTCAAGAACTCGTTCGGGTTCTTCTATGAAAGTGAGATCTTCACGAATCTGTTCCAGTAGATACCGAACCATGTGAAGGGGATGATAGTTGTACCCTCTGAGTAAGGACACATGGAAAACATCGTGAACATGAGAAAGCTGCGGAGGTAAACGATAAGATACTTCACCGACTCGCTTAATGAACTCAAACGATCCGATGAATCGAGGACTGAGCTTCCCTTTGATTCCAAAACGTCTAACACCACGTGCCGGCGAAACCTTAAGGAAAACGTGATCTGCTACGTTAAAATGTAAGTCACTACGATGCTTGTCGGCATAACTCTTCTGACGCGACCGTGCTTCTTGTAGTTTCTACTTAGCTACTATGACCTTCTCGTTGGTCAACTCAATCATTTCTAATCCTTCAAGTGTTCGCTCGCCAACCTGATCCCAACATATTGGGGCGCGACACTTTCTTCCAACATCTCGAATGGAGCACACTTGATGCTTGCGTGCCAACTGTTGTTGTATGCAAACTCTACCAAACAGATTTAATCGTCCCAATCTCACATCCATTCCAACGCACATGACCTCAACATGTCTTCTAATGTCTGTATCGTTCGCTCCGATTGCCCGTCTGTTTGAGGATGAAAAGTCGTGCTAAGCTTAAGTTTTGTACCCTAAGATTTCTGCAGACTTCTCCAGAATCGCGAAGTGAAACGAGGATCTCTGTCTGAGACGATGCTGGATGGAGCACCATGAAGTCTCATGATCTCCTTCTTGTATGTATTAGCGAGTTTACTGACCGAATCTTCCTTGCGGATCGGTAAGAAATGAGCTGACTTGGTAAGTCGATCAACGATGACCCAAATCGCATCGTGCTTCCTCTTTATCTGCGGAAGACCAGTAACAAAATCCATGATGATCTTGTCCCACTTCCACTCTGGAATATCTAACGGTTGAAGAAGACCGCCAGATCGCTGATGCTCGATCTTAACCTGCTGGCAGGTAAGACATTTGGAGACGTAAGTAGCAACATCTTGTTTCATACCACTCCACCAAAAGTATTACTTGATGTCATGGTACATCTTGGTCGAACCAGGATGAATAGAGAATGGGGAGCTATGAGCCTCAGCTAACAATACTTCCCGGAGTTCTTGATCATCAGGAACACAAATTCTCGTGCCCTGCAATAAGATACCATCTGCGTCTACTCGAAATTCTGTTTGCTTCTCCAAATTCTGAATTATCGCCCAGATTTCACCATCATCTTTCTGAGCTTCCTTGATCCTAGAGAGTAACTCGGGTTCCACTCTAAGATTAGCCAAGTAATCGTGTTGTCCACATACCATGATCTCAATGTCTAGTCGCTCCAAGTCTCTTATAATTTCCTCCTCAATCTTAATGTCGTTTATCATTCCGGACTTTCTACTAAGTGCATCTGCCACTACATTCGCCTTGCCGGGATGATACTGTAGATTAATGTCATAGTCCTTCAACAGCTCTAACCATCTCCTCTGTCTCATGTTCAATTCACGTTGAGTGAAGATGTACTTCAAGCTCTCGTGGTCCATGAAAATGTCACATGATTCTCCATACAAGTAGTGCCTCCATATCTTCAATGGAAACACGACTACTGCAAGTTCCAAGTCATGCGTAGGGTAATTTTACTCATAAGGCTTAAGCTGCCGTGAAGCGTACGCGATCACTTTCCCATGTTGCATGAGAACACATCCAAGTCCCTTCCCCGATGCATCAATGTAGATCTGAAATCCACCTGTACTAGATGGGAGAGTAAGAATCGATGCAGATACTAGCTTCTGCTTTAGGTCTTCAAAGCTCTTCTCTCTTTCTTCAGTCCAGACGAATTTCTCCCCTTTCCGCATCAGTTTGGTCAATGGTAGTGCTAAACGGGAAAAGTTCTCCACGAACCTACGGTAGTAACCAGCTAAGCCTAGGAAACTGCGAACTTCAGTCGCTGATGTCGGTCTTGGCCACTTGGTAATAGCCTCAACCTTTGCTGGATCCATAGTGATTCCTTTTGCTGATACAATGTGACCTAAGAATGCCACCTTGTCTAACCAGAACTCACACTTGGAGAATTTAGCATACAGTTGCTTCTGGCGAAGAATCTACAATATTGTACGAAGATGGTCTTCGTGTTCATCCTTGGACTTAGAGAATATCAGGATGTCATCAATGAAGACAATGACGAACTTGTCCAGAAATTCATGGAAGATTATGTTCATCAAATCCATGAACACTGCTGGAGCATTGGTAAGGCCAAATGGCATGACTACAAATTTGTAATGGCCATAGCGTGTACGGAAAGCAGTCTTAGCGATGTCCTGCTCTTTAACCCGTAGCTGATGATAGCCCGACCTTAGATCAATCTTAGAGAAATGTTTGGCCCCTTGGAGTTGGTCAAACAGATCGTCTATGCGTGGTAGAGGATACCTATTCCTGATGGTAGTCTTGTTGAGTTCGCGATAGTCTATGCAAAGACGCATACTGCCGTCCTTCTTCTTAACGAATAAGACCGGTGCGCCCCATGGAGATGCGCTCGGTCGAATGAAGCCTCGTTCTAGAAGTTCTTGTAATTGATCCTTTAGCTCCTTCAACTCTATGGGAGCCATGCGATAAGGAGCCTTGGATATCGGCTCAACTCCTAGGATGAGCTCGATGTTAAATTCTACTTCACGTGCAGGTGGTATGCCCGGAAGTTCTTCTGGAAATACATCTAGAAATTCTGACACTATCGGCTAATTCTGAATTGATGGAGATTCAACATCCATGTCATGAACAGTAACTAGAGATCCCTCGCAACCATGTGAAAGTAATGCACGTGCTTGCAGGGTGGATATGATTTGTACAGACCTTCCGGGTACGAACCCGTTGTGAATGTACTCTGGTGCATTAACATCACCGAATATGACTCGATATGAATGGCAGTCTATGGTAGCATGATGCTTGGATAGCCAGTCCATGCCCAATATCATGTCAAAATCATTCATTTCCAGTGGAAGTGCGTCAACAGGACGAACCTTGTCGTCAAACTGTAGGGGAAGGCTCTTGTACACATGGGTTATGCGTATAGAGTCTCTTAAAGGCGTGGAAATATTCAGTATATTCTCTTGTGGCATGGGGAGTATCCTAACATTCTTAGCATAAGCAGTAGAAATGACCGAGTGAGTAGCACCCGTGTCAAAAAGAACACATGCAGCTTGACCATACATATACAAGATTCCAGTGATGGTACCTGTAGACTTGTTGGGCTGATCGTGAGATGTCGTGTAAACGCGTCCACTAGTAGGAGGCGGCTTGGTATCAGCATGTCCCGATGTGCCCTCCATCTCGCCCTTGCGGCAGTCCTTCATGCGATGGCCAGGAAGACCACACTTGAAGCATGCGTCGCTGTCGCGGCAACATGGACCTTGGTGCCTACGGTTGCAGGTAGTACAAAGAGGATGAGTATATCCTCCAGCAGGTGTCCTTGCTAGCTGAGAGCCTGATAAGAACAGTATACATGAGACATGATAATAGGTAGAAAGGAAAATGCAGAAAATTCGTAAGATGGAATACCAGTGATAGCTGGACGGTTGGGCTGTGAACCTCTCTTGTTCTGGTCCCTCCCGTTACCATGATTCCTGGTAGAAGATTCTCTAATGTGTCAGAATTAAGAACTATATCATGTAATCATAAGAAAGTGAGTAAGTATAAGGACCTGCTATTGTTGGAGTTTCCAGCGTTATTACGGTAATTATCATTACCGCCACGCCTATCCGTAGCAGAACGGTCGTGAGTCTGACCGTTTCCCTTGGGCTGAGTAGGCTGTTGCTGAGTAGCCGGCTGAGACTGGTCCCCAGTCTTCTGCCTGGAAGATACAGTTTAAAAGAGATGTAATTATTGACATATGCTGAAAATAATACGGTTTGGTCACCGCTGAATAACGAATGTTTACCTCTTCTCGGGTCTCTCTGCTTCCCTGAACTCTTCCCTTTCTTGTAGCATCTCCAGCTTACGTGCTACATCGGCACTTGTGCCACAGTGTTGAACGTATCACACACCAAGTTGTTTGCCACCGATGTACGAAGAGCCCACCGGAAGTGGTATGCTTGCTCTTCGGGAGTACCTGATGCTGCACCAAGAAAAACCAGGTAAACGAAGAAATCACTGCATGAACTCGTTGCTATTCTCCCCAGCTCTCTGTCGGATTCCATGGTACTCTCTCTTCATCTTGTCTTGCTCAGCCTTAGGAAAGAACTGTCCCATCACCAGATCCCTGAATTGAGCCCAAATCAAACCAGCCACCCAATTATCACCTCCCTCAGACTGCTTCAGTGCCTTCCACCATGCTAATACATCACCTTCGAACCGGTAACAGGCCAACCTCGACTTGAAGACGGGGTCACAGCCCATGGCATCGAAGATCTTCTCAATGTGAGCCAACCAGCTTTCAGCTTCATTGGGGCTATATGTTCTCTCGAAAGCTCGAGGGTGTAACTTATTGAATCTCTCCATCCATGTGACCAATGTTGCTGGAGGAGGAGGAGGAGGTACTGGGTGTTGCTGCTGATTGTTGGCAGCCTGCACCTCAGCCCTGATTTCGTTCCTCAGCTGAGGAAGCATAGCTTGCATTGCAGCTTGGACTGCTGCATTGAGTTGTTCCTGCTCGCGTGTGAGAACCATCTGACAGTATAACATAAAAATACATGATTAACTGATCAAAACATAAACTATATACATGAAAAGATTTATACGAATAAATCATGATAAAAATTTTATGCAGAAAAACCAGTACATGAATGCATGATGCTGTTTTATGAAAACTTTTATATGCGCGAGAGTGAACGTCAATGGTCAGTTCACCAAAAACAAAAGACATAGCGAGGGGACGCCAATGGGTTGGTCCCAAAGTTAAAAGTTTCGATAAAACACATGCGACTAAATAGGGCCAGTCCTGTACCAACCATTACTTAGTCATAAACCTGCGACAATGACATATATATGTATGCATGAAAACAATGAATGCATGAAAATCGACTGTCAGTTCTAGGAAGACCATAGTGACTACCCACTAATCATAGGTCGTGTTTTGAGAGCCTACATGTCGAAGCCTTGGATCTGATACCATAATTGTAACACCCCATTTTGGTATATGGAATGTCACGCGTGATTATGGCGTGTCATCAAAGCATACAAGGATAAATGTATTAAACATCACATGACGATAAAGGAAATACCGGAAACAAACATCGGTACCCCAACACTAGAACTCATCACACACAAACATAAGTATTGTAAATGAAAATGACTAAACAATATCCATAGAAATGAGTATCAAAAGTATGAAGAAACGCATAAAGTAATGAAGGCTATGAAGCTTCCAATCCATATGCACGTACGCTTAAGTCTACGAGCGTCCCTGAGTACCTGCCGTTTTGGGAACATGAAAGGAAAAACGGCTGAGCATATCGCTCAGTGCACGGATATACAAGTATAGCATGAATAATATAGCATATAAGCATAAAGAAACGGAAAAGACTAAGTCCTGGATAACCTGACATATCTTAGTAAAACTGGTTTAATAGTTTGAACAGCCTTATGTTTATCTTATAAAAACTGTTTAGCATGTTTACCATTATCCAATATAGGTCATGAATTATCAACGTGCATGAATACTTGGAGGGGTGACCTCGTCATGCAATTGGAGGGGCTGCCTCTAATTAATATAAGTTTGGGTAGGAGGGATCAGCTCCTTGTGAAGGATGCAAGGCACACACCACATTCACCTAAAACAAGCTGTAAAAACATGTAACATAGGATGCACCCATACGCCCCACATGATAATAATAATATGGCCAAAAGCTGAAGGGACGCCACAAGCTATCACTCCGTCGTGAAGAAGTCATAACACTAGTGCCTCTAGTGTTATGGTTATGGTACCTCCATAACTAGGTGAAACTGGTCATGCATGTATATGGCTTTAGGTATCTCATGAACATAAGCAATTCAAAAACATATAAAACATATATTGGGAAAACAGTTGGCTGCATACGGGGAATCCTAATAAGGAAAGAATGTCCATACTGAAAGGACGGAGAATCCGTACCTTGTGTCTAGTGAACTAAAAAGACGAACGGAAGAGAGTCCTACTTCGATATCACTAATGATACATAAATAATATACGTGTATAAGTATTCTGATTATTGTATACGTAACTGGTTTTATATCATGTCTTAGCTTGTTTTATATTTTCATGTCATGTTTTAATGATTTTATCTTTATGCTGTGTTTATCACGTATTCTGTCTATGCTGATTAAGTATTACTTGTATTTCTTGTATTATTATACTTGTTGTTTAATAATAAGTAACTTTTTAAAAATAGCAGGTTTCCAAAAATAGAAAGTTTCCAAAAGAGAAAGTTTCCAAAAATAGATTTACTGCTTAAAATAAATAAGTTTCTAAAAATAGAAGTTTCCATATTTAGATTTAAGCTGGATTATTAAGCTAATAATATAAGCTTAAGTGTTTACTGATTAATATTCTATGTCATGTGATTAAATAGTATAGTTTATTAATTATTATATGTAAATTAAATAAACTATAGATTATATGATTTAATTAAATATAGCATGATTTAATTAAATAAAAGGACAAATAATACTTAGGTTAAAACATGTATTAATATTAATTGTTAATATAACCTAAGTCATGGAAATTAATTAATTATAAGTCATGTTTTAATAATTAATTAATACATTAGTCTAAAATCAAATCATAAAATACTTAGTTTAAAATCATGAATTATTAATAATAATAATTAACCTAAGTCATGTCTAAATTAAAGTAATAATATAACATGTTTAATTAATTTAATTAACCTTGTAAAAATTAGTCTTGTAAAAAAATAATTAACTTGTAAAATTAATTAAGTCGTGAACCGTGTTTTATTTTACTAAAGCATGTCATGAACCGTGCCTGTGAACCCGTGAACCGGACCCGTGAACCGGCCAAACAAACGCACCCTTAACAGTGGCAAAACCGGCTTGGCCGGTTGCCACTGTTTTCGCAAAACAGCCACCGGCCCACGCTGGCGGTTCCCTTGGTCTTGGCTAGCCGCCGGCTAGCAAAAGTTCCCACCGGCAGTTAGCCGGTGATTCCCCCTGCTGCCGCGGCTGGTGTTCCCCCTACTTTCTTTATTTAGCCACCGGCTTAAGCCGGTGGTGCGTGTTTGTTTTTAGCCGAGACCCACAAAGCCAAAACACATCCCGACGCATGTCGGGGTTCCCTTGTTCTTACGGCCGAGACACAACAACATCACACCGAGACCATGGGGTCTCAGTTGATGCGCAACAAAGCAAGCCGAGACCATGGGGTCTCGGTTTCTTGCGTTGGCCGAACAAACACCCTTAAAACACCATGATTAATTACCCTCACATGATTAATTACCCTCCCATAATTAATTACATGTTAGTTAACTTGTTTTTATAACCTTATGATTTCATGTGTTATTATTTATTAAAATCATAAAAAGAAAAGGGGTTTAATGATTTACCGAATACGTGAAACAATGAAGAATGAAAAACACGAACACCCTTGCAAGAATTTGATCAGCAAAATCAACCAATCACACCCTTTTGGTGTGTTATACCCGGCGGCCAAGAGGGAGCAAAAGAGATATTAGGGTTTTGATATTTTCTAACTTTTTGTATTATGAAAATATGATCCTCTTCTTTTCTTATTTAGTTAAAAGTCAAATAGGCTAGGCCCTTTCTTGTGTTCTTGCCGCGGGTATGTGGGGCCCACAAAGGGGAAACCCATTGTTTTCCATGTCTAAATATTATACGTGTTCCCCTGTCGTGTTTACGTGATTTATTTAGTTATCGTTCGTGTCGTAAACTATATTTATTCGTAATCGTAATAAATATACGTAAATACGTAATAATAAGTTCGTGATTATTTACGTTCATGATTTTCATGTTCGTGATTATAATTATTGTTGATAATAATTATCGTGTCTTAATACGTAATAAATACTTATCGTGTAATAGCACGTACGCAATACTTGTAAATTCTTAATCATGAAACGTAAACGTGCTAAATAAGGAAATTTCTAATCATGTACGTACGATCATAAGGGTACTATTCATGGTAAAAGCATGCGGGTTTTACATGGGGTTTAACCCGAAAATGGTTTAATAAATCTGCTTCCCTTCTAATTTAAAATAACAATAATTAAATAAGGGAAAGGTTCAAAGGCCGGGTGACAGGGTTCAATATTCGTTTTGGACTGGACTGAAGTTTAGAAATTGCAAAACCAACCCTTGTACTTAGTTAACATTCATCACAACCTATTACCACTCATCTATAGTTTGAAAAATGACAATTTCAGTATTTAAACTTGATAAATCCATTTCCAAGGACTATAAGTGTAATATTGCCATACTTTATGAACCCATTGTGTAATTTAGGATATATCGAGGGTATAAAGTGTAAACATGGGAAAGTTGATGGACAAAATGGTAATTACATAGTTATTCAAGGGCATTTTGGTAATTTAAGATCTTTAGGGTTTCAAAACCCTTAAAACGACATCCGTCTTCGGTTTTCATGTACGTCTTCATTCCTTGTGTCTGTGTTTTCTTGTTTTGAGCATTTTCAAGTGATTTCTTGATATTCGTGCCTGCACATACATAAACAAGAAAACAAACATATTTTATGCACATTTGTAGATATTTTACTCATTTTAAGCCAGTTTTAGGGTACAAAAAGATGTGTAATTACATTAACAGCAGCTAGGCACAACAGTGGCCTAGTGCGACCACGATTTTTTATGTCACCTCAGGTTTCTCTCTCCGACGATCTACATGCGATTTGTTTCCACAACAAAGCGACCAAGCTCAATATTTTTATTCATTAAATATAAATTTTTCAAAAGGTTTAAAGACACAGACGGGCTGTTGTCGCACACATGTGCAAATATTCATCAAGAGCATCAGGAACGGCTTTGTATGCCATTTGACAAATAGTGGAACTACACTTCAACAATAGCGAAAAACAATCTCCTCCCGTACAATCAACCGAGTTTCGAGAAATAGGATAGTTGTTGGGTTCCCCGCCTTTATGGACTCACGGAAAGAGAGCGATGAGTCTTCATGAACAATTCGTGTTAATAGTCCTTGATCCTTTCGGAACCGCACACGAAATCGTTCTTCGTCATACTGTGGCTCATCATAAAAATAAGCCTCCACTAAACCACTATGAGCACTGACATAATCTCTATTTATGTAGTTTCATTGGTTTCGCGGGTTTAATGCCTCGTAAGCCGTTTGACAAGTTTCTGTAAATATCTCAAGCTCACTAGTAACTTCATACTCGTCGTCAAAAAAGTCGCAAAAAATAGTTTGTAAGATAATTTAATTTCGAGGAGAAGTGTAATTTAAATGTTTGTGAAAAATGATTATATAAATGGGGTTTTTATAAGAATAAAACGTGTAAATTATAAATCTAAAAGTTTTTTTTTAAACATATAACGCAAGACGAGAAAAAGTTTTTTTTTTAACATGGTCGCGGGTCGGACCGATTTTAAGTCGACCGACTGCGACCAGCACCCGTTGCAAGTAGCCTTAGTTTTGCAATCATTACGCCAAAAACGTCAAAAGTAAATTTTGGACCACCACGTCGAAGAATATGTGTTGAGCAACGATTTTAGACTTTCAACATGACTCAAAACTCTCTCTCTCTCTCTATTCCAAGTGTTCCCACATTTTGGCTTATATAAGCTCATGAAGAATCAATACATTCATCAACCTCGTACATTACTGCAATCGATCAGTAGTTACAATGTCAAAACTCACCAGATATGCACTTCTTTTTCTCTCATTTTATTACGAATTCTCATTAACCATTCTTGTCTTAGCGCAAACGGCCGATCCTCCTCATATAGGTTGCGATCCCGAATCTAATTACACCAGAAACAGTAATTTCGAAAGAAATCTTGATCGCGTACTCGCTAATCTCCCATTAACAAACTCCGGATACGGTTTCTTTAACAGCTCTTCAGGGCAAGTTTCCGATCCAGCTAGTGCCATCGCTCTTTGTCGGGGCGACATTGAAGTATTTCCATGTGGTACTTGTGTGAACAATACTATTAGGAATCTGAGAGAGGTTTGCCCAAATCAAAAAGTTGCACGTATGTTCAATGATGATTGTTGGGTTACGTATTCTGATGAAAATCTTTTGGGTTCAACTAAAGCGACATATCCGATCGTGGATTGGAGATCCGAAAATGTGACAGATGATGTTCCCAGCTTTACTCGGGATTTGCTAAACCTGCTTAGCAACCTAACTGCTGAAGCGGCCGCTGGTGGTTCTTTACTCAAATACGCCTCCGGCACAATGAGAAGGCCAAATTCCAAAGTCAAGTATGCGATTTTGCAGTGTACTCCAGATCTATCTAGGGAACAATGTACAAATTGCTTAAATGATGCGGTCAGTCAAATGGTTAGTCAGGTTTCCGGGTCCATAGGGGTGCAGGTGTATTTGCCTAAGTGTATTATGAGGTACGAAAATTATCGGTTCTATGACGAGGCACCGATTATTCCTCAGCCAGGTTCTATGTACGAAAATTTCGAATTTGAGCTACATATATTATCTGTGCATGACAAATATATTGTTGTATAAGGCGGTCTTCACTAATTAGTACCAGCTATTACGGTCACTAGTCTCAGTTAAAAGAAGCTGCCACTAGTTAGTAACTAAACTAACGTCGTCACTCTGGATTATTTGCGTTATTCGTTGTACATGTTTCGTAGTAATTAATAAAAATCGTTTCAAAAAAAAAACTAATGTCGTTACTCTGTGCGTGTGACTACTGCTGCCATTACTTACTCGGTGCGTGTGACCACTGCTACCATTACTTAATTTTTATAAACCGAACGAATATGTCAATTTATGAATTTGTAGGGACCAACAACTTACGGACAAAGAAAATTTATAACTTGATAAAACAATGAGTGGCCAGTTACGCTTGAATTATACTAGCTATCATGTACGTGTATATATTTCATTAAATGCAGAAAGTAGTCATTTGGTGACGAATATAAAAGGTCTCATCAAAAATCAAAGAGTGTCACTTAAACTAAAACAACGTGTTACTAATATTTATGTGTTCTTCTACGATTAAAAGGTGTAGTTAAAACTGCTGTGTGTAAAGATCTACATATTGTGACAAAACAGCTAAAAGCGAGAATGTATTTTTAGTGTTTTGAGACAAACTTTCTTCATAGATAAACATCATCAAAATGTTACATTAATAGTTTCCTAGTTCTAAAGGATTTAGTCCTATATGATAGCGAATGTTTTGATTATACTTTGAAAAATTCGTAGAAAGAAATAGAAAAGAGACAGAGACTACAAAAAGTCACACAACACAATATATGATTATTATTATTATAGGCTATGTTTTGGTCAAAAGTGGTGGGTGATACTGATGTGTGAGATTGTTATTAGAAATTTCAAAACACGTACCTAAGTTTAGAAAATGAACCATTTGGAAAAAACAGCTACCAAATTTAATTTATATGACCCTAATTATTTACATTCGTAGAAAAAAATTCACACGGAACTCGCATTGCAACATCTATCGTTTTGGCGACTGCAGCTTTCATGATAATTGTCGCTTCTTTATGCGCATTTGCTATGTTCCGAAAGAAGAGGATGCTCGAAAAAACCTTGGAAGAATGTTATTTGCAAAGTAAGTCTTTGAATTTCAATTTTAAACTTTTCGGCAATTTCTTTTTGTTTTTTTCTTTTTTTTACTAAATTTCTAATTATATATATACCCCACTTTTAAGTTTGGCATACAATTTTATACAGCGTTAAATGTACCTCTTATTTTAGCGACGAAGTTTGGCTAAGATGAATACTTAATAAAACAATCACAATTATTCATTTAAAAAAAACTCAATTTTTATAATTTTTTTAAAAATTAAATATCTCACAAACAGTCAATCCTCAAGCGACAGAAACACAATATTATAACGAAAATTAAATTATCTTTCTATTGAGGGGCACATGTATACATACTTTCGACGAATTTGTTTTTCGATTTTTCTTCAATCATGTCTGTGAAAATCGTGATTCGTATCAACAAATATATATAATTTTACAAAATCATATATGATTCGTATCATGAATCATATATGATTTTCTGAAATCAAATAATCATATATTATTCGTGATACGAATCATATATGATTTCTGAAATTCATTTATGATTCACGATACGAATCATATATGATTTTCTTAAACGTTATTAAAAAAATAAAAAAAAATAATTTATTGAAAGTATATACATGCGCTTAATAAAAAGATGATTTAATTCCCATCGTAATGATATGTTTTCTTTTGCATAACGATTACGGTTCGTGAGATATTTAATATTTTAAAAAATGAGTTTTTTTGTTAAATATAAAATGGATGGTTGTGAATAGTTGATTGGCTTTATTCAAATCTAAGTCGCAAATGGCGATACATTAGCGACTTAGATTGCGACACCAATTTCCCCAATGTCGCAAACTATGTCATAATGGATGTCACAACACTTGTAATCACAAAGCGTGTCACAAATCATGTCTCTAATTAGCGACATTCTATGGAAAGTCTATGTGATGTTTGAAGCAGTCATGTTGCAGACATATTATAAGTCGCTAAAAGTGTCGCTAAGAAGTCACTAAAGGGCAATTTTCTTTTAGTGAAACTTTCAAAGCTCTATACCATCACACCACTTACTTTATTCACTTTCAAATTTTAAAGCTTAATGTCGTAGATACATTTAGCATGACTCTTTCACTGCTAAGTAGTACTAGTCCTTTCTTTGTAAGGGCTAGCTTGGAAGGTTCAACCGTTTAAGATATTTTCTGACTCATGTATTGAATAATTCCCAATCCATTGATTTTGGTTTTTTCCCTTGTAGCTAATACATATGACATGAACATTATTGAACCTTTAGAATACACTTTTGATACTGTGAGTGTGGCAACAAATAACTTTTCTGAAGACAATAAAATTGGACAAGGTGGATTTGGATCAGTTTACCAGGTATGCATACACATTTTTTTTTTTGCGACTTTGTCTATAGGGTTCATTTCATCATGTATGAGAAATGGAATAAACAAATAAATCCATATGTTCTCTAATGTATTAAGGGTGTGCTTGAAGATGGACGTCTGATAGCTGTGAAGAGGTTATCAAGGGATTATGGACAAGGTGAAAAGGAATTCAAGAACGAAGTGTCGTTAGTAGCTAAGCTTCACCATCGCAATTTGGTAGGGTTGCTTGGTTTCTGCATAGAAGGAAGTGAAAGAGTCCTCGTATACGAGTTTATGCCAAATTCAAGCCTAGATAAGTTCTTATTCGGTAATCAAGCTCTTCTAACTTTTAATTGCTAGCTATATGTATATATCCATCTTACATTCATTTGCTTCTAATGTTTGTATACGTAGATCCGGATAGGCGAGCATTGCTCGATTGGGATACGAGCTACAATATCATTCAAGGTGTTGCTCGAGGACTACTTTACCTTCATGAAGATTCGCGTCTAAAAATAATCCATCGTGATCTCAAAGCTAGTAACATTTTGTTAGATGCTGAAATGAATGCTAAAATCACTGATTTTGGCATGGCAAGATTGTTTAGCCCTGATGAAACTCAAGGAAACACAAACAGGATTGTCGGAACCTAGTAAGTCTACGACCGTAAGGCCAAATTATTTCCCATTTTTCATGAATCAAAATTCAGTTTGGGTCACTTCCCTCTTAAGTAGTATATAACTAAAAATAGCAAGCCGGTTTGGTGATTTGTTATAATCAATGAGTGCTAACTATTTTTATGTTGTCGCTCAATACTATGTTGTAGTGGTTATATGGCACCTGAATACGTCATGCGTGGTGAATTCTCAGTAAAATTAGATGTCTTTAGCTTCGGAGTGTTGGTGTTAGAAATAATAACAGGTCAAGCGAATCAGAGTTCTCGAGATGGTGATAGTCATGTATACCTTCTCAGCCATGTAAGTACCTAATTATTTTGTCTTAAAACAAACATATTGTTTTGGCCGTTTGATCTAATATCATATAAATTTTATGAGTTCTTTTAGGCATGGAGAAACTGGCGAAATGGAACTGCATCAAATATAATTGATCCCATATTATTAAAAGGGTCATATTCAATAAATGAGATCATCAGAAGTATTCACATCGCGTTATTATGTGTTCAAAAAAATGTAGTAGATAGACCGAACATGTCTACCGTTGTTCTTATGTTCAATAGCTTCTCCCTCACTCTCCAAGTACCATCAGAACCCGCATTTTTTATTCAGGATGGTGTTGATCATGCATTACTATCCATTGATGAGTATGATGTTTTGGAAGGGTATAATAAAAGATCTGAATCATCACAGGCTTCTGGAAATGATGCTACAATTTCTGAGATTACTCCTAGATAGTTTTTGTGAATATACGGATGTAGTATATATATTGCGACAAACAAGGACATAATAGATTTATGTTTGAATATTTAGGCTAAACATATATATTGACCATCGCAAAAGATAGGGATGTCGATGACGATAATAAAATAATCAATTTTTCCTTTTATAGTGTTATGTACGTTAATGCAACTGTAAGAACTTGTAATCCATGTATCTTTTTCTATATTGAATTGAGTAAATATTCCTTAAAACCACATTTTTGGTGGTTAAAGTAACGTGAAGTAATTGTCAGATCGACCGGAAGTCTAGTAAATGACAGTTCTGGTTCTGATGGCGTGGGAAAGATAACATTCGAATCAGGCAACGCTCTATCAACTGTTCTACATTCTTTTTCTTCTGTCCTTAAGCGCCATACCTTCAGCTTCGAGGCAAAATCTGGTGTGTCGTTGTCCGAACCAATTTTTCACGACAGCGTGCCAAAACTATATAGATTACCATTTTATTGATGTAGTGTTAATCGACTACAACCTGGTTAACTAGATCGGAAAATCCGATCGTGAAGCTATATATCGACAGAAAAGAAATGTGAGAACTCGTATTTCCCGGTATTATTTTATTATTTTATTCATGTTTCTTGAATTTTCCAACATGTTACATTTTCTTTTATTCTTCATACGAAAATCCATAGATCTTGATAAATTTAAATATATATAAATTAAGTATTTTTGTTAACATTGATAATACTTTATTCGAAATTATAAAAATATTATTTTATTTTTCCGTATTTGTTTAAATCAAAGTTCTTGATTTAAAAGCATCCGCGCGTGTTTTATAAAAAGTTTACCCGAATCGACGGAACGAGAACCGATGGCTAAATATTTCAACTTTATGAAGTCAAAATACATGTTTCGATAAATATTTTGTTTTCGTATTATAACTTGCACCGAGTCGGAACGATTAGCTTTTTAAGAGTCGTGTCGGGCTAGGACTAAAATTTAGTTGGGCCAAGATTTTTGCTAAGGAATTTGGGTAATGGGCCAAAAAGCCTCATCCCATCTTTTCTTTTCTTCCCGTCGATACAAACCAAACACCCCTTTATCTTTTTAACTAGCTACTACAAAATATGTTGCCAAACACCCTTTTTATATTTGTCTCTAGCAAAACTAATGAACAAACATCCCCTTATACTTATAAAAAAAACACAGTTACTACATCAAAAGTTACCAGTAGAAAAAAAACATATTTCTCCCTCTTTGGTTCTCTGCTCCGACGAAACCAACACCACCACCATCATATTCATTCAATTTTTTTTCCAAAAATCATCATTTAAACAACCAAAATTCATTCCTACATTAATTCTGATCAAAACCCACCCTTAAAATCCCACATGCAATTGATTTTGTAGAAATCAAGAATCATAAAAATTTGAGATATTTGGAACTTGATCATTCTAATAGGTTTGTATTGTGTTATTAGGGTTTATGCATTGTTAATTATGTGTTTAGAACCCTAGTTGTAATATTGGCTATTAGTCAAATTGAATTATACCATGCACTTAGTAGTTTGAGTAAGCCTTAATTTAGTATTGATTATGTTATGATGATTTTGGGTAGATTTGAGTAGAATTTTAGTTGTTATGATGAGCTAAATTAGTGCCTAAATTCGGACAGCAGGTTAGCCGGTCCAAAACTCACATATTTACCCACTGTAGGCTGTGATTTTATAGCTTAGATGGATTCATTGACCCTTTTACATGTTAGTAGCGAGTTGGATGGGCGATCAACTCCTCCGGATGAGTGAGTTATGGTCGATTTACGGTTGTGAACCCAATCTGACCCAACAGATTTGTATAGCCATTTGCTACAGGTCATGGGCCATATAATTGACCTTTTAAGACAATTTGGGTTAGTATATATTAAAACCTAACAAACGCCGCTGACCTCGCGTCGATAGCTATCACCAAATGGTTTTTATGGCTAAAACGGTAACCCGAGCTTGAAAACCTAAATTCTGATTTTGTAACCTTCAAAGAACATAATTTTCTCGTTAATTGGTAGTAGCTATTTACTCGTGGTTGGTATGGACCGAAAGTAGAGTCTTGAGGCTTTCCAATGGTGGAAATTTCAGGCCCTTAAACCTTATAGGTTAACGGGTTATTTTGTCCCAAGTTTGACTAGTTGCAGTTTGACCATTAAGTGCTTACGGGGTGGCTGTTAGTGTTTTGGACTTTTAAAAAGTTCCGTAAACTCTTAGATCGAATGGTTGAACATTCTGGAAACCTCATGAGAGACCCGTTCAAGAGGTTAAAATCCCATAGTTGTTGGACTTATGGATTGGGAGCTACACCCTTTACAAAACAGCTATACCAAAAAAATGTGACTTTACGCCTACGGTTAAATAAATTGTTGGCGGTTTTAGGTGCAAATCACTTGGGTTACTTGATTTGAGACCTTAGGCTATTATGTTATGCATTTATATACAGTTTATGTGTCATGAAGGTCATGACCACACTTAAACTCGGTTGGTTGTGCAAGTTATATACATATTACATTTTTACAAAATATTTTGATACAATTGTTTTATATTTTTATAAAACGTATACTTAAGGGTCGTGATCACTCTTGTAGGTCGTGGGTAGGCCTTGGAGTATTTCCCATTGCCATCTGAAGCCCGGTTCTCATATCCGTCACACTTGTACTAAGGTACTCTTGGCACCATTGTATTGCTTTGATTTCTATCTGATTAAATACTTTGATTATGAAATTGGAGTTTTTGTATTTAGACCATATGCTACTGATGTCAAGGTGTTATTATGATCATGATATGTCATGTGTACTTGTAGAGGCATTGCCTAGGGTGTGCAAGTGTCTAGGTGATGTTAGAAGTAAATTTTAGTGTCAAAATGAGGTTAAGAATGATAGCAGATTGTTACAGCCATTTACGAAATTTTTCTGCAAATAAGACCTGAAAATTTCTTGATTTTTTGATAGCCTTGGTTGTGTATTACAATTGGTGAGTTGGGTGGTTTTTGGAAGTTTTCGGATGAGTAAAATATGGTCTTTTTATCAAAACTAGTCAATACCGACATGTGCGCCAAATTTGTGTTTGGGGTCAAAGCATAAAAAGTCAAAGTGGGTTTTTTTATGACTTATTACAGTAATATAGGTCAAATTTGAATATTTCCAATTGGTTTCAAGTTAAAACCTTTTACGGAATGTAAATGATGGTCAAAATGGTTTTATGTAAATTTTTGCCGAAAAAGTCAAATCTGAGTAGTCTGCAGTAAAACTGCATTTCCCGTTGATTGGTAAAAGCTTTGATAGTGTTTCTTAAACATTTGAGAAGGTAATAATTTTATCTTTCTAGGGCCATAAAGTTTGAGTTTATAGCTATTATAGAACTCTAGGTATGATACAATCTTTACAGCATGTTTCTGAAAATTTAGTGCAGCCAATTTCTCAACGTTAATTTTCGACTCAAAGTGTACAAGTGTTTGCTACTTATAGGTTTGATGAGCATTGCTAATGTTTATAAACATGATCATACAGTGGGTAAGTAGTGTTTTTAAGTCAAAATTGATTCGAGTCAATAGGTTGCAATGCCTTGCGAGTTATAAGATAGTTTATGTACTAATAGTAACCAAAGCGTTTTCTAAACGTTATTTTTGTATCTTACAAGTTTTCGTGCCCCGTTATCGTAGGTCTTGGATGACTTAAAGTTTCTTGATTTCTTGTTGTTACTACTCAGCCCACCAGTTACATATTGATTCACCTCGTAGCTAAGGTGAGTTCATAGCCCCTTTTACTTCTTGTACATTGTTTCTATACGCGGGGTGAGATTTTACATGATGGAACACATCCATTTAAAAACAGTATGCTATCTAGAACTTGTATGCTATTCAGACTTGTATGTTTTCCAACAGTTTTCATTGATATTATTGCTTATAGTTAATAGCCTTAAGTTTCCTCTCTTGATCATGAACCGTTAATTGTCCCGTATGCTTTGCGCTAAGCGCGAATGTTGTGGGTGGATCCATCGGGATTGACAATCCCCGTCCCGATTACCTTGACGCACTTACATTTGTTTATACTTGAGTATTTAGGCTGAATACTCCCTAGAGGAACTTACTTTGAGTTAAGCTTCGGTTCATGAACTAAACAGCAATAATATTGGTTTCGGACTATGGTTAATGATCATAACCATTTTCTCTATTTACTTGTTTTACAAATGAATGCTTGTGTTTCACATCTTTACTGCTAAACCTATGAATATCGCTCAACTTTATGTTGACGATTTTACATGTTTAATCTCAGGTATTAATACTTAGCTTTGCTTGGATGGGAGCCCGATGGATATTATCGCAGCTTGGAGATTTCTGTGTGTACTTAAACTTTGGTTTATCTAATAACTATTAGAAGTTTATCATGTATTCTTTATAACTATAAGTTACAAAACCATAATTAAATTATAGATTTCCGCTTATAAAAATATGGGACCTTTGTTTAAAAACTCTGATTCTTTATGATTTAATGTATAAATTTTTATTACGTCAACTTTATGTCAATAATATTTCATTGTTTCTTGTACCATGACGTGGCGCCCCCTTGCTGCGTAGTTGTTCCATACTTGATTTTTGGGGTCTCACAGATTGGTATCAGAGCGATGGTTATAGGGAACTGAGTCTTTTTTGCAAAACTTAGTCTATAACCGAAAAGTTCAAATATTTCATGTTTCAAAGTGTCAAACACAGAATCTGCCATTGCTGTTTGATATATCTGCGCGGGTAACTCTCTAATCCTTATTATTTATTTTTAATTATCGTAGTAGTATTTCACCTCTTGATTACAATTTGAAATATTACATTACCCTCATGAAGATAATTACTATCTCCTTTCAAAGCCTTTGTGCTCAATGAATTATCATTAGATATTACTGTGATTACATCTGTTCTTACTGTATTTCTTGAATACTTGTTCATGTAAACTTGATCTTGTTACAATAATTTTATATTGTTATGACGTTACATACTTGTATTCGGAGCGCGTATGCTGTCGACTTTTCATACTCACTTTTCTAAGTACTATTGTTATTTCGTCTATGCGTGATACGACTGACCTCACATACTCGTTCGTTTTGAACCGTCTGTTTTTCTCGACTCACTGTTACATGTTGTGTGTATTCTCGTGATACCATTGTTTGGGATTAAGAAGTGATGCTTTCAATGAAACTTCCGATTTTCATTTTACTACCCTGTGCGTTACTTCCATTGTTAAACTCCTTTAAGATATCAGTTTAGATACCTAAATTGCCTTCCGGACATTTGTGATTGAATGTCTTAAAAAATAGACTATCGACCCTTGTGTAGCTCAATGTGTCTCCGGAAAAGACTAAAGGACATCGTGTGAGTCACACATCTCGAAGCATTCCTTGAATCCGTGTTGAATAATATCGTGGGTTTTCGTAACCTTTATTGACCTTTACGTCATCGTTTTACGCGACACTCGAATATCGATTAAATATTACTTCATTGACCATTCTACATTTCGAATTCGAATTTCAACGTCCATTTGTACCTTGAAAACACTATCGTCATCTATTAACTCATCCTCTATTATATGGCGATTGTTTGGAATACGATTCTACCTCTATAAACTTGTATCTTTCCCTTTCATTAAACCTTCCCACTCTGGGAGTGCAACTTGTTAATGTTCCATTTCTTTCTCGATATGTCTTGTGATTTTGGAAAATCACGCCACCAAGAGACCTTCCTGCATTGCATCTTGAAATCGAAGACACGGATGTCATACGCCATTTTTGTTTTCTTAGATTACCGTTGGTATTCTTACCATTATTATACTATGTTTTTTCTTTACATGCTTAATTATACAATCTATTATCTTTCGTTTTCATAAAATCTACAAGTCATGTGTGTAAATAAATTCCGGATTGTTATGAAATTTGATTAAGTTTCGAGGTGTCGAAAAATATACTTTGTGCAGAAACTTTACATGTAATTTAACAGTGTCAAAAAAATATTTTTATAAACTTTATACTTAAAAATATGTTTCTACCTGTTGAGACGGTCGTTTAGATATAAAATTCGACCCGTAACTCTTAAAAACGAGCAAGTTACGCTCATTTGAAATTTGTAAAATTTAAGAACTTATTTTCTGTGTATATGAAAATTATTGCTGATGCAGAACTGCAGGGGGTAGAATTGTCATTTCTGGTCCGTTTCGGCCTTCGGTCGAAACACGAAAGTTGTCTGAAATGTCGTTTTACGTCTACCGCGAAGGAACTAGTGTCGGAACTGAATATTTATGGGTTTTTTTATCTAATAAAATCCGCGTTTTCTAAAAATATCATTTTGTTGACAGATCTGATGCGAAGGCGTTTTCGCCTATTTATGATTCGTTTCAAGTCTCGAGTAAAATTAAAAAGTTGTTTAAAATGTTGTTTTACCTTTACGGCGTAGGGAACCAAGTAAGAAAACTAGTATAAACGGGTTAATTGATCGGGTTAGACCTAAAAGTCTAAGTTGACTAAAAAAAAGTCAAAGCTGATAGAATTTTGAAATATGGTTTTTAGGCGTTTTTGAGTTCGTTTGAGCTTGTAAAACTTTAACAAATGATATTTTACAACTAACAAACATTAGTTACGTTTGAAGACATTTAAAATAGTAACTTTGGGTACGAGTTATACATATATATATATCGTGAACTTTGATATGGAGTGTTTGGATAACACATTTAATGAATGAGTTTTGTTGAATATGTTGTGCATTTTTACGCGTCACTATTAACCTGTTAAATTCCTAAACTTTTGATCGAAAACTTTCCTTATATAGAAACTTTCCAAATATATAAACTTTTCGGGTTAGTTGTATTATTCGAAAACTTATATTCTACTTTCTTAAAAGCATATTTATGCCGTATATTTTACTATGTGCACGCATATGGATTCTTTATACTTTCATTTATACATGACTCATTGTCATTTCATTTTATCTTTATTTTCTTCTTATCGCACCACTGATTTGGGTCAAGATTTGAAGTTCTCATTTTCATATCTTTCGTTATCATTTTTGACACGTGTCTCCTGACGATACCGATTAAACCTTTTGGAACCTTATCATCTTGTAACCATTTTGCAGATTTTCTTATCAATTACTCTTTGTTACTCTCGTGTTAATACTCGTTATTTTATAAGATATCATAATGTCACCATATAAACTCAAACTCGTATTGTTTGCAAATCATTTTACAAATCGTTCTACTTTGACTTTTTAAAATACTTGAATGTTACTTTATAACGTTAAGTAATATTGTTTTACGAGGTATTTTCACAAATTATTTTACCTTGATCTTATAAAAGAATTCATGTAACATTAAAGGTGTTGATTTAAATATCAAACGAATTACTTACTTGCGAAAAGTTTCATAAATTATTCCGATTTCTATTTTTGGTATCATATATATATATATATATATATATATATATATATATATATATATATATATATATATATATATATATATATATATATATATATATATATATATATATATATATATATATATATATATATATATATATATATATATATATATATTAAATATATGACATTTAATACTGGTTTGACGAAACTGTGCATCGCATTGCTAGTCCTAAATTATACATGGCTTGATCACCTATGCTTAATTTAGAAGGAGCCATGCGAGGTCGAATAGTAGTCACCTTAAAAAAATCTAAGAACCAACTTTTTACTTATGTTTCTTAAAAAGCTAGATAAAACGACGTTTTGAAATTTTTTATATATATTGCGAGTTGCACCCGTTCATGATATATGCATATGTTTCTTTATCTCTTCTTGAACGAATTACATGCCTACAAGCACATATTTCTTTACTCAATGATCTTTTTTCTACTTGTTACCTCATCTTCCCCCGTGATATAATTCTCGTTACCACTCGTCTAATTTTCTTATCATTGATACCAGACTTGAAAGTTACAACGTTGTTATGCTTCTACATCGACCAACCTTCTCTATCTATTTTGGTAGACATTCGAAACGTCTCCGAACACAAATAGTGATTTATGACTGGAAGTGAACGATGATTTCGTGTATTTGTCATGATGTGTGTTAGACTCTATCATCTCGAAATTCATTCGTGTGAACCATGTGTTGACTTCGCTCTCTCATTGCTAATGTTGTTCATTTTGCTAGAATTACCCTCAAGTGACTTCTTAAGAGTTTTCTTTGATTCAAAAATTGTTGTGTGGCTTTTCTCTTTTGATCGTGTATCGATCACCGAGAACTTAATAAACCGCTGTTGGTGACGCCAACCGCTCTTGTGATTTAATCCCTTGCTAGATCCTTTGTTTCTCATTGTCCTTATCATCGATGCATGTATTCTATCATGTTCGTTAAGAATTTGGTACAAGTTTCGTTTTATTCACTCGTGTTATTGCTTGCATACATTGTTGATTATTATTCGTTTCATACTCGTTTACTATTTTGTCACCTTTTGAAAATCCGAACATGTCACATGTTTACTATTCGATGCATTAAATACCTTCTTGGATTTCTAAAATTATTATAAATTCTTAAGAACGTTTTACATATTTTATCAAGTGGTTAAACTACCAAAATACCCATTTCAAGTTTAATGTCGGATCTATACATCCTCTTTAGTAGATTTATAACTAGTGTCTAAAAATACGGCATGCTTTATCTTTTAAACTATTTGATATATCATACTTTACACTCATGTTAATGAAATTATCGGTTTAATTTATATTTCTATCAATGACTCCAAATAATTTAGAAATTTGATTTTCTCCAATCGTGACAATGAACCCAAGTTTTAATAATTATTTTGAACTGTTTTCCTCTTTGTTTTGAAATCCTGATCCAAAAAAAAAAGAAAAAAAAGAAAAAAAAAAGAAGACTTAGCGACTGTTTACTCACTAAATATATATATTTTTGATTACAAATCACAAACTTTGTAAAATTTTCTTTTAATCAAGAAAGTACCTAAGCCGAATTTTAAAATAATACCAAATCCGAGACGGATAGTTGTGGTAACTCGTATTTTAAATGTCTTTATGAAATTCATATTTCCCCTCTATTTCCCTAGTAAGTAGATTATTACGTTCTAAGATTGTCATGCTTTACAGTTTGCGCGAATTGCGATTCCGTGTCGATTATCAATCTTAACTCGTTTTAGCGCAACTTGTCCATTTAAGCAATTCCCGTGTTCATTCTAACTTTTTATATTTCTTCATACTGAATGGTTATTATTTCAATCCGAGTTTGAGATAATTTCAAAAAGAAGTTAAGGAACTGAAGCTTAGTTGGAATCAAATTGTTAAGGTTCGTTGTGGTGAAGAAATCACATGGGAAAGCGAAGAATCAGTTCTAAACTAGGTATCCCCATTTTTTTGCATCTTTTTCCGTCTCCAGTAGAACTCTGAGGGACCAGAGTTCTTTTATGGGGGTCGACTGTGAGAACTCGTATTTCCCCGGTATTATTTTATTATTTTATTCATGTTTCTTGAATTTTCCAACATGTTACGTTTTCTTGTATTCTTCATACGAAAATCCTGAAATCTTGATAAATTTAAATAAATTATAAATTAAGTATTTTTCTTAGCATTGATAATACTTTATTCGAAATTATAAAAATATTATTTTATTTTTCCGTATTTGTTTAAATCAAAGTTTTTGATTTAAAAGCATCCGCGCGTGTTTTATAAAAAGTTTACCCGAATCGACGGAACGAGAACCGATGGCTAAATATTTCAACTTTATGAAGTCAAAATACATGTTTCGGTAAATATTTTGTTTTCGTATTATAACTTGCACCGAGTCGGAACGATTAGCTTTTTAAGAGTCGTGTCGGGCTAGGACTAAAATTTAGTTGGGCTAAGATTTTTGCTAAGGAATTTGGGTAATGGGCCAAAAAGCCTCATCCCATCTTTTCTTTTCTTCCCGTCGATACAAACCAAACACCCCTTTATCTTTTTAACTAGCTACTACAAAATATGTTGCCAAACACCCTTTTTATATTTGTCTCTAGCAAAACTAATGAACAAACATCCCCTTAACCAATTATACTTATAAAAAAAACCACAGTTACTACATCAAAAGTTACCAGTAGAAAAAAAACATATTTCTCCCTCTTTGGTTCTCTGCTCCGACGAAACCAACACCACCACTATCATATTCATTCAATTTTTTTTCCAAAAATCATCATTTAAACAACCAAAATTCATTCCTACATTAATTCTCATCAAAACCCACCCTTAAAATCCCACATGCAATTGATTTTGTAGAAATTAAGAATCATAAGAATTGGAGATATTTGGAACTTGATCATTCTAATAGGTTTGTATTGTGTTATTAGGGTTTAGGCATTGTTAATTATGTGTTTAGAACCCTAGTTGTAATCTTGGCTATTAGTCAAATTGAATTATACCATGCACTTAGTATTTTGAGTAAGCCTTAATTTAGTATTGATCATGTTATGATGATTTTGGGTAGATTTGAGTAGAATTTTAGTTGTTATGATAAGCTAAATTAGTGCCTAAATTCGGACAGCATGTTAGCCGGTCCAAAACTCACATATTTACCCACTGTAGGCTGTGATTTTATAGCTTAGATGAATTCATTGACCCTTTTACATGTTAGTAGCGAGTTGGATGGGCGATCAACTCCTCCGGATGAGTGAGTTATGGTCGATTTACGGTTGTGAACCCAATATGACCCAACAGATTTGTCTAGCTATTTGCTACAGGTCATGGGCCATATAATTGACCTTTTAAGACAATTTGGGTTAGTATACATTATAACCTAACAAACGCCGTTGACCTCGCGTCGATAGCTATCACCAAATGGTTTTTATGGCTAAAACGGTAAACCCGAGTTTGAAAACCTAAATTCTGATTTTGTAACCTTCAAAGAACATAATTTTCTCGTTAATTGGTAGTAGCTATTTACTCGTGGTTGGTATGGACCGAAAGTATAGTCTTGAGGCTTTCCAATGGTGGAAATCACAGGCCCTTAAACCTTATAGGTTAACGGGTTATTTTGTCCCAAGTTTGACTAGTTGCAGTTTGACCATTAAGTGCTTACGGGGTGGCTGTTAGTGTTTTGGACTTTTAAAAAGTGCCGTAAACTCTTAGATCGAATGGTTGAACATTCTGGAAACCTCATGAGAGACCCGGTCAAGAGGTTAAAATCCCATAGTTGTTGGACTTATGGATTGGGAGCTACACCCTTTACAAAACAGCTATACTAAAAAAATGTGACTTTACGCCTACGGTTAAATAAATTGTTGGCGTTTTTAGGTGCAAATCACTTGGGTTACTTGATTTGAGACCTTAGGCTATTATGTTATGCATTTATATACAGTTTATGTGTCATGAAGGTCATGAACACACTTAAACTCGGTTGGTTGTGCAAGTTATATACATATTATATTTTTACAAAATATTTTGATACAATGGTTTTATATTTTTATAAAACGCATACTTAAGGGTCATGATCACTCTTGTAGGTCGTGGGTAGCCCTTGGAGTATTTCCCATTGCCATCTGCAGCCCGGTTCTCATATCCGTCACACTTGTACTAAGGTACTCTTGGCACCATTGTATTGCTTTGATTTCTATTTGATTAAATACTTTGATTATGAAATTGGGGTTTTTGTATTTAGACCATATGCTACTAATGTCAAGGTGTTATTATGATCATGATATGTCTTGTGTACTTGTAGAGGCATTGCCTAGGGTGTGCAAGTGTCTAGGTGATGTTAGAAGTAAATTTTAGTGTCAAAATGAGGTTAAGAATGATAGCAGATTGTTACAGCCATTTACGAAATTTTTCTGCAAATAAGACCTGAAAATTTCTTGATTTTTTGATAGCCTTGGTTGTGTAGTACAATTGGTGAGTTGGGTGGTTTTTGGAAGTTTTCGGATGAGTAAAATATGGTCTTTTTATCAAAACTAGTCAATACCGACATGTGCGCCAAATTTGTGTTTGGGGTCAAAGCATAAAAAGTCAAAGTGGGTTTTTTTATGACTTATTACAGTAATATAGGTCAAATGTGAACAGTTCCAATTGGTTTCAAGTTAAAACCTTTTACGGAACGTAAATGATGGTCAAAATGGTTTTATGCAAATTTTTGTCGAAAAAGTCAAATCTGAGTAGTCTGCAGTAAAACTGCATTTCCCGTTGATTGGTAAAAGCTTTGATAGTGTTTCTTAAACATTTGAGAAGGTAATAATTTTATCTTTCTAGGGCCATAAAGTTTGAGTTTATAGCTATTATAGAACTCTAGGTATGATACAATCTTTACAGCATGTTTCTGAAAATTTAGTGCAGCCAATTTGTCAACGTTAATTTTCGACTCAAAGTGTACAAGTGTTTGCTACTTATAGGTTTGATGAGCATTGCTATTGTTTATAAACATGATCATACAGTGGGTAAGTAGTGTTTTTAAGTCAAAATTGATTCGAGTCAATAGGTTGCAATGCCTTGCGAGTTATAAGATAGTTTATTTACTAATAGTAACCAAAGCGTTTTCTAAACGTTATTTTTGTATCTTACAAGTTTTCGCGCCCCGTTATCGTAGGTCTTGGATGACTTAAAGTTTCTTGATTTCTTGTTGTTACTACTCAGCCCACCAGTTCCATATTGATTCACCTCGTAGCTAAGGTGAGTTCATAGCCCATTTTACTTCTTGTACATTGTTTCTAAACGCAGGGTGAGATTTTACATGATGGAACACATCCATTTAAAAACAGTATGCTATCCAGAACTTGTATGCTATTCAGACTTGTATGTTTTCCAACAGTTTTCATTGATATTATTGCTTATAGTTAATAGCCTTAAGTTTCCTCTCTTGATCATGAACCGTTAATTGTCCCGTATGCTTTGCGCTAAGCGCGAATGTTGTGGGTGGATCCATCAGGATTGACAATCCCCGCCCCGATTACCTTGACGCACTTACATTTGTTTATACTTGAGTATTTAGGCTGAATACTCCCTAGAGGAACTTACTTTGAGTTAAGCTTCGGTTCATGAACTAAACAACAATAATATTGGTTTCGGACTATGGTTAATGATCATAACCATTTTCTCTATTTACTTGTTTTACAAATGAATGCTTGTGTTTCACATCTTTACTGCTAAACCTATGAATATCGCTCAACTTTATGTTGACGATTTTACATGTTTAATCTCAGGTATTAATACTTAGCTTTGCTTGGATGGGAGCCCGCAGGATATTATCGCAGCTTGGAGATTTCTGTGTGTACTTAAACTTTGGCTTATCTAATAACTATTAGAAGTTTATCATGTATTCTTTGTAACTATAAGTTACAAAACCATAATTAAATTATAGATTTCCGCTTATAAAAATATGGGACCTTTGTTTAAAAACTCTGATTCTTTATGATTTAATGTATAAATTTTTATTACGTCAACTTTATGTCAATAATATTTCATTGTTTCTTGTACCATGACGTGGCGCCCCCTTGCTGCGTAGTTGTTTCATACCTGATTTTGGGGGTCTCACAAGAAACCACAAGGTATTATCCTAATCGTTACTAGATTAGATTAATTAAAAGAATGACATACATAACTCCTCCCACCCTCACCCCTTTTATAGGGATCGGGGGAGGTAAAACCGACACATGAGTTGGCTGTGAAACCTACGGGTTGGGCTTGAAACACAAGCAAAACCAACCAACCTTTTTCTTAGCTAATAAAAGGAAATTTGACACATAAACTCCCTAAACTCTGACATAGGCTTAATAAAGACTAAATACATAACAATTTACACCTTAGGCTTATATTAGCATATCTCAACATTCATTCAACAACTCCATGTAGTGTTGTAACTTCCGTACAGGGACCACCTTCGTCAAGGCATCCGCATCATTGTGTTCACTATCCACCATCAGAACATCAACCGTCTTTTCTTCCAAGACTTTTCTGATAAAGTGATAACGCACATTGATGTGCTCAATCCTTTCATGAAAAACATGATTCCGCGATAAGTAAAATCGCACTCTGATTATCACAATTAATTGCCACAGTGTCAAGTTTCACATCTAACTCTTCCAAGAGTCCCCTTGGCCAAATAGATTCCTTCATAACCTTCGTAAGAGCCATATACTCTGCCTCTATTGTTGAAAGAGCCACCACGTGTTTTAGTATTACGTTTCAACTTACAACACGCCCCTGTACTAAATATGTGTAACCAGTGAGAGACCTACCTTTATCCGGATCCTTACTGTTGTCTGAATCAACAAAACATGTTACGTTCACATGGTTTCCATGATTTGTCCCATTCACCAAACCCACGTTTACGGTGCCCTGAAAATATTTCATAATCCACTTCACTGCTTCCCAATGAAGTTTACCCGGATTCGCCAAATATCTGCTAACTACACTTACTTCATACGCTAGCTATGTCTGGCCTCATGCACATTGTCAAGTACATTAAGCTCCCATACACATTTGAATATGGAACCCTACTCCTCCTTTCAAATTCACAATTCCTAATCGGGCAATCCTTCAATTACAGCTTAAAGTGCCCACCAAATGGCATCTGAACTGATTAACCATTGTCTGTTCTAACCTGCTTAAATTTTAGAAACATACCCGGATTGTGACACCCTCAGAGTCTTACGACTTCGGTCCCCAAGGATCTCCATACCAGAATCTTCTTTGCTTCCCCGAGCACTTTCATGTCAAACTTCCTTTTAAGCAAATACTCGGTAGACCCAATCTCAGCTTTGATTTTACAAGCAATTAACATATCATCTACATATAACAATAGATAGATATACTCCCCTGGTGCATAAATTTTGTAATATACACAGCTATTGTAACTGCTACGCTTAAACCCGTTTCTCAACATATACTCATTGAACCTCTTGTACCATTGCCTAGGTGACTGCTTCAAACCATAAAGATATTTATTTAACAAACATACTTTGTTAACTTGTTCAAATCTCGGTGACTGCCTCATGTAGATCACTTCTTCAAGATTTCCATGTAAAAATGTCGTCTTTACATCAAGCTGCTCTAGCTCATAATCTTTACACATAGTCAATGCAAGCATAACCCGAATAGATGTGTGTCGAACTACAGGCGAAAATACTTTATCTGTTCATTGTAATCAATACTCGTCCTCTGTGTGAATCCATGAGCCACTAACCTTGCCTTGTATTTGGATTTTGAACACCTGTGATCCCTTTCTTTATTTTGAACAACCAATTACAGCTCACCAGCTGGATGATCTACTAACACCCAAGTCTTATTCTTCCTTGGAGAATCCATCTCTTTTTCCATAGCAGCTTTTCACTTAGAATTGTCTTCACAAGCAACTGCCTCCTGGTATGTCAAAGGTTCATGAGTATCTTTTTCATCTATTGTAGCAAATGCGTAAGCAACCATATTACTCTCATCATGAAACCTTGCCAATTTCGTTCTTGTCCTTGGCTCTCTATCCTGAACCACATAATAATTTATGAGATCTGGTGGCTGATCAATTTCTTGATCCTCTGCATCTTTATCAAATCCTCTTCATGGTCTGTCTAATCTTCTTGATCTGTATGGTATTCATGATCTGTCTGATCTTCCTGACATGTCTAATCTTTCTCGGGCATACGATTATTTAACCTCTGCTTTTCCACCTCAACATGTAATTCCTCAACAGACTTATCATTACTTGCACCAGAAACTGTCAGTGTGTCTTTATACATGACACTTTCATTTAAGACCACGTTCCAGCTTGTGACTATTTTAGGTGATTCATTCTCAAGCCTATATAGTCTGTACCCCTTTAGGATACCCTAAAAGAACACATTTTACCGCTCTCTACTCGAGCTTATCTTGTTTAGCGTGTGAATACACGACACAACTAAAAACCATCAACATCCCATAATCACTAGGATGTCCCGACCATATTTCCATAAGTGTTTTCTTCTCAATCGCTGTCGATGGTGGCCTATTTATAAGATATGAGACCATACATGTCGCTTCCACCCAGAAGGTCTTGGGAAATCCAAACTGAATTAATAAACAGCGTACCTTATCCATGAGAGTTATGTTCATTCGTTTTGCTAACTCATTCTCCTGCGGCATCCCAGAAACTGTCAAATGTCTAGCAATCCCTCTCTTAGTGCACAACTTATCAATTTTCGGTTACAGAACTCAAGACCATTATATGTCCTAAGCTTCTTAACTGTTCTCCTAGTCTGAATTTCAACTAACTCCTTCCACTCTTAGAACTTTCCCAATGCTTCAAGTTTGAAGTTGAGAACATAAACTCATAAACTCCTGGAATAATCATTGACAATAGATAAGAAATACCACTTACCTCTCAATGATTCCACTTGAAACGGACCCCATAAGTCTGAATGAACGTAGTCTATCACTCCCTTAGTAGTGTGCCTTCCAACACCGAAACTGACTCGATGGGACTTTCCAAGAACCAATCCTCACAAAAATCAAGCTTACATAGACTCTTCTTTCCAAACAAACCTTGCTTTTCCAGCACCTGTAGTCTTGCCTCACTGATACGTCCCAATATTTTATGCCAATCCTATACAAGATTGTCTTTTTCTTCAAGACTAGCATTAAGATCACTCGCCACTGCATGGCTATCTAAAGAGTACATATATTTATCCCTTCGGGTTTCAGATAAAATACCCTAGAACCATTAATCACATTGACTTTGCCCCACAGCAATTTTACGGTATGTTCCTCTTTTTCAAGAGTTCTCAGCGATATCAAGTTTCTTTTCAATTCAGGAATATACCTAGCATTTTGTAACACAAAACTTGACCCATCTTTCAGTTGTACCCTTACCTTGCCAATACCATGATCTTGCACTCCATGTTGTCTCCCAGCAATGCCCTGCCCCTATCGCATTCCAGAAAATAAAAAAATACATCTAACTTGGGTGACATGTGATATGAACCTCCTGAATCCATAATCCAATCTAGCAGAGCCTTTGTACTCATCACCATCATCACCTCATAATTGTCATAAATCGAACCACTAGAGCTTGGTTGATCATATTTCTTGAGGTAACCTTTTGACTTCTTACGATTATTCTTTGTACAGTCTCTTTTCAAGTGATCCTCATATTGGCAAATAGAGCATTCGAGTCTTCCAACTCGAGAGTTCGATCTTAACTTTCCCATTGACCATTCAAATCCTTACGTTAAGTTCTTCCCTTCACGTATAACCCTTCACCATGATCCCCTTTCGCCTTGGACCTTTCTTTGATTTCCTTCGAATTTAGTGTGGCCATCACGTCCTCCAAAGTGAAAGCTTCTCGTCCATAAATCAAGGTATCCACAAAGTGTTCATGTGATGCTGGTAAAGAAGTGAGTAACAATAAAGCTAGACCTTAATATTCGAACGTTACCTCAATATTTTCTAAATCAAGAATGATTTTGTTGATATCGTCTATATCCTCGGAAATCTTTCGTACAGTCGGCATGTAGAGTGTATACAACTTCCTCTTCATGTATTCTTGTTGGCCAGTGACTTTGTCTGTACAAAGTCTCGATCTTTGACCAAAACTCCGCTGCAATCCTCCCCCCGGTAACCTCTCTCAGAACCTTGTTACCTAAACAAAAAATCATGACACTGAGAGCTTTCTTATCAAGCTTAGATTTCTCTTCAGCTTCCATATTCGCGGGTAAAACCATTAGAGATGCTTCACATCCATTTTGAATTAATAAAGCACGCATCTTGATTCTCTATAACCCGAAATCACCAGTTCCATCAAAATTTTTGATGTAAACTTATCTCTCGTTATTATTTATCCCTTTGTTGTTTGTTAAACCTTGTGAAAACCTCACAATCACAAACAGACATACCCTTGTGAAATCCCTACAATGTTTTATTAACCTTTTTGAATAAACAAAAGTTATAATCCAATGAAAAAAACTGGCCCAATTATAAAAACTTTCTAAGTCCACTTCTTTTTTTTCTTTGACACACTTGTTTAATACAATTTTTATATGTGGTTGACTTTAGGTCAAAACTACAACTCTTCTTCTCATTTCTCCTTTTTTGTAACAATGGCGTCAAACAACGCACCACCAAAAACATCCTTATCGATCTTCGTAGATAACTTTCAACAATCGAACCCATAAGAAAAAACCCTTTTTCTATCGAAACCCACTTCAAACCCGATCGATCCTAGCAAACAGAGCCACCTCTAAACCCGATCTCTGATACCACTTGCAGTGTTAATCGACTACAACCTAGTTAACTAGAGTGGAAAATCCGATCGTGAAGCTATATATCGACAAAAAAATAAAACCACAAGGTTTTATCCTAATATTTACTTGATTATATTAATTGAAATAATGACACATGAGTCGGCTGTAAAACCTAGGGGTTGGGCTTGAGACACAAGAAAATGCTTAGCAAATAATAGGAAACTTGACATACATAAACTCCTTAGACTCCGACATAGGCTTAATAAATACTAAATACATTACAATTGAGGATAATCCCATGGCATATTCTAGTGCCATGTCACTCATGGTCAAAATTCTTTCTTTAACACATTCAATACGAAAAGTTACGACTTATGTGAGGTTATAATCCATGGCTAAGCTAGAAAAAAACCGAGAATAATTTTCTAAAGTATTTTTCATAGGTAGTCCTTATTTTAATAACTATTATTATTAATAAAAATATTGCAATTTGGATCGAAGAACTATAAAGGAATCATACCTAAACATTTAAGTATTTACATAGTGACTTGAGTGTGCAATGGCCAAAAGTTGTATGGATCAAGCTTTTTTTGTTATAATCAATGCATACCCATACATTCTTTTATCTTATGGTTAGCCATCAAATGTAAACTTTTGACTCAAGACATAATAAAGAAGTGGGGTCATGTATGATATGATGTCATGTTCTCTTTGCAAACAAGGTGATGAAACACAGGAACATTTGTTTTTTAGTGTGATTTATGTCAAAATTGAAGGTTTATTAATATCATAACAATTATATAAAACCCTAAATGAGATCAAAGCACACATAGCATAAGCGACTTAACAAGATCATAATAATAACACAATTATAATTAATCGAATTAGGGTTACATAACTTTACGCTAAAGCAAATCCACAAGACGAAGAACGAATCACCAATTCGGGTCTATACCGTAATATAACAAGATATAGTCTAAAGTAAGACTATATTACAATCTTGTACACACGTAATACAACGAGCTAACCGTAATTCTAGGACGTGAAAACCAAGCTACAACGCTTGTATGTAATCTACCCAACAACCCTAGAGAGGGGCTAGGACTAGATTGTAAGTAAAACGATCAACCAAGAAAATCAACCAAACCCCCTTTGTGGTTTTAATATTGCGATTGACCCAAAAGAGAAGAGAGGAGAAAGATTTAAGTTATGTGAATTATGAGGAGAAGGATTTGTTTATATAGGCATAAGCATGTATCCAAAAACAAATAAAAGGAAGTTTTTCCCCTTCTTTTTTCTCCCCTATAACCGACCTACCAAACACTCCCATGGGATGTTCCGGAATCTTCCAAACTTCTTTCTTTATATTTACTTACTATATATTTATTTAACACTCGTTAATACTTAACTCTTAATTAATTAACGATCGTTAAAGTTATGTCTCGGTTTAAATTAATAAATACATATATATATATATTTATTAAATAAATTAATAAATACAATAAATATATTATTTAATTAAAATAACTCTTTACGTATTGTGTGCAATGCCGTAATCTCGAGTTCGATTATATCATACGACTATTAAATATAAGTCCATAAACTTACAGCTCCCACTTGGACGTATTTCGAATATCGTGATTACATTGACTAGAGTCTAGTTACACTAGCAATGTCACTAGTACAACTCGAGTAAGGTCTCCTGGATAAAACCTTTTAATGATTCATCATTATTATTACTATCCTTTCATTTCTAATACAACGTTAATAAGGATATGGATCTTAGTCATTCCTTTCATTAACCATTCTGTTTCTCGTTATCGGTTCAAGCAAGATTACCAAAACTTCTAAACTTAGTTTAGAAAGACTTTGGGTACGGTCATACAAACATCTTACTAATCCCACGAGGGGCCCAGCTGTATTAAACTTGAAAATAAATTTGAAGGAAACAAATTCCATATTGACTACGATCAAAACTTAAGAATTTTGTAACACGTTTGAAAACAACCCTTATAGCTTACGTTTAGCGTTAGATTATTCCACACAAATGCACTAGATTCATATCAGTTTCCTGGTATCTCAGGTTTAAGGATAACTATTTATGATATACTTAACGACAAAGATCCATAAAGTATAACCATATAGTTGGGATAAGTCCAATATTCGATTCATCAAATATCATCCAAATCGATCAATATACTTTCAAGTATACTCTATCGCAGTTTCGAGTTGTCTTAGTTTAATAGTATTCCCATATTATTAATCGACAACGGACATTTAGCATAACAATTTATTCATGGATTAAATCATGTAAAATAGGATACACAATTAAATAACAAGAATAAATGAAACCCAATCTTTATTTTGTTAAATAATAATGTCTTAACATCCTTTATCCAAATACTAAATAGATCAAATGCATGAAAAACATGGTTGATGCATCATGCCTCTAGTAGTGACCTTCACACTAGTTTGGCAAAGCATAAAACAACCAATCATGACCTATTGGAATTTTGAGAATACTTTCTTCAATAAATTAATTATTGAAGTTCTTGCACATGTGCATTCAAATAGTTTGATATTGCCATATGGTACCAAAATTGTGAAACATCCTTGATCACCAATTTATTATTCTAAACTTCCAAAAGCACATTTGAAGTTCAAAGTATTCTAATTCTTTAATGTATAATGCAACTTTAACCAACATGTCATCTCCAAATATCCCATGATTAATATTGAGTGTTACCTCAATTGTATCTTTTCAAGTTTTTCTATAACTTGTCATTTAAAGATATAAATACGTTACCAATAATATCTATTATAGAATATGGAAGTTGATCCAAGATAAGGATGTTATTCTATATCCAAACATATTCCTTCAGAATATTCATTACACAAGTTATTTAATAACTTTCAAATAGATTAATATATTCAAATCATCTTGCATTTTAAGCATGATATAAATACAACGTGATACACATGAAAATTTCTCAAACCAGATTTTGATTTCTTCATGTTTCTAAATATCCATATATACTTACTACATGGCATATTATGTTGTATTTCCACCGCATAAACAAATAAATTTATTTGTTCCAAGGTTATGTATATCTTATTTACTAAATCACCAAAGCAAATGTTCATTTCAAATCTAAACCAAATCAACATATAATTTAAATGAAATTTACTTTCTTATATGTCTATTCGACATATAATTTAAGAAAATAATCATAATACTCTCACTAGCTTTTAGGAATATTTAGTAATCATCTTATTATAATTTAAATCCAATCTTGATTTCAAATCAAACATAAGAATAATTTCCTAGATGTCTGCATTTATCCATTCATAAATAATTGATCTTTGTACTTTTCAAAGATTTATTTTTGAATTAATAAACTCCTTTTGATTACTTCTCTCCGTGCTCAAAAAGTCATTCAAGAAAGAGTTCATATATATTCAACTTGTCAATTAAAATATGACCACCAAAATCTTTATATATTTAATGCATTTAGGAAAGAATACTCAATCACAATAAATAATCTATCCATAATACATACATTAAATATGTGTACAATCTTGTCCATATAGTTTCGACACAAGGATTTTAAACCACCACAATGGTTGTTTCAACCTTTTTTTGATGAAACTTATCTTTATCTACTAGTCAAACTATTTAAGATAAACCAAATCTAAAATTGATTATCTTATTTGGACAACATCTATAACATTCATAGTATGAGTAGTTTACCCAAGTCAATATTTGGTAATACATCATAACAATTATTTGTAACTCATAATTCTCAGCATATTACTCGTATATCCGAGATATCCTTGCGGACCTATGACTTAAATTCCTTTATCTTGAGAGTTAGCATTAACACGCTTACTTCATGATAATTACTAGTGTATTTAAGAAGATTATGTATTTTGTAATTTTATCTTTCAAGATCAAAACTCCCACTTGCTTTTAGTAACTTAAAGTAAATCTTTAAATACATAGCAAATAGATCAACACTCTAATGTTATCTATTTTGGTACTTTACATAATACAATGACAGTTCCTATCTCTTTATTTTCTAACAACCCACTTCATAAGTGGTTTAGCAAAATCCAAACTTTATTTAAGACATAATGTGATTCATCACACTCCATATATAATGGTATCTTATTAATCTTCTTAGCTCAAGTCATACTCAGCTTTCTAACCTTGATATCTTTTGGAAGAAAAGAAGATATAGTTATCCTGAATCAAACATCATCATCATATTTAGAGTTAGATTCTCCTAATGAACATACCATATCAATGATGTATTTCATTTAGGGAAATATCGTAAGCCAATCTTAACAATATTAAGATAAATATATATATCTTTCGGTTTATCTATATACCAACTAAATCATTTTAATGGTAAAATAGATTTCCTAACCATTCTGCATGCTTTATAACTCAAGTACTTCTAATACAAAGTTGCTTTATTTTCATGTCTTTAAAACATAAAAGTTATAATTCCATCATACGTTTTAAGTCATTGAAAATGACTCCATGTATATGTCTTAACAAAAGAGACAATACATTAACGTCTTACTTTATATTATACGTCTTTCAAGACTTTATGTTTGTGACTTTATACAATAAATCATAAACATGTATAACTAAAGTAATCATGAACACCACTAGGTTTCATTAATCTTTTCAAGTTAATTCACTACTATGTCTATTTATGTCATTCCAAAAATACACATATATCTTAGTTTAGTAGTATAAGATTACTCTATGTATTTATATCATTCTAGGAATTATCCCTTTTAAGAAACCTCAAAATAATCCACGCCCGATCTCACGACATGTGGATATTTAACCCTTGTGTTTACAATTTAGTCCAAGCTCTCACATGACTAAAACAAAACCACAAGTGTTTCTTAATGTGAATGATATATATACTTTTAAGTAGTCTTTAATAATCATATTGACACATGGTCTATCTTTCATCTAATTATAAATTAGATTGTTAGTCTCTTATATTGAAGTCAAGATAATCCTTTAAATCATATCTTTATGAGTTGTTTCTTGCACACAATATCCATTTCTCAAACTTGTGTATGGAACAACCTCATATATATTATATAAACATCACGTCTAACGTTTGTCTATACATCATATGATTGTGTCATATATACTATCTTTTACAAGTAGATGTAAGACCTCTTAATCAACAAGAATCAGTGCATAACTATCCTTGAAGATATTAGTGTCAAAATTTCAAAATTAATTATCTTAGTTTAGTAAAGATAACATGGGTTATTACCAAGACAACAAAGCTTGTAACTTCCACTGAATAAGAGAATATTTAAATAACCTCGAATTCAGTTTTACAACACAATTCTCCCACTGAATTTGACAACATTGAAAATGTTTCATAATCAGTGAAAATAATTAGTGTTGTGTTTACTTTTCAAAAACACATTCGTAACAATTACTTACCTATTCGTAACAATTTACTTGTAGTGTTTACTTTCTTACACTTTTGAAAAACGCATTCGTAACAATTACTTACACATTCGTAACAATTTACTTGTAGTGTTTAAGAGTGTACTCTACTTCGTAAATGATTACTTATCCATCAATTGCTTTTAACTTGAAAAACTTGACATGCAAAATCTTCCTTAAATAGGTCTACCAACCCCACAATGGTATGTAGTGCCTATAAATAGTGATAGCACAACTACTAAATAAAATATGCTAGTTTGCCTTTACACCAATTAGCGGTAACCATTCTTAAATGTAATAACTCAAAATATGCACTTTCTTAACCATTAAAGTTTGTTATGAGTTATGTATTTAGAATAAGACATTTCTAAAATCCTTATGACTCCTTCTTCACTCATGAAAAAGAGTTTAGGTTTATCTTTTCATTGTACATTGACTCTATCCTCAACCATATGGTTTGTAGACCAATAAATGAATGACTAAACCACGTTTACGGTGTAACGTTGCATTAATACATTGTAAAAGAATTTACAAAATTCAATTTTAGTATTTTAGATAATAAAATACTTTCAAGAAAATAAAATTACCCTGGTATAACAACCATATTATTTTCCTTGAATTCTAGAACTATATTGACATAAATCCATTACATCGGTTAATCTGTTAGTAATGAATGTACTCAACATAGCGACTTGTCCAATTCAATTGACAAACAATTTCAATTTCTAGATATTTAAGGCATTTACATTGCAAAAAAACGTTTTGTATTGTAAACATGTTTCATCCCTTCTGAAGGCATTAAGTTTCCAGATCTCACTGAGTAACTTAATTAAGTCGTTCTGAGTAACGTAAAACCATCATATGAATTCTCATTCTAGAAACGGTTTTATCTCCATCACAACATCACCCAAAAATCTCATTTGATGACGAAGTAATTTCAAGTGTTCGTCAATTAGGAGCATTCGACTTAAATTTTAAGGGTATAAATTTTCGATGTAAAAATCAATGTATGGAGAAGTATGCATACGACTCCATAGCATAAGTTTAATAATTCATTTAGTAAACTTTTTCACGAGATTAAATTTACTCATAAATTATGTTGCGGTATTGGTTAAACCAATTAAAGAATTTACCCACAACTAATCACAACGTACTTTTGCTAGAACTCGGCTACGCACAAAGCAATACCCTTATTCATTGTGGTTCGGATGTTAATTTGTGGTAAATCACCCTTAAGGTATAATTCAATTAATAATCGTAGGTAATTTCAATTTGATGCACAGGCAAGCCGGGAATTTGGTCAGCGACTAATGGCATAACACATCCTTCCTTAATCGGTACATGACCAGCGGTGCGTTATACCCACTTTATAGTTTGTCAAATTGAGTAGGCCGTTAGATTATTATTGCAATTCACCAATCAACGTAATCTTATGTAATTTAAATCTCTAACAAATCATTATTTTTAATATGATTTAGTCCATATTATTTTTTTTCAAAAAAGTCATTGTTCACAACAATTCAACAATTATATATATAAACAAGTAAAAAAACTAAATCATAAACACATAATAACAATTTATATGTGCAACAAATAAATCAAATAGCCACATGCATACGAATTATTCAATAATCATCAAATCTAGGTCTTTATATCTCTATATAAGAGTCTTCCCTATTAGTAGATTTATTGAATCAAATAATTACGTAGCACATAAAATCATATAAACATATAATTTTACGATCCATGAAAACATGCATGTAATCATGGATTCCCCACAAATCTTAACAATTAAATATCTACTGATCGTAACCATACATGACATAACAATTAATCATGCAATTTAATCTAAAATTATCCCACATGTAATTTAGGGTTTCAAAACAAATTTTTTTAAAATAAAAATAGAGTAAAAACCCTAATCTTATGAAAAACCTAAAAAAAATATGTAGTTTTAACTCAAAAATAATTATAGTTAAAAAACTTTAGATTTTCGATAATTATAACATGTTAAAACGGCTCTCGATGCCACTGAAGGTTTATTAATATCATAACAATTATATAAAACCCTAAATGAGATCAAAGCACACATAGCGGAAGCGATTTAACAAGATAATAATAATAACACAATTATAATTAATCGAATTAGGGTTACATACCTTTATGCTAAAGCAAATCCACAAGACGAAGAATGAATCACCAATTCGGGTCTATACCGTAATATACCAAGATATAGTCTAAAGTAAGACTAAATTACGATCTTGTACACACGTAATACAACGAGCTAACCGTGATTCTATCACGTAAAAAGCGAGTTACAATGCTTGTATGTAATCTACCCAACAAACCTAGAGAGGGGCTAGGACTAGATTGCAAGTAAAACGATCAACCAAGAAAACCAACCAAACCCCCCTTGTGGTTTTAATATTGCGATTGACCCAAAAGAGAAGAGAGGGGAAAGATTTAAGTTATGTGAATTATGAGGAGAAAGATTTGTTTATATAGGCATAAGCATGTATCCAAAAACAAATAAAAGGAAGTTTTTCCCCTTCCTTTTTCTACCCTATAACCGACCTACCAAACACTCCCATGGGATGTTCTGGAATCTTCTAAACTTCTTTCTTTATATTTACTTACTATATATTTATTTAACACTCGTTCATATTTAACTCTTAATTAATTAACGATCGTTAAAGTTATGTCTCGGTTTAAATTAATAAATACATAAAATATATATTTATTAAATAAATTAATAAATATAATAAATATATTTATTAATTAAATTAACTCTTTACGTATTGTGTGAAATCTCGTAATCTCGAGTTCGATCCTATCATACTACCATTAAATATAAGTCCATAAACTTACAAAAATATATGGAAGGGAATGTCATGAATGATCAAGGTTGATGTAGTTATAAAAAATTGGAAGGGAGTAATTGATAACCTTGCTTATATGCCTAATGAAAATTCTATATGGAGTATGGTCAGAAGACTATCACTAGCAGCAACTATATATAACTCATTAGGCATGAGAGAAATAATGAGATATACAAAGATGATATTGCCATGGTCTACTATTCTTAGCATGATTATGTAAATAGTCAAATTGAAGATTACGGGTATCCTGGTTAAACAGTCAACTGCTATTAAGGAAGTAGAAAGTATTTGGGGAGTAAAGTTTCAAAAACTCTAGCTATAAGGGGTGTTTGGGAGTAGGAATTCTATTAGTTTTCTTGTGGTATATAATGTTGTTATCTTTAAACATATAACAACTATGTGTTACAAATCATAACAATGTCTTGGGACCTAGTACCTTGGAGTTGTCCTCAGTAAGTGCTCCAATTAGACCTTTATAGGTTTCTTTGAATGGCCATGGGAGGGTTTTGAGAACTTATCATGGGCATTCTGTTGACTTATGCACATGATGATGTACCATAACGTAGGTTCCCAACATTATAGAGGGTAAAATGGTCTGGGAGAGCTTAACATGATGAGAGGAATATATAGAAATGTAAGATAACACTTCTTGGTCCTCTTAATGCATTGTTAGAAGGTTAGGTTGGCTATACATGAAGATGTGTGTTTCTTGACTAGTGATGACCTAACCTCTATGTAGTTTTGATTAGGAAATGAGGTTGAAGCTACTTCTTGGACATTTCTAGCATAAGTATGTGAAATATAGTTAGTTTGGAAGAGCTCTAAATGTAGTATGAATGGGGCTATATTATGCATAATTATGCCTCTTTCTTGACAATATTAGCCTTTGTGGATGATGGTTGAATGTTTTGTGTTTGTCAAGAAAGGGGAAATGTAGTTATGAGAATGTAGTAGGTGTTTATTACGGGTGAACAATATGTCGATATTTTCTCTTATTTTTGGGTGTTATCGGAGAAGCTTGGTTGTAGTCTTGTTAGAGGAAAGATGCACATGTTTCTAGAGATATCCGATATCTGGCACTTGGTACTTGGTATCCAAGTGAGATACACTCACCCTTCATCTATCTCATTGATTTCTTGATGTTCTGTGGCTCTCAATCGTCTAGTTGAACCTTCAATAAGATCTAGGGTTCATACTGTTGAGGGTGAAAACGTTTTCCCCCAATTCGATATATACTATGTGAAAGTTATGTTTTCCATCTTTGACTTTTTTCTAATAAATACTTATCCCTAGACCCGTCTCTATTTGTTGGACCGGGTATAACTTAGGTATGGGCTTGGATCACACTGATTTTCATAACTTCATTTGGGCTTATATTTATCAATTGTACTTCCATACAACTCTTGTATCCATTTAGTAGTATTTAGACCCAATAAACAATTGTGGGAGCCACTTGGCCCATTAAACTTGATATATTCTTGTTCCGTGAATGAAAACAAACTCGGCTCTTGACTTTTAATAATTTGTTAAAATCCTGTGTTAGTTTTGCCCGTTTTGCGAAGTTTTTGATATACTGGTACACATGAAACAAACAAAACAAGCATATACGATAGTGATTTCATAGTATTTTCTCATTTTAAGTCCGTTTTAGGTAAATAACATATGTAATTACACACATATAGAAAGGAAACTAAAGGCTCATCTAGAATTGATGGTGAAGTTGTCTAATATAAGAGACAACGAGATGATAATGATCTCCAAGATGAGAGAAAAGATCAACCCGAGGAAGAAGAGGTTGAACCTAGAAGAAGCAAAAGGGCGAGAACCAAGAAATCGTCTGGACCGGATTTTGTTTCTTTTATGATAGAAAATAGGACACACCTCTTGTCGAGAAGCGGTAAATTCCTCAGAAGGGCCTCGATGGAAAAAATTCATTAAAAGTGAAATAGATTCTATTTTACATAATCATACTTGGGAGCTAGTATATTTTCCTCCTTGTTGTAAACCACTAGACTATAAATGAATCTTCAAAAAGAATATGAAAGCCGATTGCACCATTGAGAAGTAAAAAGCAAGATTATTAATTAAAGGATTTAGACAACATGCGGGTCCAGATTACTTTGATGCTTATTCGCTTGTTATGAGAATAACCTCAATTATAATGATTCTTGCTATTGTTGCATTAAGAAATTTCAAATTTTACCAAATGGATGTAAAAACGGATTTTCTAAATGGAAATTTAGAAGAAGAAATATATATGAAAGAACCTGAGGGTTTTATAGCTTTTGGAAAGAGAGAAAAGTTTGTAGGCTTGTTAAGCCATTAAATGGCTTAAAACAAGCTCCCAACAATGACATCAAAAGTTTGACCACGCCATGTTAAAGAGTGTATTCAAAGTTAATGAGTGCGACAAGTGTGTTTATGTCAAAGACAAAACTAGTGTATATGTAATCTTTTGTCTATATGTTGATGATATGCTTATCGTTTGTAGTAACGACAAGATGATCAAGTCTAGTAAAGACATAATGATATCAAAGTTTGACATGAAAGATATGGGTTTGGCTGATGTGATCCTTGAAATAAAGATCATACGAACTCAGACTTAACTTGCGTTAATTCAAGCACATTACGTGGACAAAATTCTTAATACTCATAATGCGGGGGATTATGGCCTAGCAAAAACTCCAACTGAAACCAGTTTGGATCTATCTAAAAATAGAGGCATAGGTGTTGCCCAATTAGAGTATTCAATAATTATTGGGATGTTAATGTATTTGATGACAAGTACCCAGCCTGACTTAGCATATGTTGTTAGCAGTCTAAGCGTGTATACTAGTAATCCAAGTGATGCACATTGTAAAGCTATGATGTAGCGAAAAAATAAAGATAAGTAATGAGATAGTAAATTGAATCTGTTGATTCCAAAGAATGCCAGACACAATCCTTCCAACTATCGTTGATTCAAAAGAATACCGATAATCAGGCAAACTCCAACAATCGTTGATTCAACGAATACCCGATTATTAAAAGAATCTTAGCAAACTGCCAAGATCAAAGCAAAATCTTTCATTATCAAAACCCATAGATATCCTAATGCAATGAAAAACCTAACATTTATAGGAAAACGAGAATCAATCTAAATAAAGATTGATTTTACTTTCTATTTTCCTAAACCTATAACTGGAAATTAAATATTCTCTTTACCAGAGTTTATTGTTAAACAGGAAACTTAAATAAATAAAATTAACATCAATATCTTGACTTTTTATTTGGAGTTGAACAGCACCATTCTCTCTCATTAAAAAAATCGTCCTCGAGTTTGCCTTGTATTCGTATCATCCAAGTTTGCATCCCGTGCATCAAATTTCCTTTCTTTAAAATGAATCGACCTCGAACTTTGATCGTCTTAAAACCCAGCTTGTCGACCATGATGGTTTGGATCATTGTAGGACAAAGATTATTAGCCACAACTACAGTGTCTTCAATGTTGTCTTCTTCCCCACCAAATTCTTTTTTCGCCGTAAATCCTTATTTTTCCTTAATGACATCTTCAATATCTGTGTCATAAACTAACATCGGTTCTTCTTCATATTCATCAATATATGGGAGGTCCATCATAATCATCACTAGCCGCACCATAATCTTCCCATTCATCAGGAGAACCATCAACCTTAAAAAACGGATATGCTAACATCTTAATAAGGAACTTGGGCTTTGATACCAACTGATTTAGTGAAAAAACAAAGATAAGTAATGAGATAGTAAATTGAATCTGTTGATTCCAAAGAATGCCAAATATAATCCTTCCAACTATCGTTGATTCAAAAGAATACTGATAATCAGGCAAACTCCAACAATCGTTGATTCAACGAATATCCGATTATTAAAAGAATCTTAGCAAACTACCAAAAACAAAGCAAAAGCTTTCATTATCAAAACTCAGAGATATCCTAATGCAATGAAAAACCTAACATTTATAGGAAAATGAGAATCAATCTAAATAAAGATTGATATTACTTTCTATTTTCCTAAACCTATAACTGGAAATTAAATATTCTTTTTACTAGAATTTATTGTTGAACAGGAAACTTAAATAAATAAAAATAACATCAACATCTTGACTTTTTATTTGGAGTTGAACCGCACCAAGCTATGACTAGACTTCATTATTAGATATATAGGCGTTATTATAGACCGATTATGCTAGATATCCAGCTTTTATCGAAGAATATAGTGATGAGAATTGGATATTTGACATAAAAGATTCTAGATTGACTAGTGGATATGTGTTTACACTAGGAGGGATCACTTATCTTGGAATTCTTCCAAGAAAACTGTAATAGCTAAGTCCATGATGGAATCAGAATTTATCACGTTAGATAAAAGCGGAAAAGAGGCAGAATGTCTACGTCAATGCCTGAAGAACATACCCAAGTGGCCTAAACCGGTAACGACCATTAGTATATATTATGATAGTCAATTGGCAATTAGCATAGCTTATAGCACATTTTATAATGGAAACTCCACATGTATCCGTCATCGACAAAATTCGATACGACAACTACTCTCAACATGAGTTATCTCAATTGACTGTGTAAAGTCAAAGGAAAACATGACATGTCCGCTTACGAAAGGCTTAAACAGAAAGTTAGTTAGTAAGTCGTCTAAAGCAATTGGATTAAAGCCCTTAAAGGATTGAGTTTCTATGAAGGAAAACCTAACCCAGCTGAATGGAGATCCCAGATAGGACAACCTACTCATAGAAATGTAGGGGAAGTCACGTCAATATGGGGGAGTTACTTAATATAGTAACTTTTCTAGTCCTTTCCTATAACAATGTGACTTGTTGAGAGGTTAAACATATGGTTTAATGATTGAAGATAGAATCATAAAGCATAATGATTCAAGATGAAATATGAAAGTATATGTTTTTAATGATTCAAGATAAAATTACCTATGTGAAAGAGAAGTGAGATCGCTTTGAAAGGAAATATGGGGGGGCTTAATTCCTAAGAGTTCTTGCAGAACCAGACTAGTGTTCATGACTATAACAAACACAACTATGAGGACTTGACAAGGTCGGGGAGAGTCTTGTGTGAGTGTGTATTGTCGTCTACGTACTCAGATTTAAAAGTCTAAGTGATCTCACAAGGAAAGGCCCAAAGGGTCACACCTACCTATCCTATGCATGTCTTAACTCCATAATTTTATCGAAACTTTTGTGGGTTTTCGACCAATTTCCATTCATGTGTGGGATTGTTTAAAATTTTATTTTGCAAAGTGAGTTTTTTCAAAGTTTGGATATACTTTAATATATGTATATATTATATATAATTGTAGTTATTAATAGTTTTGGGTTCTTCTCGAAAAGAGGTTCGCAATAAGCTAAAGTATGTCCAAAATGGTGTTAATATAAATGAGATATCGTGTCTCAAAATGAGGCACGTGAAACACAAATTTTGGGAAATGAAAATGTCCCACATCGCCTAGCAAAGGAAGTGGGAATGGGTTTTTAAGGAAATCATGCTATTCACCTTCAAATTCTCTTTGGTTGGTTTTACACCAAAACGCTCGTGCTCAGGGGGTGCAGATTTCAGGATTTCTAGGCCAAAATAAGTTCGAAGCTTATGAACTTGTGCGAGCCCGCGCGACCTGTAGACACGAATCAAGCTCCCAAAGTCCGCCTACGCGCCTATCTTTTTGCTGCCAGACCCGAATTTTCTTTTCTAGAATATTTTGTAATCTATTTTAGGAATAGATTTAAACTTTGTTAATAAGTTATAATATATATTATAGGTGTACAAATTATACAAGTTGAGTTTCCAGCATAAATAGTGCCTCTCCCCATTCGTTTTAGACACAGAAAAACGTAACTCCATACACACCACTAGAATTTTAGCAGTCCAATCGATCAAATTACACATTTGCTTTCGTGATATGTCAGGCATGCTTGTGTAATCCGACTGTGCAACAGCTTTAAACGTTATACCCTGGGAAATAAACGGCGAATAAGTTTTAAGGGAATCGTGTTAAACATGAGGCTCGTTCCTTGGCCTTTTATTGCTTTAACTAATTTTCGTTATATATAGTGTATGTCTTCTACTTCTACCCCTTCTCTCTGTTATTTGATTTTTGTTATTTGTTTCTATTTATTTTTCATTGTAATCTAATTGTTTTAATAAAAAAATGTCGTTAAAGTGTGTAATTTTTCTGTATTTTTTGTGTGTGTGTAATTTTAGGGGTTACTCACTTACGCTATATAGAGCCCTTTGATCTAGTATATATATGTGAATATGTCTTGTTGTGACCGATAAGATGATACATTGAGAAAAAAAATTGTAGCCAAAAGTTATAAATAGTAAACACCGTATTTTTCTACCTCTAAGTGTTTCTAGGGTGGTATCTAAGTTTTTCGTTGTCTTGGGCGTGACCAGAAAAACTGCCCCCATCAAATAACTAAGGAGCAAATGGTGCGGACGCTAAGGCCATATCCGATGCAATGACTTAATAATTACGTATTTTTTTTTGTAAAAGCTATATAATACCATCATACTTATTTATTTTTGTCGACTTTAAACACTTATTATTTTATCCCGTGACTTTACCATTATACTTTTAAATTTGTTCATACTATACCAATATTAGCCTGAAATGACTATAATACCCTTGTCTTCTTTAACATAATTACAGTTTTTACCATAAATTTACTTCGCACTTTATGGTAATAATCTCAAATAATAAATTTTTTATAAGAGTAGAATGTATTTTATAAATCTAAAATCAGTTTTTAGGTAGGAATTTGTCCTTTTCACATTTATGGCTGCACATTATTGTCCCCTTTTGAAGACTTAATACCTCCATCAATTTCTATTTTACTGAAATAAAAATTAATCGTGAACTTCTTTAATCAAGCATGCTGAGTATAAATTATTCGACCGTGTTTGATCTTTGTTGGTTTCGATTATAAATAAGGTTGTGCTTTCTAGGATTAGGGTACATACATTCCACGCTCTCCTTCCTAGTCTCTCAAATTATTATTTCTGGTTTTTATCAATCTTTAAGGTTTCAAGAAGAAAGCATTCTGATCTTGATGTATCTACCGATTCTTGAAAGGCTTTTTATTCTGATGACTGTGATGGCGCTGCTATTCCGTTCAGATTCGGCGGTGGCGTAAGGTTTTCTGACGGCTAATGGCGGAAGGCAGCGGTGGGTGGAGTTATGGTTAGAAGCTTAAAGTGTGGTTGGAAGTGGTGATTATAACATGGATTAAAATTGAACTTATGAAGATGATATATGTTAGGAACAACATTATGTTAGCTGGTAAAGGTGGATCTTGATTGTACACATCTGGAAATCAAGATATGAAAATAAAACCCAATTAATGTGAAAAAGAAAAAGATAAATGGTATATTAGTCATTTAAAAGGGTATTATAGTCATTTCAAGCTAATATTGGTATAGTAGGAACAAATTTGAAAGTACAATGGTAAAGTCACGAGATAAAATAGTAAGTGTTTAAAGTCGGCACAAATCAATAAGATGGTATTTTATAGCTTTTACCCTATTTTTTTTAGAAAAATTCGGATAATTCGATTTATTCGGGTTAACTCCGGAACCGAACCGAATTCAAATTTGATTTCGGTTTGGTTCAGTTAAAATCTAGTTCGGTTCAACATAAAAAAAAGTAACCGAATAAACCGAACAATTCGAGAACCAAATCAAAAAATACACTTATTGTATTGTGAGAATGGTTGGTGTAAACACACCCATATTATAATTTATAAGTACTCGCATCTAAAATAATCATACAATTCACGTATTTCAATATTTCTTTGAAATGAAACATAAATTAATAGTATTAAAGTACATGATTGAGATGAGTTCAATTATTATGTGTAAGTTTATGAGTTGTAGAGTGTATATGTGAAAGAGTATAATGGTGATTTATTACTTCATTTAACGCAAAAACTATACATACATATATGTATTGTGAATGTTCTAAGAGTCATTGTAAATGTAAATTTTTAATTTTTTACATTTAGCTTTTTAAAGCATCCACAATAAGCTTATGTAGCACATGTATTAAACGGTTAATAACTTAATATTGTTGTGGGTTTCTACCAAAGCATTGTATGTATATTGCGGACCCAACTAGATTAATTTATTAATTTTTGTTTTGTTTTGTATGCATATGATGGACCCGACTGAAATTAATGTTTTAAAATTTAAGTTTTTTTAATTGATCCGATCAAATTGTTGGTTCATCGAGTCAACAGTTCAATCAGTTGAATCGTCAGATCAACCAGATTTCACGTTTAAAGAAAAAATTATCGATATGTAAAGAGCATTATTGGTTGAGAAGATACAATAATATAAATAAAATATATACATAACAATAAACTATTATTAATAGTTTTACTGTTTTCAAATAAAAAGATAGTCTAACATTTTAACGACTCATTTCAGTAACCATGTACTATAAATCTATAACACATCTTTTCATATATCACTCATTCGTCAATACTCATCATCGTTTTAAAACCCAATTTTTTAAATGACACGTTCAAGTCGCCGGTTTACTGGTCACCGGTTCAATCGGTCAAACCCTCAGGTCAAATCGGTTTAAAAAAAAAAATCATCACATGTTATATATATACAGAAAACGTTACTCATAGTACTGTTTTTAAAATAAAAACCAAGTGGTATCACTTTTGTTTTACGTCCAATCAAATAGTTATATTTCATCATTCAAGAAGCACTGTTTTTTAATAGTGTACAATCTTTGACTCATGTGGCATCACTTATATCACTACCAAGAAGGTACCCTATTGGTACCCCTACCTCACAAAAAAGGTATAAAAAGTATACTATTTGTGTACTTTTTTTCTCTCAATTTTGTTCTGTACAATTTTTTTATCAATTTTTTTTCCGTTTTTTGACTGTTTAACAATTTTAACCTGTTAAACTTTATTTGTTTGATTCCGTATTTTCCGATTCACAGTGTTATAACGAAACCAAAATTATAAAAATAAAAAAAAATAAAAATCAAGGGGTATATATAGGGGTTTTAGGGGGTCTTTATAACCTGACCCTACCAAGAATACTTGTTATAGGGCAAGATTATATAGACCCTCCCTAAAACCCCGTTTATACCCCTCCTGTTTTTTGCATTATTTATTTATTTTTATTTTTTTTTTTTATAATTTTGATTTTGTTATAAAACTGTGAAACGAAAAATACGGAATAAAAAAATAAAATTTAACAAGTTAAAACTGTTAAACTGATAAAAATACGAAATATAAACTGATAAAAAAATTGTCCACCCTTTGTACCCAAAAACCCAACAAAGCTGTTGTTTCTTCTTTACTTCAACAAATCAAAAACTGATCTCATATAAATGGAACCTCATCTCCCACACAAATGGATCTTCATATTCGTACATCACTCATTATCCATTTATCCCTCCAAAGCCGGATCCATATCATGCGATCAAATATGGTTCAACAATCAAAGAACAAATCGAACTTGTCAATTTCATCCAATGATATTAGATCATCTCTTTTTTTAGGTGATAAGTTTGAACCGGCCGGTTTTCGGTCGCCGGTTCCACCCGGGTCGACCAAAACCCGACGGTTCAATCCGGTCCGAGTTTCTCTGAAAACCTGGCTCACAACGGCCCGATCATCACTCCGATTTTCGGTTCAACTGGTTAAACCGGCCGAGTCGAACCGATTTTTAAAACATTGCTCATCATCCCAAATCACCTTTATCTATTTGCCTTTTCTCATCTCTTTTTTTTAACAAAATGAGATCTCATAAAATCAATATTTCATAAAAGGCTAAGTATAAAAGTAAAAATTATCTAACTCTTTGATTCTTAACTAAGACACAAATTTTTTAAGTTCCAAAAAAAATATATGTATTTTTTATCAACTGATCAACTTACTTATATTTTTGCATGTGTTCAAGTGATTAACCTTTTTTTTTATTTTTGTGTACTTTTTTATATTTTTTTATAAAAAAGTTTGATCACTTAAACACGTATAAAAAAGTGGGGGTGTTCACGGGTCGGTTCGGTTCGGTTAGTTAGACGATTTTGACTATCCATCGCGGTTCGGTTAGTTAAATTTACTATCCGTAACCGAACCGTACAAGGCGGTTAACCGGACATACGGTTACCTGAATTGAGCGGTTACCCACGGTTCGGGTCACGGTTAACCATTATATAAGTTTCATAAAGTTTTAGTTTATAAATAATAACATGGTTTAGAACATAGAATGATGTTTTCGTATAATTCAACGACATTAAATAGATAAAAATCATATAAAAATTATTTCGTTACAAAAAAGTACATTAGAATATTCATAAATAACATATTAACTAAAAAATATTTATTCGATATTTATAAACTACGATCACATTAATTAAATTTACACATACATGTTTAATACATGTACTATAATTTGAATATTTAGTTAAAAAATTTAATGTATAATAAAAGTAGGGTACTAATACAATTAATACATGTACTATAATTTGAATATTTAGTTAAAAAATTCCAAGTATAATATGTGCGGTTCGGTTCGGTTAACCACGGATATCTAAAAATGAAAACCGTAACCGAACCGTTATAAGCGGGTTTTTTCGGTTTCGGTTTTTTCGGTTTCGGTTTTTTCGGTTTCGGGTTTTTCCGGTTTCGGATTGAGCGGTTCGGCTCGGTTCGTCGGTTTCTCGGTTTTTTTGAACACCCCTATAAAAAAATAAGTAAGTTAATCAGTTAATAAAAAAGTACAATATTTTTTTTAAAATTTAAAAAAATTTATCTACTCCCTCCGTCCCAGAACTATTGTCCATCTTTCTATTTTGGGTTGTCCCAAAATTATTGTCCAATACTAAAAATAGATAGGAAAATTTGATAAAGTTACTATATTATCCTTACTTGAAATTATTATTACAAATTTTAAAAAAGAATTAATTAATTAAGTAAGGGTAAAACTGTCATTATGCTAAAAAGTAAGAGAGAGAAAGCTGTAATAAATGTAATTTTCTTAAACTGTGTAATTTTTGTCTGGTGACAATAATTTTGGGACGGAGGGAGTATTAATTAAGAACCAAAAAGTTTACTTTTATAGTTGGCCCTTTCATAAATAGACGGACCCACTTTCAACTACTATCACTCAATAATGTTTACTTTATGAGTGGATCTTCCACTATCCTTCGTGGTAAGGTTTGGTTACACATCCAACACGTTCGATGTTTCTAATGTTACACTATTTTCTCTTTTTTCCTTTGCCAACTGTTGAACCGTTCGGATTTTGGCTGACGGTTCAAACCAAGACGATCAAAATCTGCAATCCGATCTGAGATTTAGTAAAAACCCGGCTTATGACGGATCAGTTGTCATGCCGATTCAACCGGTCGAACCGGCCGATTTGAATCGGATTTTAAAACATTGACTAAATTACTTTATTTGAGTTAGTAGTGGACTAGATGGTTAATTTAATACTTTTTCCGTCACAAAATTATTATCCCTTAATAAAAAATATACAGTTTAAGAAAAAAAACATTTATTATAATTTTTTCTCTTAATTTTTAAAACAATGATACTTTTAAATTTAATTAATTAAATAATGTTATTTTTAAAGTTTGTAATAACAATTTTAAAAAAATAATAATATGATAAACTTAATGAAACTTCTCTATTTATTATTAATATTAAACAATTATTGGGACGTATCGAAACGGAAAGATGAATTATAAATTTGGAACGAAAAAAATATGAGTGTGAACTTCACATTACTATGCATTAGAGATCTTTTACAAAGTTTTCTTCGTTGTTCTGATTTCCTCTAAACGATACAAATATTTAAATGACATGAACTAAAAGTGACAATTACAAAAGTACATAGAAACATATTTTTATGAATAAACATATTGGAAAAAAGTATACTGAGATTAATTATTAAAATGAGAAGAGTAAGTAAAACGTTTAATCACATTTTCAAATAAAAAAATAAATAATAAATAGTAAGATGCATTAGTTTTATCTTAATTATGTTTTTCATTTGATCTTCGTGGCCAGGGGTGTAAAAAAATCGATTTGATTTGAACTCGAACCCGAATAAATAATCCGGGTCGGCTTATTTTGGTAATAAAACTTATTCGGGTTCACTCGAGTTTTAAATAGTTCGGGTTCGGGTTTATATTTTTTAACTTTGACCCGAATTAACCCGAATTCGATCAATTCGACTTGACCCGACTCGATTAACACTTTTACGTTGTAAATATACTTAAATAAGTCAAATTTTAAATTTTTTACTTATAATCGGTTGACCCGAACCCGAGTTGACTCGACCCAAATTAACTCGAATCCGAGTGACCCAAGTTCTAATTAAGCTCGAATTCAAATATGATTTTTTTATTTTTAACCCGAATTAACCGACTCGAGTTGAAATAAACTCAACCGAGTCAGTCCGAAACATACCCCTACTTGTGGCTCTATAAAAGCCATTGCGACCAAGTCATACTCGTATCTTTTATAAAATCAACATATGCCATTCGCTAATTATTTCTAGGAAATTAAGTAGCAATCTTAGATGTGTTTGGTTTAGCTTATATAGTGGGTTTATAAGTTAATTAGCTTATATAAGTTTATAAGTTAAAACCAAGTATTTGGTTAAGCTTATACAAGTAGGCTTATAAGCTTATATAAAGAGGTTTTGGTAAGCCAAGAATTTGTGGCTTATGTAAGGTTAATTGGGCTTATATAAAAATATTACCTAAAAAGACTTTTATACCCTTATTTAATAATTACTATCCTTTTTATTTTTATGTATTTTTTTGTCATTTTACCATATTAGTTATATAAGCTAAATCAAACACTTAACAAAGGCTTATAGGCTTATTATATAAAATCTATAATTTGCTTATATAATATAAGCCTAAGCCCACTTATAAGCTTAACCAAACACCCTCTTAATTAGAGCTTGGGTGCAGTCTCAAGTCGGACGACGATTGTTATGAAAAAAATGTGTTAGCTTTTTTTCATAACATTATAATTATTATCATAATAGCAAAAAAGTGACTATTTTTTTTAACGGTAAATTTATTAGAAGCTAGCAAGGCGCTAAAAACCAATTACAAGGAAATAAGAGGAGGGGTTTTCAACCAATCAGTCCATGAAAAAGATAAATGGCAACGTTATTTACTCCAATTAAAAGAACTAAGAGTAATATCGTCAAAAATTTCCGAATGTTTAGGCGCTTTGTCGTAAAAAATGAACCGATTTCTGAATCTCCATATATACCACCACGAAACGTAGAAAATGCCTTCCAATAAAGACTTCAACATAGGGGAGAGACTAACCAGAGAGAACCAAGAGAACCAATCTTGAAACGAGGACCAACCAGTCGAGTCAATATTCCACCAACGACACAAGCGACGTAATTCAAGTTGCGCCAAGTTACATCGAAAAAAATAAATGATAGCATCCTCATCAGCAGCGCCACAGATCGGACATATAATAGTTACAACGTTAACACCTCTTTGGGCCAAGTTAAATCTATTCGGGAGAGAATCTTTACGAGCTCGCCAAGCGAAGATGTTAATCTTGATAGGCACAACTTTTATCCATCTGGTAGGTTCGGAATGAAGCAGAAAAAGGTCGTCGAGACAAGCACGAATATCCTTAAACTTGAAGTCTCCATCGCCTGACAACCCGCAGTACCACATGTCGTTACTATTTGAAAGAATAATTGGTTCCAACATAGAAGTTAAATCGGACAACTGACGTTGCTCTGCTCCACCACGAACAGACCTACGAAACGATGAAACAACCGAAGATTGAAATTTGGCAGCCACTAAAATGTCCTTGTTCAAATCAAGGGAAAATAACCTAGGAAATTTGGTGTAGAGCGGGGAATAACCAATCCATACATCAAAACAGAAACGTGTATTGGAACCATTCCCAACGCGTATTTTACAGTGATCCCAGAGGTTGAATCCGTTATCTTTGAGATATTGAAGTTCCCTAAGAATTGAGCACCAGATAGAGGAAAATTTAGTTGAATGGGATTCTAGCTACTTACCATACAAAGCCCGAATAACCTTGATCCAAAGTGATCCATCACCCGAGATAAATCTCCAAATCCATTTGAAAAGAAGCGCTCGATTGAGCGCAAAGAAACTTGACACCCCCAACCCTCCAAGATTTTTAGAAGCTAGAATCTTACTCTGATACTCGAATTTCAATGGGTTCTTCTAATTCTCTGGATATCCTCTCGAATTGATCTCGGCTCTAAGTGGAATGATTTGTTCTTGGTTAATAAAAAGGTGATGGTTTGTTTATCTATTTTAAACTAATAACAATTAATTAAGTGTCGAAGAGTAAACTTAAAGATTTAAATGATTAAAGTAAAAAGACGAGTTTAAAAATGAATGCTTGAAAACTTAAAGTTTATATTAGAAAAATAAAGGAACATTCAATAAAAACTAACACTTGGAAAACTTTGTAAAAATACGACTTAGTCGGAAAGTACTAAAAGAAAGTAAGAACGGAATATAGCAAAATAGTGCCAATCGGAATAACTGAAGACACTAACAATCGGAATATGGAAAAACAATACTAATCGGAATATATTCCGATCACCTAGATTGGAATGAGCTAAGGAGCTGATCGGAATGTTGGGCAAAATGAAGCAATCGGAATATATTTGAAACTTACCAATCGGAATAGTACAAAGAGGTCCCAATCGGAATGTTAAAACCCTTTTCCGATCACTACGATCGGAATAAGGGGTGTTGCCTGGTCGGAATAATCTAATCGGAAAGGGGTTTTGCCCTTTCCGAAATCCCTTTTGATCCGAATTTTAAGCAAAGTGAATAAGCTATGAATAAGCCAATCACTAAACTAGCTCGAATCCAATCTTAAGCTGATCAAATAAGCACTAAAAACAACTTTATCTAAGCTTCAAATAAGCAAAATCATAAATCAAAAGATGAAAAGATGAACTTTTTATAAAAACTTTAAAAAGTAAATAAGCTAAATCAACAAATAAGCCAATAAGCACAAGGATCTCAAAGCTTATTTGTGTAGAAACTTATGGAAACATAAAAAGATTAACTTTTTAAGCACAAAATCATTGATGAACAACACGGATCATACGAGATTTGTACCAAAATCAATCAAAATCAAAGAAAGGAAGGATGAGATTAAAGATTAAAAGATAAAAACTTGAACTTGATTAATGAAAAATAATACAAATGTTTGATCTTGAAAGAAAAAGATGAAATCTAGTGAGAGAAAGTTTGGAACTTTCTCTCTCTAAAACTAGAGAGAAAAATGAAAAAACTACAAACTACCTAAAAGACTAAGTGTGTGAAATTTGTGAAGTAAAGTCCTATTTATAGGCAAGTCTTGTGGTAGTGGGCTTGTGATTGGGCTTTTGTTTGGGCTTCTTTTTCTTCTTTCTTCTTTAGTCTTCACGCTTCTTTAAATAAACGTTTCCGACTTGGATTTGAGAAGTGTCGGTGAATAATTCCAACTCGTCTTATAATCTTTTGTTTAATAGACTCGAGTTCTTCGACATATATGAATCTTCCATCTTTGGCTCTATTCTTTGATAAATCTTCAAATAGGCACAATGACTTCAAATCTTTTGCATCTCTTGGACAATAGACTTCGTCTTGAGTCCTTTTCCTTGATAAAACCCGTGCAATCCCATGTTTTCTTCAATATTCATCCGGTTGACTCTGAAAACACAATAAACACAAAAACCACGCATAATTCCAAACAAATGATATTAAATACGTGTTTTGGTCTTGTTTTAGCCAGAATTAAGTGGTAAAAGGATGGGTGTTTTCACACATATCAAATCCCCTACACTTAACCATTGCCATGCCCTCATGCAATGCTTAGTGACAAAGCACATTTACACTTTTCTCATAATCAATCAACCTTGGCCTTATTAATATACTACTAAACATAAACAAAAGTACTAAGAGAAATTAAAACTTTAAAGTAAACAAAAGGATGGAAATAACTTGCAAAGAGATCAAGGACTTACATTAGGGCTTTGGTGCTGCGAAGATTTATCACCCTCAAGTTTCACGTTCCCCAAGCTAAGCTTAAAAACGAGATCATTGTTATTATAAGTTAGCAAATCAAACACTTACACACATGGCTTAATTAAATGCTTAAACTCCCTTATTCCTAGGTGTATCTCTTATATTTTATTTTTGTCTTAGAATGATCATGAAGATGCATTTTTGGACTTATTTCGATAGTTTATTTAGGCTGAAAGCAAAGTAGGACGATTTGATCAATAGTTAGCTAAAGGACAAAATCTCTTAAAACTGCTTCTCGGGATATCAAAAAGTTCATATCTTGGCATAACTTGGTTCGCGATTTGAGACCTTTCTCGGGCCGATATTTGGCATGTACTTCATACTTCATATCTTGAGAGACGTTCTTGAGATAATGGTCTTCTCATCGTAATAGAGTTTCTTCACTTGGAGACTTTTGAGGGGTACTCCAACTTTGTTGACCACGACTTCATGATTATTTCTTCAATCTCTAATTGGGATTTCGAGATACAATGATCCGCCTCTTTTTCGGACTTGGATCTATTTATCCTCATACCTTGTTAGGGTCTTTTCGGATAGACTTCTCCATGATCTTTATGGGAGTTGATTACTTTTCGTCGTGAGTCTTGATCCTTCATATCGATTTTGGGAATAATGCTTTTCACATCACTTTGGATCTTCAGCAATAAAATGGAATCCTCATGCCTTGTTAGGGCCTTTTCGGACTCGCCAATCTTCGCGCCCCGCTTCATAAGTTATGCCTTGGCTATGAACTCTTATCATTACCGAGCAACTTTTAAACGATCTTGGGCTAGAAGCTAAGTAACTTTTCAAATCGTACGACCTTACTTATTGCAGATAAATTATTAGCAAGTGATGGGAGAATAGGCAAATAATTACACCAAGTGAGCTTGTGCAAGAATACCGACTTATAATTGACTCTATCATTTCTCGTTCTCCACAATTTAAAATCTCAAGTAATGAGACTCGTGTATGCTTAGCCTAATAAACCAATTAAGGTCTACATGGTTAAGGATACTAGCTAGAATAAACTTGGATAAGTCTATTCGGGTTGAGTCAAAATAATCGCAACGGGCCTAAATTGTCAAAGACTTCTAAACTAGCTACACCACTTGATTAAAATTTTTAACTTTATTGCGGGATATATACATATGAAAGCAACGATAAAAATTTAAAAATTACGACTAAATGGCCAAAGTTAATTAAAAATTTGAAAAATGTTGAAAAAGATGATTTTCCGGTTAAATGAAGGCATTTTCATGGAAAAGTCCACTTAAAACTTCAATAGAAGTCCCCCCTACACTTAAGATAAACATTGTCCTCAATGTTTAAGCATGTGGGAAAAGTTTCCCCTACACTTATGACATTGTGCACGTTGGTTAAATCAAGCTAAGGAAGAGACGACTAAAGTGATCAATTTCAATATGTGAGTATGAAGAAAATTGAATCACGATAGTTGAGAGATAGAACCGGATTTCGGATAACACGGGAGCACGGTTCTTCAGATATTCCAAGAGTGCACTTATCCCTGTAATCACATCACCACACAAATACAAACACCTATACAGGTCCCCCTACACTTAGGAGGTAAGAACATAAAAGGATAGATACTCGGGTTGCCTCCCGAGGAGCGCTTGTTTTTTATAACCGAGTCACGAGCCTGACTCGACCCAAAATTAGTTCATGGGAAACGTGGTGAGGGATGGAATCATATCCTGAGAGATGTCCTCACCAAAGTATAGCTTCAGACGCTGGTCATTCACTTTGAAATTGGGCCCATTTGGATGAGAAAGCTCAATGGTCCCATATGGAAAGACTTTGGCGACGGTAAATGGACCAGACTAGCGGCTCTTCAACTTGCCAGAGAAGATCTTCAACCGAGAGTTAAAAAGTAAGACTTGATCACCAACGTGGAACTCTCGGTTCTTGATTTTTGCGTCATGAAGGATCTTCGTTTTCTCTTTGTAGATCAGCGAGTTCTCATAAGCTTCATTCCTCAGTTCGTTGAGCTTGTTGAGTTGAGTCTTGCGATGATCACCGGCTTTGTTGATGTCGAAGTTAGCCCACTTTAAGGCCCAGTGCGCCTTATGTTCCAGCTCGATGGGTAGGTGGCACGCTTTTCCGTACACAAGACGATACGGTGTACAACCAATCGGGGTCTTATAAGCAGTACGGAAAGCCCACAGAGCATCATCTAACTTATCGGCCCACGCGGCACGATGCTCTCCCACAGTACGCTCCAAAATTCGCTTCAATCCACGGTTGGATATCTCGGCTTGTCCATTGGTTTGGGGATGATAGGCGGTGGAAAGATGGTGATTGACACCATACTTTGCCATGACTCTTGCAAATTGATCATTGCAAAAATGAGTCCCGCGGTCACTGATAATAGCACGAGGAACGCCGAATCTAGCGAACAGCGATTTCAAAAAGTTACAAACCACCCTTGCGTCATTAGTGGGTAAAGCTTTGGCTTCAACCCATTTTGAAACGTAGTCAACGGCTACAAGGATGTATTTGTTTCCTTTAGATGAAGGGAATGGCCCCATAAAGTCGATACCCCAAACATCAAAGATTTCACACTCTTGAATGAAATTCTGAGGCATCTCGTCTTTATGTGTGATCTTACCTTGTTTTTGGCAAGCATCACAATGTTTAACCATCTCGTGAGCATCACGGTAAATGGTGGGCCAATAAAATCCCGAGTCAAACACTTTTTTGGCGGTGTAGTTGGAACCAAAGTGACCACCGGTGGGTCCTTTGTGGCAAGCATCAAGGATTTCTAAAGCTGTCGGTCCATCAACACATCGGCGAATAATCAAGTCAGCACATTGTTTGAATAGACATGGGTCATCCCAAAAGTAAGTCTTAATATCGTTAAAGAACTTCTTCTTTTTCTGGTATGTTAACCCGTCAACGAGAATTCCACCCGCTAAGTAGTTTGCAATGTCCGCAAACCACGGGGTTTCATCAGCAGTCGAGTTGATAGAATTAAGGTCTCCAAGGGAAAAGAATCATTGATTTCTTTGTTCGGATGATCCCCCTGGTAAGGATCCTCAAGTCTACTGAGATGATCCGCGGCTAGGTTTTCAGCTCCTTTTTTATCACGAATTTCGATTTTAAATTCTTGGAGTAGCAAAACCCAGCGAAGAAGTCTTGGTTTGGAATCTTGCTTTGTCAACAAGTACTTTAACGCGGAATGATCAGTGTAAACGATTGTGGTGGAAAGGACAAGATAGGGGCGGAACTTTTCAAAAGCATAGACAACAGCTAAAAGCTCTTTTTCGGTTGTCGTATAATGCAATTGAGCCCCAGTCATTATCTTGCTAGCGTAATGGATTGGTTGGAAGTGTTTGTTCACTCTTTGTCCCAGAACCGCTCCAATAGCAAAATCACTAGCATCGCACATCAACTCAAAGGGAAGCTCCCAATTAGGGGTAACCAAGACGGGTGTCTTAGTTAGCTTATCCTTAAGCGAGTTGAAGGCTTCAAGACACTCTTTGGAGAAGATAAAAGGAGTATCTTTTTCCAAGAGGTGGGTCATCGGGCGAGCGATTTGAGAAAAATCTTTGATGAATCGACGGTAGAAGCCCGCATGACCCAGAAAACTTCTCACACCCTTCACGGTTGAAGGTAGAGGCAACTTGGCGATAACATCGACTTTAGCACGGTCTACTTCAAGACCGGCTTTAGAAATTTTGTGTCCTAGCACGATGCCTTCTCTTACCATAAAATGGCATTTTTCCCAATTCAAAACAAGGCGAGTGTCTTCGCACCGCTTAAGCATACGTTCCAAATTGGCAAGGCAAGAAGAGAAGGAATCCCCGAAGACCGAGAAATCATCCATGAAGACTTCCATGGTTTGTTCAACCATGTCATGGAAGATAGCTAACATGCACCTTTGGAAAGTCCCGGGGGTATTGCATAAGCCAAAAGGCATTCTTTTGTAAGCAAATGTGCCATAGGGACAAGTGAATGTTGTCTTCTCTTGATCTTGGGGATCGATGGGTATTTGGAAATAACCCGAGAAACCATCAAGAAAGCAGTAATATTCATTACCTGCTAAACGTTCAAGCATTTGGTCCATAAAAGGTAGAGGGAAATGATCCTTTCTCGTGGCATCATTGAGTTTGCGGTAGTCTATACAAACTCTCCACCCAGTAACGAGACGAGTGGAAATCAACTCGTTGTGTTCATTGGGAACAACGGTTATTCCGCCCTTCTTGGGCACACAATGGATTGGACTAACCCATGGTGAATCCGAAATAGGGTAAATCATACCTGCATCAAGAAGTTTGATAACCTCTGTTTTGATGACTTCATGGATTTTTGGATTCACCCTTCGTTGGCTTTGAATTGTGGGCTTAAAGTCGTCCTCCAGGAGAATTTTGTGTGTGCAAAAGTGAGGATCAATTCCGCGAATATCAGAAATTTTCCAAGCGATAGCTGTTTTATGCTTCTTCAACACGGCGACAAGTCGGGCTTTTTCTTCTTCTTTTAGGTCCTTTGCGATGATGACGGGCGACTTCTCGTTGTCTTCAAGGAAAACGTACTCGAGATGAGGCGGCAACTCCTTAAGTTCTAAATCCGGAGGATTTTCGACGGGAGGCGTTTTCAAAGTCGAAGTATCGATAGCAATAACCGTGGGAGATGGAGGAGAATGAGTGTCTTCATTGAGAAGGTTTTCAAAGAAATGCATGTCGTCATCCCCATTGGTGGGAGAATCATCAGTAGCTAAATTCACATCTCCCATGGTGTCTTCAAGATCGTTCCAAAACAAATCACTTTCTCCAAATAGAGACAATGATGAATCAATAGAGGACACGGTCTCAACATTGGGAAGAGAAGTATGAATACTTTTACAAGCATCTTTGAAGTGTTCTTCACAAGCCTCATCCAGAACGTCAATACAATTAACACTCTCGTAGGAATAAGGTTGTTTAGACAACTTTCCCATGTTGAAGACGATTTTATCGTCACCTACTCTCATGATAAGCTCACCGGCTTCAACATCAATAAGAGTGCGACCGGTCCTCAGGAATGGACGACCCACGATCAAAGGAACACGAGGGTCCATCTCGTAGTCGACGACGACGAAATCGGCAGGAAAAGTGAATTTGTCGACTCCTACAAAGACGTCTTCGGCTATCCCCACTAGATAAGCAACCGTACGGTTAGCTAATTCCAAAGTCATTTTGGTGGGGACTAGCTCAGGGAGAGATAATTGCTTCCAAACGCGTAGAGGCATTAGATTAATACTGGCACCTAGATCGGCTAGGGCCATGTAATTCTCTACTCCCGGGAAATTGCAAGGGATTAAGAAACGACCCGGATCACCAAGCTTGGTTGGCAATTTCCTTAAGAGCATTGCAGAGCAATTCTCATTAAGTTGGGTGTTGGCAATATCAAGAAGCTTTTCCTTGTCATTCAAAAGATCTTTAAACATTTCCGCGTACTTAGGCATGTGAGCGAGAGCCTCAGCGAAGGAGATGTTAAAATTCAATTGTTTGAACATCTTAAGAAAGTTCGAAACCTGAATATCGTCCTTGCTTTTGAGCTTATCTTTCCTCAACCTAGATGGATAAGGTATATTGGAAGAAGAGGAAGCCTTTGGGAGAATAGGATCACTCACATCCTTGGGTGGAGGAGGGGTAGGAGTAAGAGGTGGAGAAATTGGGGAAGGAGAAGGATGAGGAATAGGAGCAGGTGACTCGTTCTCCTTAGTCACAACCACCGGTGGAGGTATAGGAAGCTCGGGTTCCTTGGTACCTTTGCCACTGCGAGTGGTGATTGCTTTCATCTTCCCTCTTGGATTCGCAACGGTGTTACTCGGAAGAGTACCCGAAGAAGAGGGTTGATTACCGTGGAAGAAACTAGCCATCATGTTTCTTAAGTCATTCGTTTGACTATCCATAGTGTTTCTCATATCAGCTCTCAGATCGTTCCCTTGTTTGACCAAGTCTGCTTTCAAGTTGAGCACTTCCCGTTGAAGATTTCCCACGATCACATCGTTAGTCCTCATATAAGTTTCCACTTCTTGGTGAAGAGCGGTGGGTTGGTTGGGAGGAGCATTGTATGCGGGTGGTTGATAAGCAGGTTGTTGGTAAAGTTGGTTGTTTCGTTGAGGTGGTTGTTGCTGCTTGTGAGGTGGGATGTATGGTGTACGAGGTGGTTGTTGTTGTTGAGGAGGGCGATTGAGGTTTTGTTGTTGGTTTGGGTTGGTAGGAGGAAAACCGGGTGGTGAGAGGTAATTGTTGGAACGCTAGCTAAGCAAATTACGGCCACCTTGAGGTCTAGCTTGATAAGCAGGTTGAGGATAGGTGCCATAAGCTGCATTCACATTCTTAGACGGGTAGTCTTGGGTGGCGGTACAAGTGGTGTAAGAGTGAGGACCACCGCATATTTCACAAGGTTGGCTGACAGCATTAACTTGAGCGTTTTTAGCGTTGCTGCTGTTGGTGTTGTTAACGGTGTGGGTAACAAGCGATTCAAGAAGCGTAGTGATTTTGTCAAGTCGCTTATCGCTGTCACTAGTGCTAGCACTAGCGACATTGGTCCGAACACTCTTGGTTTGCACACGAGACTTATTCTCAATGATATCCCAAGCAGCATTGGAAGTCTTAGCCAAAAGATTACCCCCCGAGGCACTGTTTAGTGAATCTTGATCACTCATGCTTAAACCATTGTAAAAAGTATTAATTTGATGTACTTTGGTAAAACCATGTTGTGGGAATTTTCTTAAAAGATCTTTAAAACGATCCCAAGATTCACTGAACGACTCATCGTACTTTTGTTCAAAATTTATGATTTCATTCCGCAAAGCGGTAGTACGAGAGGGTGGGAAAAAGTAATTGATAAACTTGGTTTCCAAATCCGTCCACGAGAGAATACTCTGTGGTGGTTCCTTAGCAAGCCAATGCCGGGCTTGTCCCTCTAAAGAAAAGGGAAAAAGTTGTAACCGGATTACCTCTTGTGGAACACCATTGAATTTGACCGTGTTGGTGAGTTGCAAGAATCTCTTGATATGGTCATGTGGGTCATCAATGGTACGTCCCAAGAATGGTTGAGCGGAGACCATTTGGATAAAGCCTGATTTGAGCTCGAAGTTGTTGGCTGCAAACGCTGGTATAACAACTGGGTCAGTGTTGCCATCTACATGGGCTTGCAGCAGTTCAATCATCGGGCGATTATCCGGTTGAGGCTCATTTTTGTTGTTATTATTCATGTTGTTGAAAGGTGGGTTGTTGTTGTTTTGTACACCGGTCGTGTCTAAGTTATCGAGAGGCTCGGGCTCTTGATAAGACGCTGATCGAGTGCGCATACACCTGCAAAAGAACTAACAAGAGAAAAACAAAGCAAAAATATTTTTGGTTTTTTATGTTTTTTACTTTTTAGGATTTTTGAAATTTTATATTTTTTAGTGTTTTTGAAAACTTTTATGAAAAAGTAACGTTCACGGGGAACGGATCCCAAAATCCAATTTCTCACAAAAAACTTTTGATCTTAACGAGAAGAGCCGGCAGCGGCGCCATTTGATACTCGAATTTTCAATGGGTTCTTCTAATTCTCTGGATATCCTCTCGAATTGATCTCGGCTCTAAGTGGAATGATTTGTTCTTGGTTAATAAAAAGGTGATGGTTTGTTTATCTATTTTAAACTAATAACAATTAATTAAGTGTCGAAGAGTAAACTTAAAGCTTTAAATGATTAAAGTAAAAAGACGAGTTTAAAAATGAATGCTTGAAAACTTAAAGTTTATATTAGAAAAATAAAGGAACATTCAATAAAAACTAACACTTGGAAAACTTTGTAAAAATATGACTTAGTCGGAAAGTACTAAAAGAAAGTAAGAACGGAATATAGCAAAACAGTGCCAATCGGAATAACTGAAGACACTAACAATCGGAATATGGTAAAACAATACTAATCGGAATATATTCCGATCACCTAGATCGGAATGAGCTAAGGAGCTGATCGGAATGTTGGGCAAAATGAAGCAATCGGAATATATTTGAAACTTACCAATCGGAATAGTACAAAGAGGTCCCAATCGGAATGTTAAAACCCTTTTCCGATCACTGCGATCGGAATAAGGGGTGTTGCCTGGTCGGAATAATCCAATCGGAAAGGGGTTTTGCCCTTTCCGAAATCCCTTTTGATCCGAATTTTAAGCAAAGTGAATAAGCTATGAATAAGCCAATCACTAAACTAGCTCGAATCCAATCTTAAGCTGATCAAATAAGCACTAAAAACAACTTTATCTAAGCTTCAAATAAGCAAAATCATAAATCAAAAGATGAAAAGATGAACTTTTTATATAAACTTTAAAAAGTAAATAAGCTAAATCAACAAATAAGCCAATAAGCACAAGGATCTCAAAGCTTATTTGTGTAGAAACTTAAGGAAACATAAAAAGATTAACTTTTTAAGCACAAAATCATTGATGAACAACACGGATCATACGAGATTTGTACCAAAATCAATCAAAATCAAAGAAAGGAAGGATGAGATTAAAGATTAAAAGATAAAAACTTGAACTTGATTAATGAAAAATAATACAAATGTTTGATCTTGAAAGAAAAAGATGAAATCTAGTGAGAGAAAGTTTGGAACTTTCTCTCTCTAAAACTAGAGAGAAAAATGAAAAAACTACAAACTACCTAAAAGACTAAGTGTGTGAAATTTGTGAAGTAAAGTCCTATTTATAGGCAAGTCTTGTGGTGGTGGGCTTGTGATTGGGCTTTTGTTTGGGCTTCTTTTTCTTCTTTCTTCTTTAGTCTTCACGCTTCTTTAAATAAATGTTTCCGACTTGGATTTGAGAAGTGTCGGTGAATAATTCCAACTCGTCTTATAATCTTTTGTTTAATAGACTCGAGTTCTTCGACATATATGAATCTTCCATCTTTGGCTCTATTCTTTGATAAATCTTCAAATAGGCACAATGACTTCAAATCTTTTGCATCTCTTGGACAATAGACTTCGTCTTGAGTCTTTTTCCTTGATAAAACCCGTGCAATCCCATGTTTTCTTCAATATTCATCTGGTTGACTCTGAAAACACAATAAACACAAAAACCACGCATAATTCCAAACAAATGATATTAAATACGTGTTTTAGTCTTGTTTTAGCCAGAATTAAGTGGTAAAAGGATGGGTGTTTTCACACCTATCATACTCCAAGCCACCCACGTGATTTTAATATCTGAATCTTCCATACCATAAAAGAACCGACGAAGAATATTTTCCATATTTTTAAGAATACCGCGCGGAACCTTAAATATGGACATATTATAAATGGGAGTATAACCAAGAACCGATTTCAATAAAGTAAGACGACCCCCGATCGAAAGAGTTTTCATCTTCCACTTAGAGAGGCGAGCTTTAAGTTTACAAATACTATCCTCCCAAGCACCAAGTCGAGAGGAATATTGACCCACCATAACCCCTAGATACCAAAAACTATTATTCATGATCGAGCATCCAATCAATGAAGCTGCATTTTCGACCTCTAACCGATGCACCCCGACCCCTAGCAAATGGCTTTTGTTAAGATTATTTTGAAGACCATAAGCTAAGTAGAAACTCTTCAGAATATTGACAATACTGTGAAGATTAGATTACGACCACTCTCCAAGAAACATGGCATCATCGACATAGAATAGATGAGAAAGATGTAATGATTCCGGAAGAGAAATACCTTTGAATAAGCCTTCCTCCATAGCACGGTTGAAAAATAAATGAAGTGATTCCATAACCAAAATAAAGAGATAGGGGCAAGAGGATCTCCTTGTTTAAGCCCACGATGTAAATAGAATTCCTTAGTAGGACTCCCGTTCACAAAAATAGAAGTATTATAGCATAATTAAAAGTACCCCGAATCCATTTGCACCACGTATAACCGAAACCAAAACCTCCATAATATCAAGCAAATAATCCCAACGAACTGAATCATAAGCTCCGGTGAAATCAACTTTGAAAAACATCGCATGCTTTTTCTTTCATTTACACAATTGAAGAACCTCGTCAAGAATAAAGGGACCATCAAGAATATGTCTCCCGGCTAGAAATGCAGATTGGGTGTCAGAAATAATATTCTCCATAGCCGAAATAATTCTAATGGCAAGGATCTTCGTAACCACCTTATAAACGCATCCAATTAAACTAATGGGACGAAAATCATTGAAAAATTTAGCGTCAATAGTTTTAGGGATAAGCGCGACAAATGAGGAATTGCATCCTTTAGCAAATGATCCATGAGTAAAAAAATACTCGACAGCAGCACAAAAGTCGTTACCGACAGTATCCTAAAAGGTTTTAAAAAAACTCGAAAGTGAAACCATCGGCACCCGGGGATTTGTTATCCCCACAATCCCAAACGGCCCTCTTAATTTCATCTCGAGACAGGGGACGTTCCAGATCTTCAGATTGGAATTGTTGTAACCTATTAGGGAAAGTAAAGTTAATCTTGAATCTGAAGTTGGGCGGACCTTGAAATCTAGAAGCAAAGTGATTAAAAATGCATTTTTAATCAAAGTATGATCAGTGCATCAGACCCCATCGAAAAAATACCAGGGATCGCGAGTTGACATCTTCTTTTATTAATAACTCCGTGAAAAAACATAGAGTTTTCGTCCCCTTCTATCGCCCGTTTAATCTTGGATTTATGATAATTCTCCTTAGCTTCTATGTTATAGACATGAATCAAGTGTCGTTTCAACTCAATCCGTCGAATAGCTTCAGCATCATCTACAATACCTCGGTCCGACGATTTATCGATGGCCTCCAAATCAGAAATAATGTAATTTTTCAATCGTGATGCCTCATATTTTTTCATCTTGATCCAACTTCTGATGATAGTTTTGAGATCTTGAAGTTTTTTTCTTAAATCGAATCATACTGTTCCCATCCAAATGAGCAAAAGAGACCCACGTAGATTTAATCATACCACCAAAACCAACATAATCAAGCCAAAATGGTAAAATCTAAAAGGTATAGGTCCAAAATCCACATGAACTTCTCGAAGAAGAATAGGTCTATGATCCGATAGATGTCGATCAAGGCAAAAAGCAGCAATAGAGGGAAACAAAGAGAAAATACCATCTGAAATTAAAAAAAAGATCAAGTTTGCTCATCTTAGAAGCCGATGGATGAGACCAAGTGAAAGAATAGCCTTCCATAGGAATATCAACAAGACCTGAGGAAACGATAAAACTGTCAAACTGACGAGCACTATACGGATTGAAGCAAGATCAACGTCTTTCATTACTGGAACGAACGTCGTAGAAATCTCCCATAACAATAACTTCACCGTTCCAACGACCTATCCAGGACAGAATGTAATTCCACAAATTCTTTTTATCGGATGGAGCTTGAGGAGCACATACAACAATAAAAAGAATCTTAGAATTGTTAGTAAGCCACGTGCCATAAATAGCTACGAAGTTATCCGAGATCGTGACATTATCTTTTCTGAAAATCGAAGCTTCCCAAATGCAAAGAATACCGCCCGAACTCCCAAGCGAATCACTACAAGCAAAGTCGTAATTGGAATTAACACACATATTTTTACCACCATATGAGAAACTGGAGACATCTTAGTCTCTTGGATGGCCAAAAAATTAAGTTTACACGAGTATGTAAGCACCTTTAACCACTCCTTTTTGGTCTTGTGACCAAGACCCTGAATGTTTACAGATAATGCATTCATCTAAAAACATTGCTAGCTCCTTGTTGTCCAATAATACGTGCAAAATCTTGCTCACTGCCTTCCGTAGTATAACCCATAGACTTACCGACTTTAATAATACCCTCCATAATATCGAGTACCGATCCACCAGAATGAATGGATTGAGATTCGTCCTGTTCAGAAGACAGCTCCACGTTAGCAGCAGGATTTGGCTTTAGATCGTTTTCATCTGCTCCTTTCAAGTTGATGGGGGCCTCAAAATCATTAGAAGTAACATTCACAATAGTGTTCATGGCAATATTCTCTGACCCTGCTAGTGTGTAATCAGGATGGTGAGACAATGAAGGACTGTCCATAGTTTCAACCACATTATTGTTTTTCTCCAACATATCATATACTCCAAAAGGGTCTTCTGAGGGAACTTCTCCTGAATCTTCAGTAGCACGTTTATTCGAAGACAAATTGGAACCAAAAAGAGTTTCTGGAACACCCTCGTCATCAGTAAGAAGATCATCACCAAATACCTCATCATGAGGAGATTGATCCTGATTGTTGTTAGATGTTTCACGAACTAATTCATCATCTGACTCATATTCTACCTCTTAAACATTAGCAAAGGCCGAATCTCATGTGAATAATTCTTTCGCACGAATCATATGAACACGTCCCTTAACAATGATCTTAAAGGCCTCCAAAATGGAAACATGATGATTAGTCTGATACAAATTCGTTTACGCCCAAACGAGTAAACGATATCATTCTCCAAAAACAGTGTCTCTCCCCATTTCTTACCAATCTTAATAAAAGTATTACGAGACCACGCATTTAGAGGGATGCCCTCTAAATCAACCCATACAATACGTTCCTCTCTAACAAAATCGTTACGAGCATCCAAAAGATCCGTAAACCAAGATAAAACACCGGTATGTTTCCTCATGTTGTCCTTAGTGTTCAAATTACCACATTCTAACAACACCCACAAACCCCCTAGGTAAGACAATTTAACACCAGAAAATCCTTAATCTCTCAAAATGATGTACAGATTAGTGATCGAAGAAAAGTCCTTAACTTTGCCCATAAGATGACAATTGGCATCTAACACCAAAGCATGAGAATTAGAGAGAATATGACATAAGAACCAGTCGTATAACCATGCTGAATCGAGGTAGGCGAAACCACAGGTCTGGTAGGACCAAAACGAGGGGAAGAGGAATTCGAAAAGTTTCTTGGGGGTCTTTCGTAACGAACCTGATTTGCAATCAAATGATGATGCCCAATCCAAATCGTGAAAAGATTTTCCACCAACCGAGCAAGATTGGGAACCTTAATAAAATGAACAAACGCAAATCTCTTACCAGCCTTGAATTTTTTGGGAGGTATGAAAACATCTACAAAAGTACCGTACATGCCTTCCATAAATCACGTGATGAAACTGATTCGGGAAAATTGGTGACATAGATCGATTGAGAAACACTCTGGACACGTTCGGCATTAGAGAACCGAGAATTCTTAAAGGATGCAGCAGCCATACAGAAAAAACCCAAAATAAAAAGAAACCCTAAAAAATGATGAAAACCCAAAAACGCAGAGATTAAAACCTAACCTTTAAATCTTCGTCGAATCTCGATAACATTAAATTAGATGTTTATACCATAAATTAGACGTCAACTACCACTGAGAATAATGAAAATCAAGCCGAAGTAGAGTGAGATCCGAGGATCTAACCCTAATCCCCTTAACTACGTCGAATCAATATCAAAGGCAGAAGGAGTGATAATCAATGGATAATCTCGATAATCGAATGTTATAGAGCGATTGGAAGATAAATAAGGTCAAGAGAAGATGATCGGCGGCTAGGGTGGACGACGCCATGGCAGAGATATTTTAAACTACCTCAACTACGTCGAGATGCTCTTTTACTATTATTTATTATCTCCTCCTCATTTGCGTTAGCACAAAAAAAGTGACTATTTGGTTAATAAAATATTTCTTGTGTTATGGTGACATTATCACTTTATTAGTTATCTTTTAACTTAAACTATATATCTATCATTCAAATTTCATTAATAAAAAAATATTATAAATAAAAAAACATTACAAATAATAAAAAAAATTAACAAATAATTAAAAAATATTACAACAAATAAAAAACATTACTTAAAATACGAAAACAATATAAAACTTTAAATATTTGTTGGGTCTCTTTTATCAATTTTTTGAGCTTCTTCGCGTCTTTAGGATCCCACCCGGTAGTGTCGATACCAAGGATTTCAAAGCCTCTTTTATTTTTTGTAGCTACACGAATTTGAGCCTTTCATTCATCACACGTTCCATTTGGGCTTTTTTCACGGTCCACAAGCAATTGTTGCTGCAACAATTTGGCGAATTGTTCTTTTGATGAACTGAAAGTGGCGGTTAAGCTGAAGAACGTTGAGCCTTGACTTTCGTGGAGCCTCAGATGGAAACGGTATTGCATTATCGCCAAGCTCTCGGGATCATCGAGGGTAATACGTCTTGGTTTCCCCACTAGGAAGCTTCGGGCTTGAGTAGACTCGGGATTTTGCCATTTGTACTTTTCTTTCAAGAAAATGCCAAGCACTATTCTGTGAAAATTATCGGTTGTTGATTTGTTCTTTATATAGAACCCAAGTCAATAAATTATCTTGGTTTCCCCACTAGGAAGCTTCGTGAAATCGCAACGTGAGGTAAACTTGGTTATTTTATGATTCATCGGTTTCCACTTACCCGTCAACATATTTTTGTTACGCTCCTTTATATTTTTTGTCAAAGCCCGCTCGGTATATATATCTAGTATTTTATACCAAAACGTTTCGTGGTCTTGGTCATCCTCAAATTTCGGGTCTTCCGAAATTTCAATGAAACATTCGACGAAAAGTTCTTCCTCTTCTTGTGTCCAAAACATACTATTCACCTTTGTTTTCATTGTTTGTTCTCGGGTATGCTTCGCCATGTTTTTTTTCCCCTTTTTCGAATTAGATGCAAGTTGGGGTCGAGTTTAGGGAACTACGATTTCTTGAGTTGGTTCTTGAGAAGATGTTGGGATAGTGTTGGGATTGTTGGAGTTATTGAAATTGTTGAAATTGGTCGGATGAAAAGTTTAAAAACCGGTTCTGGGTAGGTGCTTGATAGTTCAAAAATGTGGGGAAAGAGCTTGTTAACCAGTTGGTGCATGATGGAATCGGATTGCTACTTGTGGAGTTTGCGGATGAGGGAGTATTTGGATTAGAAGCGGACAAACAACCTGGTAATTGAGTATTTGGTATTTGGTCGTGCATATCGGCGAACTAAGAATTCATCCATTGGTAGGGTTCATTGTTTTAATGGAAGAAGTTTTTCTTATATATAAATGATATACGAAATGTGTAAAACATATAGGGTATTATATAGGGTCAAAAAATATTTTTGGTATAAAAGATATACGAAAAATATTTTTGGTGTGAAAAAGAAAAGAAACGACTATATTTTTTAAAAAAGACGATAATGATTTTTAAGAAAACCGCTACTAGCCGTTGCATTCGAAAATTAAAAAAAAAACGACGACACGAGGTTATTACACGAGGTAGATGTGATTTATTTTGTCGTGGCCTCGCGTTATACTCTTCAATCTAGGCTTGCTATTACGACGCCGGAACTAAAAACGCCACCAAAAGTATGGTTGGGTTTGGCGTTATGGAGCTTGGCTCAAGCTAAGCACCCTCGTACCGTGACCTTCTACTATGGTAATATTACGTATCAATCATATATAACCTTACAATAAAAAGTCAGTAAAATATTCAATCGAAAAATGCTACTTTCCAATAATAGTAATAAGACATAACTATATGTTTTTTTATCGAAAGAGAATAATTTTAAAACGAAAAAAATAAAATATATAAATAATTTATAATTTTATCTAAATTTTTTTATTGTGAAAGACTATGTTAAACTGGAAACCGATCAAGAAAAAATTGACATACTTAATACGCGTGTCATGGCGCTAGTACCACATATTATTAATGAAGTAACGGTTAAAAAAAGATCTAAATTGTAAAATAATTTCACTTAATCTATGTTTAATATTTAAACTTAATATGTTAGTGAGAAAAGTTCAATATATAATCAATCAAGTATAGCAATTCATTTTTTTCATCTAACAAAAAAATCTATTTTTTATAATTAAATATCTCATAAACCGTTAATCGTTACGCAAAACGATACATACAATCGTGACGAGAGTAAAATAATCTTTCTATCGAGAGGAACATATATATATATACTTTCGATGAACTTTTTTTATGAGAAAATCATATATATTCTTATCATGAATCATATATTATTTAAAATTATATATGATTCGTGATACAAATCATATGATTTTCTCGACAAAAAAAAGTTTGGCGAAACTATATACATGCCCCTCCATAGAAAGTGAAGGATTATGAAGTTCATAACAATTATAATAACATAAAAAAAGATCAAAGCACGTAATAGCGGAAGCGATTTAACAAGATCATAATAAAACTGATGACGTATAGTCCCCAACCGGGTCATGGACCCGGCCCACGGGAACTACGCATCCGGCCCATCACGAATGGGTTGGATTAAGTCATTTAAAGCCTATGGGCTTCAAATGAACAGTGGCCGCATAGATGTGTGCGGCCCACAGCCCGGCACGGCCGGTACATGGTTAGACAAAATCACAATCTTATTAGGATTGGGATTCACTCTAAAGTAGAGGATATACACTAACCATAATTAGAAGATAAAAATCAAACTAATTATGACACTTATCCTTTGCTTGGGGCCGAAGCATCGGTGACAGCCCATTAGGGTTTCACCACCTATATAAGGAACCCCCAAGGGTTCTACAAAGGTATCACATTCTTTATACTCTCAACCTACAACCGATTCATAACCCTAAACCGACTACTTACTCTCACGCCGGAGTCTAATCGTGGGATACGTTCCTACGGTAAGCTTAACGCTTGTTGTTTTAGTGTGCAGGGTCTCAGCAAGACATTCACTTGGTGCAAGAGCCGGAGTCCAACCCATCCGAATTAAGCCTAATTCGGATCAAGCAAGGATCATCCAACTTTTGTATCAACAAGTTGGCGCCATCCGTGGGACCCATACACTAGACTAATCTCAATCTCAATCTCTCCCAATGACGAAGGGATACTTTCAAGGAAACCCGAGGAACACGAACCCTGGGAATCGGAAGTCCGCGAGTGATGGGATAATCATCTCCTCCCAGCCCTCTGGTGGCCAAATAGGAGGACCGAATAATCGAAACACGTTTCAGTCTCTCGGTGGGGCAGGCACGTCCGACAATACCCCACCACCAACCATCACCTTGGATAACCCCGATCCGGGAGCTGCGCGAAAGGCCCCTACCAAGGAGCCACAAAATCCGCCAGTGGTCGAGGCAGAATTGGAAGTTGGTTCACTCGATGATGAGGACCTCGAGCGCGTACTCACAAAAAATTTCGACAGAATCATGCCAGGCATCTCGGCAAAGTTAAACCTGGGACGAAATCTCCAGTCCAGACATAACTTTGGTAGCACCGCGCACGGTACTCCCCCTCAAGTTCGGAAGAGGGGAAGGAAGACGCGAGCTCATGAACAACCTTCCTTCGAGGAAACCCCTCGACCACGGAATGTGTTCGAGCGCACAGGGGATCGCATCATGCAAGAATTTCAAGAAGCTCAGGAAGATGGGGATAAATCTGACGGCTCCACTGGACGCCCGGTGTTGGAAAATCCCGTAGACAATCGTCGCACAAGTGTGTAGCGTAGCTTCGCCATGATATCCTCATTGGAGGTATCCTTCATAGCTTCGAGGTCAGACAAGAAAGGGTACTCCATATCCCCCAGGGCAGCCATGGATGCAGTCATTTTTGCCTCCGCCCCAGGGTTATGGTAGGCATGCTTGGTGATGTCTTCATTCTTGCTTATCAATTCAGCAGCCTTAGTCAAACCTTCGTGTCTGCCGCGGTCGATGCCATCTGATACGACATCAGCAAAAGCCTGTACGAACTGTGGCGCCTCCATCACCCTCATCACTGCCAGGCGCGTCCCTTGGCCCATCATCCACCTACGACCAGCAATGGCCGTAAGAAGTGGGGGGCACAACACTTCAGCACAATCTGTGGCCAGCTCGCTTAGTTCGTGCTCCACCTTGCCGAAGGCCTCGGCCATTTGCCCCTCAATTTCAGCCCGCTCCTTGCTGAACTCTTCCTTCAACGCCTCTTCGCCCTTGACCAACATCCGTGCCTTTTCTAGCTCCTCTACGAGGGCGGATGCTTGATTAGCTGCGTTCTTTGTCGCGGCCTCAGCTGCGGCTACCTATTAAAGAGATTAAGGTTAATATGGGATGAGAAAGACAAGAGTGGTGTTACACAAAAAATTAAGATAACTATGTAAGGATACGTACCTTGTCGTTTGACGCCTCGAGAAGAGCTTCCAGCTCAGCAATACGCTCGTCACGAGTATTGGCGTGGCTTGTTTGTTCTTTTATTGTGGCCTCAGCCACGGCCAAATCCGCCTGCATGGAGGCAATTATCTTCTCATGCTTCTCCACAAACTCCTCCCTGCGAGCCATCCTCCTATCGGCACGGCGTACATACACCAAGGACTCCTCAAACCGGCGCCGTAGGGTTGCACCAAGTGTCACCTGGTGTGCCGTTACTACATTAAAATGCTCCAGGAGGACCAAGTGGCTGAGTTCATCTAGATCTTACACCAAGGTAGGAGGAGTCAAGTGGTCCACAAATTCCTTGCACTCCGACTCCGCCTCTAGCCTTGTTAGCGTGGACAAATTCCAGGCCGGTCGAAGGCAGGAGTTCGGGCCTTCCGGCTGGGGCTCTTCTGTATGGGTGGGAGGAGGAGATGGTAGAATAACGACTATCATAGGGGAGGGTTCTGTATCAACTTCCCCCTCCTGCGCCACGGTCGTAGGATCCGCCCTGTTATTTGGCCAACACTTATATGTTTTTTGGAAGTTTTATACGTAACCAATATAATGGAATATAAAGGGATACTTACGTCGCAACTATTATCGGTTTCATGATGGTGGGAGCTACAGCACTCACCGGCGTCGCCTGCCACACATTGGTATCTACCTGCTCCCCTGTTCCTGTAGGATGGGGCATGGGGTCGTCTTGTGGCAGGGTGGTGCTGCTCCCTTCTTGGTATTAGGGGTGATCTTCCTTTAGCCTCTTACGGGGAGCGTTGAAGGCCCCCGCCTCCATCTCTACTTCTTTAACAACCCTCCTTGAGGATTTGTGCTTCCTGGGAGTGGGTTTTGGTGGCCTGGAGGTCCCGATCTCCTGCGCCACTTCCTCTTCATCGTCATCACCAAACATGCGGTTGATGGACGGATTAGTTAGCTGCTCTAGGTTGTCACCTTGTTTTTCACCTTGGATGGCGGTGGCGTTCTCCAAAAGCAGCTCACCACCATCTTCATCGGTGAAGTCCAATGACGACTTCTCTATCACCGGTCCCTGTTCACCAGACTGCGGCTCTGGTGTTTCTTCAAGAGGAATGGTCATACCAGCAGTCGCGACAAGTAGAGGGGGCTCGCCCTCACGTAGTGGTCAGGATCCCTCCGCGACCTTGCTCGGATCTCCCTGGTGTAGTAGCCCAAGTAGCTTCATCTTTGCGGACATACGCATACATATACGTTAGTGTGCTTTAAATCATTACTGTCACATTTATATGAACATACATATATGAGGAAACACCTACCCTGTCTACGCTGAGTCAGAAAGCACGGATATCTGTCCTCCCTACCAAAGTAGTTGCGGCTGATGCCTACTAAGCATAAGAAATGCTCCGGTAGGTCCTTAGGGAAGTCAGTACGATGGGTGTCTAACGTTTTTACATCCCGACTGCAATACTCATTGGTTGGGGGTAGATAGTCGTGTCGTACTTTGGTTTGAGAACAAAAGTTGTGGGAAACACTTTGGCGTCTACAAAGAAGTAACGGTCATACCACTTCTTGAGGGAGTCTAAAGGTTTCCTATAAAACATGGGGGCGGTCGTGGATCGTGTTTTAAACGACAACCACCCATTTACCATTTGAGGGACATAAAAACCCTAAATAAACTAACGGTGGGGGCTACCTCACAAGTGTGGCATGTGATCTCAAATTGGTTAATCTTACATGCTCCTATAAAGTGGAGTTGGGATATATGAAAATCATAGTATGTCAGGATATCTACAAGGAACTTAGACAGAGGAATACGGTAGTTTGCAGAGTCAAATAGACACGTATAAACGCCTATTTTCCCAGCGGGAGCATCCGTGATAGCTTCACCATCACCCGGACAGGTGGGGTGTACGCTCTCAAGTATATAATAATCGGAAAGAAATTCCATATATTTATCCACGGGCATCACGTTGAGTACAGACGTGATGGTAGGGTTGTCCTTCACCATGATTTATAAAAATGAGGAGAAGGGCACGGTGATCTAACCTGTTATGGTGGATTTCCGTGAAAAATGAGGAGGAGTAAATTGAGTGAAAGCAAGTATAACAATGGTGGCAGAAGTTGTTAACTGTGTGTGTGTACACAATCATACACACAAGCCTTTTATAGGGTTGCCTCGATTTACTAGGTTCCCTGGATGATTGCCACGAGTAATCCACTACGCCCATCCAACGGATGGGATTCATCGAACAGTTGAAATGTCAGAGGGACCCACGGGTCACCTCATATCAGTTTTACGTGGCTCAAGAGTGGGCCTGTCTGGTGCACTTTTGCAGAGAAAACGTCTAAATCATGACTACCATTAATGCATTCATTAATGTTGTCTCGGCCGACCGTTTTTATAGTGCGGATATGTTTTCAACCGCGATGTATAAGGGACATTGGTTAGTCTAGAGGTTACGCCTATGGTTGTAACAACTAGACTGGGGGGGCATGATGACGTATAGTCCCCACCCGAGTCATGGACCCGGCCCACGGGTACTACCCGCATCCGGTCTATCACAAATGGGTTGGATTAAGTCATTTAAAGCCTATGGGCTTCGAATGAACAGTGGACGCATAGATGTGTGCGGCCTACAGCCCAGCACGGCTAGTACAGGGTTAGACAAAATCATAATCTTATTAGGATTAGGATTCACTCTAAAGTAGAGGATATACACTAACCATAATTAGAAGATAACAATCAAACTAATTATGGCACTTATCCTTTGCTTGGGTCCGAAGCATCGGTGACAGCCCATTAGGGTTTCACCGCCTATATAAGGAAACCTCAAGGATTCCACAAAGGTATCACATTCTTCATACTCTCAACCTACAACCGATTCATAACCCTAAACCGATTACTTACTCTCACGCTGGAGTCTAATCGTGGGATACGTTCCGAAGGTAAGCTTAACGCGTGTTGTTTTAATGTGCAGGGTCTCAGCAAGACATTCACTTGGTGCAAGAGCCGGAGTCCAACCCATCCTAATTAAGCCTAATTCGGATCACGCAAGGATCGTCCAACTTTTGTATCAACAAAAACAATTATAATTAATCGAATTAAGGTTACGTACCTTTTTACTAATGCGATTCCACAAGATAAGAACAAACCTCCAATTAGGGTTTATAACGGATCAATGATTAACCCCTTTACCGTTTTGTTCATCGATTCAAGATGCAACCTAAAGTAAGATTGTATTACGTTCTTGTACACACATATAATAACGAGTTAACCGTAATACTAGTACTTCAAAACCGAGCTTAAACGTTTAGTGGAAATCAACCTAACAACCCGGCCTAGAGAGGGGCTAGGACTTGATTCAAGAAAACCAAACAAACCAAACGAAACCCTAAGGGGTGTTTGGTCGATCGGTTGAACAAGAAAAGAAGAGAAAGAAAAGTGAGGTGAAAATAATGAGGGCTTTGGTGTGTTTATATAGGATATTTGAACTTGCAATCCAAGTTAAACACAAATAAGGCACGAACTCCTTCTCCCTTCCTTTTTGTCTACTGACGGTTGAAGCCCAACCCAAAGGGGTTTCTGGATCCTTCTTTTTTCTTCTAGTGCATTCCACGTTTAATCGTTAATCCTTAACTCTTAAATTTAACGACGGTTAAAAGTTTAAAGCTAGATTTAATTAATAAACATATAAATATATTTATTAATAAAAGTAACTCTTTACGTATTGTGTGCAATCCCGTAATCTCGATTTCGATCCTAACACACAACTATTAAATTATAGTCCATAAACTTACAGCTCCCACTTCGAAATATTTTAAATATTGTGATCACATCGGTTAGCGTCAAGTTACACGCCGTTGCCTCTAGTACAATCCCGAGTAAGGTCTCTTGGATAAAACCTTTTAATGATTCATCATTATTATTATCCTTTCATTTCTAATACAACGTTAATAAGGATATGGATCTTAGTCATTCTTTTTATTAACCATTTTGTTTCTCGTTCATTATATTCAAGCAAGATTACCAGAACTTTTAAACATAGTTTAGAGAGACTTTGGGTACGGTCATACAAACATCTTACTAATCTCACAAGGGGCCCCGGCTATGTTTAACTCCAAAATAAATTTGAAGGAAACAAATTCCATATTGACTACAAGCAAAACTTACGAGTTTTGCAACAGTTCTGAAAATAACCCTTATAGCCACAAGTTACGTTTAGCGTTAGATTATTTCACAGAAATGCACTAGATCCACGACAGTTTTTTGGTATCTCAGGTCCGAGGATAACTATTTATGATTTACTTGATGAAAAAGATCCACAAAGTATAATCATATAGTTGGGATAAGTCCTATATTCGATTCATCGAATATCATCCAAAATTGATCAATATACATTCAAGTATACTCTAACACTATTTTGATTTGTCTTAATTTAATAATACTCTCATATTATTATTTGACAACGGACATTTATATTTTAATTAAATTATTCATGGATAAAACATGCAAATATATGATACAATATATATAAATAAACTTACCAAGTAATTTATTTCAACATAATAATTGTCTAACATCCCTTATCCAAATACTAAATAGATCAATGCATAAAAACTGGTCGATGCATCATGCCTCTAGTAATGACATTCAAACTTGTTTGGCAAAGCATAAATCAACCAATCTTGACTTATTGGAATTTTGAGAATACTTTCTTTAAGAATTCAATTTATTGAAGTTCTTGTACATGTGCATTCAAATAGTTTGATATGCTACATAGTATCAAAATTGTGAGACATCCTTGATCACCAATTTATTATATTAAACTTCCAAAAACACATTTGAAGTTTAAAGTATTCTAATTCTTTAATGTATAATGCAACTTTAATTAACATGTCATCTCCAAAGATACCATGACTAATATTGAGTGTTATCTCAATTATATCTTTTCAAGTTTGACAACTTGTCATTAAAGATATAACTACATAAACAATAAAATCTATTATGTAATGTTTGATTCCAACCAAACATCCAAGTTTGTTGACTATGATAATTTACACAACTATTGATAAATTATTCATCTATGGAATATAGAAGCTGATCCAAAACAAGTCATTCTATGTCCAAACATATTCCTTCAGAATATACATTACACAAGTTATTTAATAACTTTCAAATAGATTAAATATATACAAATCATCTTGCATATTAAGCATGATATAAATACAACGCGATACACATGAAAATTTCTCAAGCCAGATTTAGATTTCTTCATGTTCTAAATATCCATATAAACTTAATACATGGCAGATTATGTTGTATTTCCACCGCATAAATAAATTTATTTGTTCCAAGGTTATATTTATCTTATTTTCTAAATCTCTAAAACAAAGTTTCATTTCAAATATAAACCAAAATCAACATTTAATTTGAATGAAATTTTCTTTCTTATATGTCTATTCAACATATATAATTTAAGAAAATAACCATAATACTCCCGCTAGCTTTCAGGAATACTCAGAAATCATCTTATTTCAATTTTAAAACCAACCCTGTATTTTCAAATTAAACATAAAAATAATCTCCTAAATGCCTGCATTTATCCATTCATGGATATTTGCACTCTGTACTTTCTAAAGATTTATTTTTGAATTCACAAACTCCTTTCGATTACTTAAGTCCTTGCTCAAGTAGTCATTCAAGAAAGAGTTCATATATATACAACTAGGTTATTGACCCATGAAATCACGGGGCCTTAAGAAACCGTAGATAGTGTTTTAATAAGAGATCGATTTGTAGTATTACGTAAATAAATTGTACGTAAATGAAATTCACGGAGCCGTAAAACCCCTTACAGTGTTTATAAATAAATTATTTATTAGATGTATGAATAAAAATGGTTAATGCTACTATATGGTTGGGCTTGTGAGCTAACACTATATGCTTGGACTTAATGCTATATTTCTTTAAACTACAATTTCCGAGGCACCGCTTGGGTACATCAATTTTTTGACATACATATGTCGAGAAACGTTGAAACGGAAACGATGATAGCATAAGTTTATGGCAAATATTAATTGATGTAAGACAAATATTGATTGATGACGAATTCACATAATTTATGTTCATTTCACTAAAATGTAATTATTGATAACGTAGGGTTGCATATGAACCATATTCACAAAAACATGCTCATCACATGATAAATGAGTATGCGTGTTACTGCGGGGCATTTGTATAAGACTAATTCCCATACACATTAAAATGTATTGCACTGTATAACGCCTTTTGATAAAAAGATGATTATCGATATTAATAAAAAGCTTCAAGAAATATGCAACTCTCATACAAATATTTTCACAAACAAATATTTTCATCTTTTGAGGCCATTCACTGTTTTGCCATTGCATTTCTTCGTGCCTCAATCTTTCCTCCATCTACTGTTTATGATATGACAACAAGGTTGATTTTTTGAGAAAAATAAACCTGCAGAAAATAAATAGGTCATCCACACATTATACTAAACAACATTTTGGTGCATTCAATTTATAATATATATGAGTGCATTTTATAACCATTGAAGTAGTAGCGTGAATACATAATTAGTTAGAACTAATGTGTTCTATAAAAAAAAATACTTGGTGCATGTTGGTACCTGAAGCTAATAAGTAATAACCATAATAGCACGCGAAATTTAGATACCTATCATCGGATCGACGCATGATCAAACACTATCAATGTTACCAACATAGAGCCTAAGACTTCCTACATACACAATATAATTATGACTAATAAAACATGGGCCTAGTTTTTGTACTGAATTATGACTTACTTCAACTTTCAGCACAAACTTTAAAGAAAATCGTTTCATCTTGTTACCCTACCCGTACGACCCACCCGTTTGTAGCTAACATGAAATGTTTTAAGAAATTGTGTCATCCCAACAGACCAACATAAAAGGGCAATCTACAACATGTTTTATCTTCAAACTTTCACTAAATCAATATTCAAGCTAAATCTGACCCGAAGGTTGTAGTTATTTTCCTTGTAATTCCTTCAACAATGGATTCACCCATTGTGTTTAAAACACCTGGAAAAATAAATCAAGAATAAACACAAAAACGTTAACTTCAGTGTTACTGACTTGCCTCAACTGTGCATTCCACAAAATATAAAAATAATCTGTTTAAATCAATTCGGTAAAAAAATATAAACAAACATGTGTGTATACCAAATATGTTTATAGAGTACCTTAATATATCCAAGAAATGGCTTAGGAATTCCACACTATCAATTTAGAGTAGTATCAATAGCATTAGGATCAGAATTTGATGCCCGAGCAACAACACTTGCATTTTCCTATGCTTGAAGAGTTCCATAATCATGGACTTCCAAATAATTTATTTAGATGTTGAGATGATCTGTCAAAGGCTTACGTAGTATATGCATTTTTATTCAAATTCGTAAGGATTGATAGACATAAGCATAAATATGAGTGTAGCAACTACAATGCAACCCAGTTAAAAAAAATTATTGTAGTAGACATGGGGAGTGTTTGGATGTGCGTTTTGAAAGTAACCATGTGAGATTCATTGATGAGCTGTAAAAATTGTAATAGATTTGTAGTTATCATAATCACTTTGTTTTATTTTTGGGAAGTTCTAATTATTCAAAATATCTAGAGCTAAAGTGACAAAAAATACACATGTTATAGTGATAAATTAGTTCCAAAAAGATTTGATTAGTTCCAACACGCAATACAAATACTACTTACTCAAAGGCAACTACCAATTAATTTGAAGTGGAACGAACCGACATCACATTGATTTTCCTGCGTTACGAAATGAAAAAAAAGACCCATCACACTTATCTTTCTAGGCGATGAAATGAAGTGGATCTCTCACCATCTTTGGAGCTTTCTATGTTTTACCTTGATTCCTTATCACAATGAATAGAAGAGAAATAATCTATGAAAAAGAAGTAAGAACCTGTGCATCGGACCTTACATATGGGGATCTCGTCAATAAACACTTCCTTCTACACCAATAGTGCCACCACGAAAACAAACGACTTCCTTCTACATCTCTAATTCCACTACAAAAATAAACACACAAAATTTATATTTAAGATCTTAAGGATGTAAACTCGAAAAACAAAATATAGAATTACAGTTCTCTTTTTATAAAGCTAAAATTTGAAATTTAGTTACCTTATAATAGTCTTGGGTGTTGCCACATCTTGAAAACAAATAGAATAGCCAACACAACCCTCGAATGCCGCTTCACCGCTTCCACCCTCTGTGACACATTTGACACCTTCATAATCAAGTTCACAATGTTAAAACCATAAAAGTCATTAATTTTATATGAATTTTCAAATAATAAAAAATTGGTACCTACTTTAGCATTAGGATTTGCAGGTGAAGCACACTTTCTCGTGGATTTCCACCCCTCCAGTTGCATTTATGTCCCACTTTGAACACACATTTTTAGCGACATCAACAAATTTTTATTGAGCGTGAGGATCAAGGTCACGCACATTAACAAACATATGTTAAGTAGAGACGTCTTTTTATCTGATTAACGATTATTTCGCCCATCATGACTACCAACCCCACCTCTTGTAAGCACGTCTCTTATATGCCAACCACCAGTATCTTTGCTAAGACTGCTTCCACCTATACTTCGCCTCACACCTAGTTATACATGAAATCATTCTAACTTTCTGAATGTACAAAGAGATCCAAATATTGCTAGCGTTAAAACTAACTGAGATAAGTTTGTAAATAAGATTCTTTGATGCAATAACGTTTGCAATATTATAATACACACTTGAGCTAAGTTTGTAATAATTCTTTGATGCAATCACGTTTGAAGTAGATTTATAACTGATCATGAAGTATTCAAATGTGGATGAACATGTTAAAAGATTTATTCAAATGTGAATAAGCTGCCCATTGCAATAGATGTAATATTGCGGTAAGAAGAAAAGAAATCAATAGCAAATAACTTCTATTAAATAACGAAGGGTTGTTAGAAAAAAGTTTAAACCTTTCTCGTGTATCTGCGGTACACCCATTGTTCTGCAACTATTATTACCACTGTCAATGCCCAGAGAGTACATAGAGCAAGATATCATCTTCACCCCTATATATAGAGAAAATACCTAACAAACATCAAACATATATCCGATACAAAAATAGATTGATTAAACCATATCTGTTAATCCATTATATCGTAAATTCTAGAAAAACAAAAGGAAGCTTTATAATATTTTCGGGAATTAAAGCCATACATAAAACAATAAATTACCAACATCCTACCCATAGTGAAAGTGAGATACTTGACACAAATGCTTATGAGACCGACCTGCTTACACTCCCACTTGTTCCCATCCTCATCCTAAAGAAAAGAAGGCACAAGACACTTAACAGATTACTTCAATTGATAATTTGTTTTTTAGGGATAAGAATTGGATTATATCTTAACTAATCTTAAACATATTCTCGAATCAATTCAAAGCTACATATATAATTCAAGAAAATACATAATATATAATAAAAAAATATGATAAACATGCCTGTTAGATTAATAAACACCTAAAGTTGTATAAATTAAACATCCAACACTAGACATTGTAAGTTGTAACATTAATAAACACCTAAAATTGTACAAAGTAGCGTCGATCGAGTCTGATAGTAATGTTTTCCCAAAAGTGTGTGTACCCCTCACAAGATTAGATCCGGTGTGTGTAATAAAACCTTCCTCATAAACATTTTGATCAAACACATAATGCACATACATTTCCAATAAACACATACATAGTCATTCAAATAAGCTACATTTGTTTACCTTCAACGCGATTATTCGTCTGCGTCATGAGATGTAACGCCATGTTAACATCAATCTACACAATATACAACATAACTTGTTAAAATCAGTTGAAATAATAATATAGATGAAATCATTCCCAATTAATCAAGTGAAAAAGAATAATTTGATCTAGAATTGCAAATGATGAATATTCAACACCTACCCAAAGATCACATAAAAGATATTTAAATTAAATGTTTTTATATATATTTAATGTGTTTAAGAAAGAATATTCAATCACAATTAATTACTTAAGGGTGATTAATAATCTATTCATAATACAGATATTAAATATGTGTACAATCACGTCCATATAATTTCGACATAAAGTTTAAACTATCACTATGTCGTTTCTACCTTCCTTTGAAGAAACTTATCTTTAATTTCTATTCAAACTATTTAATATAAACCAAATCCAAGATTGATTTTTTTTGTTGGACAACATCTATAACATTCATAGTATGAGTAGCTTACCAAAGCCAATATTTTGGTAACAAATCATAGCGATTATTTGTAACTCATAATTCTCAGCATATTAATCGTATATCCGAGATATCCTTGCGGACATATGACTTAAATTCCTTCATCTTGATTGTTTAGCATTTACATGCTTACCTCATGAAAATTACTAGTGTGTCTCAAAAGATTATGTATCTTGTAATTTTATCTTTCAAGATCAAAACTCCCACTTGCTTTTAGTAAATAAAGTTAATTTTTAAATACATAGCAAATAGATAAATACTCCAACATTATCTATTGGAACATTGCAAAACATAATGACAGTTCCTAAGTCTTTGTTTGCTAACAATCCACTTCATAAGTAGTTTAACAAATTCTGAACTTCATTTTTAAGACATAACTTGATTCATCACATTCCATATATAATGGTATCTTATTAATATTCTTAGTCCAATTCATACTCAACTTTCTGACTTTGATATCTTTTTGGAAGGAAAGAATATATAGTTATCTTGAATCAATCATCATATTGAGAGTTCAATTCTCCTAATGAACATACCATAACTATGTTGCATTTCATTAGGGTTAACATTGTAAGTCAATCTAACAATATTTAAGATAAATATATATCTTTCGGCTTACCTATATACCAATTAAATCATCTTAATGGTATAATAGATTTCCTAACTATTTTGCATGCATTATAACTCAAGTACTTCTAATACAAAGTCACTTCATTTCCATGTCTTTTAAAACATAAAAGTTATAATTCCATTATACGTTTTAAGTCATTTTAAAAATGAATCCATGTATATGTCTTAGCGAAACAAAGATAATACATTAACGCCTTACTTTATATTATACGTCTTTCAAGACTTTATGTTAGTGACTCTATAAACAAATCATAAACATGTATAACTAAAGCAATCATGAACACCACTAGGTTTCATTAGCCTTTTCAAGTTAATTCACTACTATGTCTATTTATGTAATTCCAAGAATACATAAATATTTATTACTTTAGTAGTATAAGATTACTCTATGTATTTTATGTCATTCCAAGAATTGTCCATCTTAAGAAACTATAAAATAATCCACGCCTGATCTCACGACATGTAGATATTTTACCCTTGTATTTACAATTTTGTCAAAGCTCTCACATGACTAAATAAAATCAACAAGTGTTTCTTAATTTGAATTATATACGGTTAAGTAATCTTTAAATCATGTTCACACATGTTCTAACTTTCATCTAATTTTTAATTAGATCGTTAGTCTCTAATCTTGAAGTCATAAGAATCATATCTTTATGAGTTGTTTCTTGCACACAATATTCATTTCTCCCACTTGTGCATGGAATAACCTCATATATTAGATAAACATCATGTCTAACGTTCCTCTATACAAAATATGATTGTATCATATATATTAGCTATAAAAGTAGATGTAGGAACTCTTAATCAACAGGAATCAGTACATAACTATCCTTGAAGATATTACTGTCGAAATTTCAAAAGTAATTATCTTAGGACATTCTAGAGATAATTTAGGTTATTACCAAGACGACAAAGCTTGTAACTCCCATTGAATTAGAGAATGTTTTAATAATCTCAAATTCAGTAATACAACATTGTAAATGTTTCATAATCGGTGAAACATATTAGTGTGTTGTTTACTTTCTTACACTTTTTAAAACACATTCGTAACAATTACTTGTAGTGTTTAAGAGTGTACTCTACTTCGTAAATGATGACTTGTCCATCAATAGCTTTTAACTTGAAAGATTTGGCATGCAATTTCTTCCTTAATAGGTTTACCAACCCCCAATGGTATGTAGTGCCTATAAATGGTCAAAGTACAACTACTAGATAAAATATGCTAGTTTAACTTTAACCAATAACCGGTAACCATTCTCAAAATTTAATAACTCAAAATATGTACTTTTTTTAACTATTAAAGTTTGCTACGAGTTATGTATTTAAAATTAGACATTTCTAAAATCCTTATTACTCATTCTTCACTCTTGGAAAAGAGTTTAGTTTTATCTTTTATTGTAAATTGACTCTATCCTCACACCTTACGGTTGTAGATCAATAAATAAATGAATAAACCGCGTTTACAGTGTAACGTTGCATTTAATGCATTGTAAAAGAATTTACAAAATTCAAATTTAGTATTTTTGATAATATATTTCAAGAAAATAAAACTACCGAAGTAATATTCATATAACCATAGTACTTCCTTGAAAATTAGAATCCAAATTGACATAATTTCACCACATTAGTTGATCTGCTAGCAATGAAAGTATTCAAGATGGTAACTTGTCGAACAATAATTGACAAAATAATTTGCAATTTCTAGGTTCTTTAGGGACATATACTGCTAAAAAACATTTTACATTGTAAACATGTTTCATCCCCACTGAATACCTTAAGTTTCCAGATCTCACTGAGTAACTTAATTAAGTCGTCTAATCTAAAGAACGTAAAACCATTCATGTGCAATCTCATTCAGTCATGAAAATTTTCTTTCCATTACAACACCGTCCAAAATATCATATGACGACATTGTAACTTCGAGTGTTCGTCAATTAGATGGCATTCGACTTAAATTTTAAGGGTATAAAATTTGATGTCAAAATCAAAGTATGGGGAAGCATGCATACATCTCCATATCATAAGTTTAATAAATCATTTAGTAAAATTTTCACGAGACTGAATTTGTACATATATTATGTTGAGGTATTGGTTAAACCAATTAAAGAATTACCCACAACTATTCACAACGTACTTTTTCTAGAACTCGGCAAAAGCACAAAGCAATAGCCTTATTCATTGTGTCTCGGATGTGAATTTGCGGTAAATCAACCTAAAGATATAATACAAATTATAATCTTAGGTAATTCTAAATAATAATCGTAGGTAATTCCAATTTGACGCACAGGCGAACCGGGAATGTAGTCAACGACAATGGCATAACCTCCTTCCTTAGCCGGGTACATGACCTGCAGCGCGTTATACCCACTTTATAGTTTGTCAAAATTAAGTAGGCCGTTAAATTATAATTGTACATCACTAATCAACGTAATTTTATGTAATTTAGGTCTCAAAACAAATCTTAATTTTAATATGATTTTGTCCATATTATATTTCTTAAAAAAAACTACCCTGCTTACAACATACAATAAAAAAACGCATGAAAATAATAAGGTACAAAAAAACTAAATCATAAAACACATAATAATAATTTATGTGTGCAATAAAATAAATCAAATAGCCACATGCATACGATTTTATTCAATAAAACATCAAATCTAGGTTTTTTTAACATATAAAAGTCTTCCCTAATTTTAGATCTATTGAATCAAATAATGCAAATAACAAAAAAAATCATATGATCCATGAAAAACATGCACGCTCATCATAGATCCACCCAAATCACTTAACAATTAAATCTCTTCGGATCAAAACCCTAATTTTACGTGACATAACAATTAATCATGCAATTCACCAAAGTTCCACCCAAATCACTTTACAAATTAATGAAATCTCTTATGGATCGTAACCTTAAATACATGACATAACAATTAATCATGTACTTTATCAAAGATCAAACATGTTATTTTTAGGGTTTCAATTTTTCTTAAATCGTCTTAAAACAAACAGACCAAACAAAACCCTAAAAAAAAATTATCACAAAAAAAACATGTAGTTTTAATTTAAAACAATTATTAGTTAAAGATCTTTTGATATCGATAATTATAACATGTTAAAACGGTGCTCTGATACCACTGAAAGTTTATGAAGTTCATAACAATTATAATAACATAAGAAAAGACCAAAGCACGTAATAGCGGAAGCGATTTAACAAGATCATAATAATACAATTATAATTAATCGAATTAGGGTTAGCTAATGCGATTCCACAAGATAAGAACGAACCTCCAATTAGGGTTTATAACGGATCAATGATTAACCCCTTACCGTTTTGTTAATCGATCCAAGATGCAATCTAAAGTAAGATTATATTACGTTCTTGTACACATGTATAATAACGAGTTAACCGTGATACTAGTACGTCAAAACCAAGCTTAGAAGTTTAGTGGAAAATCAACCCAACAACCCTATATAGGGGCTATGAGTTGATTCAAGAAAACCAAACAAACCAAACGAAACCCTAGGGGTGTTTGGTCGATCGGTTGAACAAGAAAAGAAGAGAAGGAAAAGTGGGGTGAAAAATAATGAGGGTTTTGATGTGTTTATATAGGATACTTAAACTTGCAATCCAAGTTAAACACAAATAGGGCAAGAACTGCTTCTCCCTTCCTCTTTGTCTACCGACGGTCGAAGCCCAACCCAAAGGGGTTTCCGGATCCTTCTTTTTTATTCTAGTGTATTCCACGTTTAACCGTTAATCCTTAACTCTTAGAGTGTTGGGAGCCGTTGGCACCAGAATCTGGTGCTAAAGCTGCTACGTATGATTTTGGAGCTTTGGCACCAGAATCCTGTTGGCACCACATTTCATGGGTAACAGTTGGCACCAGATTTTTTGGTGCCAACAAAAATAATAATAATTATTATTTTTTTCAAAACACAAAATAACTTAAATAAAACTTCATTATTTAAAAAAAAACAATACAAAAAAACATTACAATAAAAAAACATAACAATAAAAAATTACAGAACATAAAAATAAAGAAAATACATAATGGAAAGAAATAAACTAGTTCTCGGGAGGTGCAAACGATGCACAAATTGCATTTTTTTGCAATTCGATGATAGCCCGATCCGATGCACTCATCTTGCTTGTGTCGATTTGAAGAATCGCGAATTCTTGAGCCACCTTGTGCGTGTGGAAATACTCAACTTTTGCATTTGACTCACGCTCCATGATTTCCAACTTAGCTTTTGTCTCACGCTCTTATTTCTCTTTCATCATATGTTGATAAGCTTCCGGGTTTGAACAGGAACTAGCCGATAAGTTGGTGGATCGTTGACTTTTAGCAACACAATACGCCCCGGGTGGCCTCGGGACGGCGTGGAGACCGAAGAACTCGGGTCCTTCTTTGGTAACACGGAGACGGTGTCGTCTTTCTTGAGTCGAATCGGGGTTCCTCCACTTATGCTTGTCCTTCAAAAAATTCCAAGACGACTTGTGCTTAAAAATTATCCCCCCGTCATCCGTTTATACACTAGCTCAACCCGTGCCATAAAACTCTCATCATTATCCCCACTCATCATTTGCATCTCGTCATAAAGACTATTAAACATCTTGATAGCACGATTCAACGGGGTCCATTTTTGCGTTAACATGTTCTTGGTGAATTTCGAGAATTTTTTTGATTTCGCCACCGAATTGTATGCCTCTTCTACCCGGTACTAAAAAGTATCCTTTGTTTGACTCACACCAACATTAGGATCCTCGAAAATTTTTATGTAACCTTTGGCCAATAGCAACTCCTCATCATCGGTCCACAAATGCCGACCCGAACCATCATCTTCTTCGTCGCCCGCCATGTGAACCACCTCTTTAGCCTTAGCCTTACTAGTCTTCTTATTAGTGGTCTTTCAGCGAACTTTCTTGGACGTTGGTGTCAGGACTTGTTCTTCATCTTCGTCGAGTAGGTGATGGGATTGTTGGTCGGATTGTGGTGTAGGTTGTGGTTGTGAACCCATTTGGGATTGTTGAAATTGTTGAAATTTCGCCCATTGATCTTGTTGGTATTTCATGAAAGCTTCATTTTGTTGTGGTGGATAAAATGGGGTATAGTTGAATTGTGGTTGAGAAGAAGCACTCGGATTCGAAGATGAACCGGGATTGTAGTTTTAGAATTGGTTGGAGGGGTCGTTAAGCATGTTGTTAGTCCAATTTGGATCAATTTTTTTGAGAGAAATTGAAAGAATTTGGAGAAGAATGAGATAAAAAGTGTAAGATTTGATTATAAAAAATTGGGTGAAAAGGGGTTTAATATATAAAGTGATTTGAGGGTGTTTTTTGAAAAAAATTTGAAAAAAATAAGCTCAACGGCTAGTAACAGCTAGTTTTCAACAAAATTTAATTTTTTTTGAAAAAAAACCCCTCCAACGGCTAGTATTGCAAATAAAAACATGGTTGGTTGGCGCTGGCTGGTCAGGTTGGCGCGACCACCTTTGGCGCGAGTCGGGGAACGGTGCGCCAACGATGACCTGGCGCCAAAGGGCTACCAGTCATCCCACTAGCTCCCGCTCCCCCTCTCTTAAACTTAACAACGGTTAAAAGTTTAAAGCTCGATTTAATTAATAAATTAAATAAATATATTTATTAAAAAAATTAACTCTTTACGTATTGTGTGCAATACCGTAATCTCGAGTTCTATCTTATCATACATCCATTAAATTATAGCCCATAAACTTACAGAAAGATTATTTAATTCTCATTGTAATGTGTATTTTTGTCCCTTGACAATTTACCATTTGTGATATATATAATTTTGAGTGAAACCTTTGTTTGAATGAATATGATTAGCTGATGTGATATATGTTAAAAAAAAGTTTAACATTACTCTCAACCCTAATATTTCCAATCAAATTTTTTTATATAAATCAGCTATTCATCCAATTAACAAAAAGATAAACATAAAAAATACTACGTAAATAATTTTATTTTTAATTTTTTAAAGCCACAATTTTTTATTCATAATCTCACGTTTTATTTCACAGGTTCTTTTATCGAGTCTTAAACCCATTTCACACGTTCTTTAATCGAATCTTGAACCCACAACTTAGTACTCACATGCCCAAGGATATCCAAGATACCCTTTTGTTACAAAAAGTGATTTCAATAGTATGGATCAAAACGAAGGTCTAGCAAATGATGATGGAACTCGAAAGTGCATAACAATCGTGTTTGATACTTTGAAAAGTAAACAGCTACATTATTTTAATCGGTGGCCATATATTCCAAAGTCGTTAAAAAAAAGACAATATGGGTCGTACTATTAGTACACTCCTATCACATTTATACTATCAATACTATGGATAAGTGATAAATTGACAGGACTAGACAGTTTTGATGTTTTTTATTCTATATCGTTTACATTTTATATTTCTGAACTGTAAAATTTTATATTCTGTGTTTTATGTATTTTTTTTCGACAGTTGTACTTACTTTATTATCTGGAGAAGACAGATTCCTACTCTGTAATTTTCACGTTTTACTGCTTTTAACTTATCAAAGTTTAAATTTTTCGCTTTAGTTTTTTCATTTCACAGTTTTATAATATAAACAAAATAATAAAAATAAAATAAAATAATAATCAAAAGAGGGTATTAGAATTATTTTAAGGAGTGGGTGCGTTTGTGTTAAGGGGAATCATTATCGGTAACAGAATGTTATAAGAGTAGAATGGTAATGAATATATCATTATTGATATTTTTGTTTGGTTTGTATAGGTTAGTTATGAAATAATTTTATAAAATTTTAAAATTTAAAATATATGTGGTGGAAAAATTTGAATTTTAATAAATATAGAATGAAATATGAAAGTCATTTTGACCCACAACTATGATCTATTAGTATCCAATTATAACTTCATTCCAATAAGTATTAAACAAACATATTTATTAATTACTATAGTTATTCCATCATTCCTATAACACATACCAAACGCACCCTAATATCCAAACCTATTCCAAAGGGTCAGAATCAGTAGGCCTATTAATTGAGTCATGGGTGAACGGGAGAATGGCAAAAATGTTAGTATAATCTGACAACCATTTCACAACTACTATATCATATTGGGTCAGGTTATAAAGATTCCCCAAAACTTCCATAAATACCCCCTGATTTTTAATTTTTTTTAATTTTTTTTTTATTTTTATAATTTTGATTTTGTTATAAAACTGTGAATCGGAAAATACGGAATTAAAACAATAAAGTTTAACAGGTTAAAATTGTTAAACGGTAAAAAATACTATACAAAAACTGATAAAAAAACTGTCAAAAAAATAGAAGACAAAAAATACATAAATAATGTACTTTTTATACTTTTTAAGTGGGTAGAGAGGGTACCAATAGAGGTACCTATCATATTTAGCGGACTTTTTAAATTCTCACGCACCATGTAAACTTTTCAAGAATTTGTACGACCCAAAAAGATCTAGCAACGCTTTAGGAGCTCTTAGCGCACTCTTTGTCAGACATAAATAGTAGTATAGATCGTAACGAAGGTCTAGAAAATGATAATGGAAAATGCATAAGGCCGCCCATATTAGTGACTATCTTTTAAAGGTAGTTCAACCAATTTGGTATGGGTCATGTTATTAATACCTCTTAAAAGTATAAAAAATACTTTTAATACCTCTTTTGTCCCTCTGTTAGACTACAAGACAGTTTCTTTTCCGTATTTTTTGATAGTTTACTGTTTTTAACATATTAAACTTTATATTTTTCATTCCGCATTTTCCGTTTCACAGTTTTATAAAAAAAACAAAATAAAAAAAATCAAAAAAAATCAAAAAAATCAAAAAAAATCAAAAAGTTAAAAGGTATTAAAATCCATTTAGAAGGGATACCACTAACCACCCTCTTTGGTATTCCTCTCCCCGACAACTTGGTCCCTGCATCAAGACAGCCATATGTGATTGATAGACCCATGAAAATGAAAAGTAAACAGATACACTTGTCTAATACCCTTTTTTTTCTCCTGATCTAGTACTACAACACAATATTTTATCAGTTTTTATTCTGTATTTTTTGACAGTTTACTGTTTTTAACATGTTAAAATTTATATTTTTTATTTCGCACTTTCCATTTTATAGTTTTATAACAAAAACAAAATTATAAAAATAAATAAATAAATAAATCAAAAAGTTAGAAAATATTGGAATCCATAGGAGGTACCAATAACCATCCCCATTTCAAAGGGTCAAAATCAGTAGGGCCTGTTAATCGAGTCATATGTAATAAACATGAAAATGACAAAAATGTTATAATCTTTTTTTTTAGCTAAACAAAAATGTTATAATCTGACAACCATTTCACAGTATCACATTTAGCGGACTTTTTTTTTTTTTGTTTTTTTGCGCGAAAAATTATAACTTTATTTAAGATCAACAAATGTTGAAATCTAAACAATGCACAATACAAATGCTTAAGATCTATTTCGCAAATGAATTAGCTATTTAGGATCTATCAAACTATGATTAAACAAAGCAGCTAGCTCTACTTTCGATATCGAGATTAAAATATCCAATGTTGCGACACTCATCCGACTGCGACGGCCCACTAGATACTCACTCAATTCTCACACACCATGTAAATCTCAAAAAATTTTACGAGCCAAAAAGATCGAGCAACGCTTTAGAACTCTTAGCTCACTCTTTATGAGAAAATAAGTGTCATCAAATACTAAAATAAAAAAATCACAAAATATTATTATAATATTTTAAAATCACAAAACACTAAAAAAATCACAAAATATGAAAATACTAAAATAAAAAAATGACTGGAATATTTAAAATCTATTTTACTCTATCAGAATCTTGATGGGAATATTATTATGGACCCTATTATTAACAGATGAATTTTTTTTTTAACATTATTAGATGAGTTACTACGGGTGTTTGGTTAAGCTTATGAGTGGGGTTAGACTTATATTATATAAGTCATTTATGGTTTATATATGATAAGCTTATAAGCCTATATTAAGTGTTTGGTTAGGCTTATTAAAATTAATAAAGTAAAATGACAAAAAAACATATGAATATTAAATTATGTAGTTAGTAAATAAGGGTATAAAAGTCTTTTTATATGTAAAAGTTATATAAGCCCATCCGTTGTTATAAAAGCCTCAAATGTTTAGCTTACCAAAACCCCCTTATATAAGCTTATAAGCTTACATATATAAGTTTAACCAAACACTTGGTTTTGGCTTATAAGCTTATATAAGCTAATAAGCTTATAAGCCTATTATATAAGCTAAAACAAACACCCTGATACACCCGGGGGTTGTGTGGGTCGGACCGAATGGGCCATTACTATCTATCTTAGGGTTAGGGTTTTATTATTATGGTTTATAAATACCATGTCATTGTTATCATTGTAAGCAGTCAATCAAATTAATCAAAAGTAATTCTCTAAGTCTTCTCATCTCTCGTTCTTAAGGAGCCAGCACACGCTATAGTGGTGCCTTATCCCGATACTACCCGAGAGGGTCGTATCAATTGGTGCTTTCATTGAGAGCCCTCAATTCGTTGGGGGGTTTTTGATTTAGGGTTCCAATCAAAAAAAAAAAAAAAAAAAAAAAAAAAAAAAAAAAAAAAACTACTGTTCATCGGGAAAGTACTGTTCATCGGGAAAGTACTGTTCACCGAAAGTACTGTTCATTCGACGCACTGTTCATCAGAGAGAAGGGGTACTGTTCATCGCGCTACTGTTCATAAGGTACTATTCACGGCACTGTTCATCCGGGGTACTGTTCATCCGAAAAAAATTAAAAAAGTAATATTTTTTTTAATTGTTTTTTCGGTTGCTATGGCATCGGGCAACAACGATTGGGACGCGCTATCTAATCTCTTGCAGAAGGGTACGGTGGCCGATTATGAGAGTAAGTTTGTTATACTTGCAGATAGAGTTACGGAGATGTCTACGGATTTACTTATATATTTTTATATATGTGGACTTAAACCGCTCCTACAATGTGCACTTTCAAGGTCAGGCCCTACAACTTTAGGGGAAGCTTTTTCCTTAGCGCGTATAATGGAGACGCGTTTTGAGGCAATTGCAGGGAAAGGGCTGAGTGTTGAATAGGAACTAGATACCGTTCTATCATGGCCAAGTGAAGAAGTTTCACCTGTGATAAAAGGGTCATTGTCTGATGATGAAGATATGGGTGTTGATGAGGTTACTGACGTATTAGACGGTGTTTTTGATATTGGTCAGAGTAATCCGGAAGGCATGAATGTTTGCGGTGAGTTTGGCCAATTTTCAGAAAATAAAAAGAGTGTGGAAGAGGTTGGAGGTGGTAGTTTTGATGATTGTTTGGATGAAATAAATTTTAACGAGGAATTAGAGGACAATGGGGTTACTTCTTTGGTCGCTCATGAAAGTTCGCGTGTTCGTCAGTTATGGGAAAGAATTGGTATAGGTGATATTCAGGGGTCCATGGATAATGGGTGCATCCACAAATTTGTTCAACCGAAGGCGTGGGAATGGATGACGGACTTCCTATCGGCGTATTTTTCATATCACCTTGAGGGCAAGGTGGATTCGAAGGAGTGAGGAATGATACACCCGGGGGTTGTGTGGGTCGGACCGAATGGGCCATTACTATCTATCTTAGGGTTAGGGTTTTATTATTATGGTTTATAAATACCATGTCATTGTTATCATTGTAAGCAGTCAATCAAATTAATCAAAAGTAATTCTCTAAGTTTTCTCATCTCTCGTTCTTAAGGAGCCAGCACACGGTATAGTGGTGCCTTATCCCGATACTACCCGAGAGGGTCGTATCACACACTGTAAAAAAAAAAAAAAAAAAGGAAGATCGAAGAAAAGATCAACGGTTGCAGACTTTCTAACGACTTTAACATTTTAATTGGTCAAAGTCGCCGAGTCATTGTGGTGCTATTTTCCAAATTGATAATTATGCATGTGAAGTAGCGTCATAATCTTTCTATTCTAGATATAATACTTTATTTTTATTTATTCCAATAAGGAAAATGGCACCGTGTGGAAAAAACTAACCATATGATGCGATTTTTTCGGACAGTATCGAGATAAAGTAACACTTTTAGCAGATGCTAGGTTTGTAAGAATTTTTTTTAAAAAGAAATAGATTTTATAACACAAAACAATACTTTTTATTAATGATCCATTCGGTTTATATGATACAGAATAACCTAGCTTGGAGGACTAGCCAAACACAATACATTTTTATTAAGGCTCGGATAAAATACTTTCTTAACTTAACACAATCAATGACAAAAATAAAACATAAAATCTAGAGAACAAACTAGAAACTAAGTGGAGAATAAACTGGAGAACTAAAGTGGAAATATAGACAGATTATATGACATAATCTTTATAGGCCTTGGTTGCGGCTCTTTTGGGACGGGACTTTTTGATAGGCTCAGTCTTAACATTCTCTTCTCCTTCAGAAATCACCTTGTCCTCAAGGTGGTAAGTTGGATAAGTAGACCGAAACTCGGATAACAACTCCTAACTTGCTTCTTCTGTCGATCTTCCATTCCATTGAACCAAGATTTGTTGAGTTGGAATGCCATTTCTTAAAACCACCCGTGTAGCACAAATTGCCATAGGTTGCTTCACCGGTTGCCCCTCCTGCACCTCCTCCGACAAATTAATAACAACTTCGGAACCTGTTCCAAAAAATCGTTTAAGGAGCGATACATGAAAGACACAATGAATTTTACTTGACTTTGAAAGAGCTAGTCGGTATGCCACCTTTTCTACACGTTACAATACCTCAAATGGCCCACAATACCTTTTGGAAAATTTGTTAGAGTGACGTTTAGACAATGTAACCTGCCTATAAGGTTGTAATTTACCAAGCACCATGTCACCCACATTGAATTCAACATCACAACGACTTCTATTAGCTTGCATTTTCATACGATGTTTAGGCACAATCAAATTTTGCTTAAGTTGGCGTAATAATACATCACGCTCAACTAACGCCTCCTCACAACAGCTATTTTCGATGATCCCAACGGGTTAGGAAGAATCGTCGGTGGCACTCGTCCATAGACTATTTGGTATAGTGACATTTTGATATTACCGTGGAAGCTCGTATTATAACTATATTATGCCCATGGTAGCAAACGTACCCAATGTTAAGGTCGATCCGACACCACAACCCTTCAATATTGTTCAAGCGCACGGTTAACCATTTCCGTTTGACCATCCGTCTAAGGATGATAAGTTGCGTTATGGTTCAACTTAGTTCAACTAGACTTGAACAACTGCTTCCAAAAATTACTAACAAAAATAGGATCACGATCATACACAGTTTTCTTAGGAATCCCATGAAGCTTAACTAACATACTAATGAAGAGGCCAACCACCTTAGGTGCGTTGAAACTGGTAGGTAACGCCCCAAAATGTGCATACTTAGTAAATCAATCCACCGCTACAAAAATAATGGACAAGTCATTGGAAACACGTAATCCGGTAAAAAAAGTCCATGGAAATGTCCTCTTATACCCAGGTAGGCGTCGATAAGGGCTTTAACAATCCTCTCGGAGCTTGCGTGTAATAATTAGTTTGCTTGACAGATAAGACACTTCCCGATAAAATTAATAACCGACTTTCGCATGCCTTTATAGAAAAATAAAGCACACAACCCCACCAACATTTTCTTTACATCACCAGCCATAAGCGTATTACAAAATTCGGTAAATACACTTCCTTTAGTTTAGAATCGACACCAGTGTATTACCGGTTCCTTGATACAACTACGCCTTGCTCTCGACGGAACCCTTTCAGCATCTCATTATGATCTAGCCGCATATGAAGTTATTTTAATTTCTCCAACGTTTCATTATCCTTCCTCAATTCGTCCATTAACCCGACCACCAGACGACTCAAAAACACAAAGGCATCCGTCACTTCTTCCTCTTCCTCAAACCTCCGCCACAAAGCATCATGAACCATATTAGCCACACCCGGTTTATATTCAACACCGAAATCAAAACCACTAAGTTTTTGAACATAATTTTGTTGTAAGGTGCTTTAATAACATGTTGCGTAAGTTCTTTTAGCCTCCTGTGATCCGTGCGAATGGTAAAACGACGACCAAGCAAAAATTGTCGCCATTTATAAACCGCTTCAACAATAGCAAATAACTCCTTTTGATAAGTTGACGCCAAAAGCATACGAGGTCCCAAATTGAGACTAAAATAACTTAAGGGATGGCCCTTTTGCATTTGCACTACACCAATTTCAACCGCCGATGCATCACCCTCCATCACAAACATCTCTTTAAAATCCGGAAGACCCATGGCGCACACAACGTCCATAACTTGAGTTTAGAAAAAGATTTACTCTCTAACTCTCCCCATTGAATCCTTTTTTCTGAAGAAGTCTAGATAATGGCGCGGAAATATTAGGACAATCCTTGATAAAACGCCTATAATGACCCGCAAGGCCTAAAAATCCACGTACATGCCGCTGATTTGTAGGAATGACCTATTCCACTACAGCCGCAATAGTTTTGGGATCCATCTTAACACCATTCACTGATATAATGTGACCCAAATACTCTAACATTGTATCCCAATTCACACTTAGAATGTTTAACATAAAAGTGATGATCTCGTAAACACTGAAAAACAATTTGCAAATGCTCCAAGTGTATCACAAGAGATGCACTATAGACTACTATATCAGCAAAGAAAACAATCATGAACTTACATATGTATGGAGAAATAAACCTATTCATGGTTGCTTAAGAAGTTGATGGGGGATTGGTAATGCCAAATTGAATAACCAAAAACTCATAGTGACCATCATGAGTGCGGAAAGCTGTTTTGTACACGTCCATCTCTTGTACTCATATTTGATGATAGCCCGCTCATAAATCTAACTTGGTAAAAATAATAGCGCCCCCTAATTGGTCAAACATCTCATCAGCCGTAGGAATGGGAAATTTGTCTTTGACCGTGACCTCATTCAACGCACTGTAATCAACACAAAAGCGATAACTCCCCTCTTTCTTTTTAACCAATGCTACTGGTGATGAAAACGGACTCGGACTAACACGGATAATACTCTGACTTAGCATCCCATCCACTAACTTCTCTATATTGCCTTTTTGATAATGAGGATAACAATAAGGCCGAATATTAACAGGTTTTGTATTTGGATTAAATGAATTCTATGGTCAATACTGTTGATCCCTTATAATCTTGTTAGTCTTGCTTGTATACTTAGACTACACATGATAAATCCTATATAGACATAGTAGAAACTTTGAATTATACCAAAGAGTGTGCAGATTCTACTCTTTAATATTATGAAGATTATATGAATTGTATGAACAAAAGATGTAAACCAAATACTTCAACATAATTAATACTAATACCCTTAACACAAAGTACTAGGGTTACAACCTTGAAGTAAGATTACAATGCAGAGAGATAAAATTTAATCGTATCTAAAACCTAGACTTTGGACCTCCTTTTGTAGTGCAATGAGTCCTTTACAAGACAAATATCTGATCAAATATATTTAAATACTTAGAAGATTTACATAATATCTTCTATATATATGCAACACGTCTTTAGTCTTCATCTTCAACTCAGTACTTATATCTTTACCAGCATCAAAGTTTAACCACGTCCAATCCAGTATTACTGTAACCAACATTAAATATACTACTACCAGCATTAATATAACTAATACTTGTAATTTAATATATATTCGCACTAATTGTTTTCACAACAATCCTCCCCTAGACTTGTGATTTATCTTCATAAACGCACAAGTTTTTGGAAGAAGAATTAGGAACACCAATTCATGAACTACTTCTAAATCTGACTATGAATAAAATTGAGAAAGTCAATAGCAACCTGGTCTTTAATATCTACCTTCAAATGACATCTTACCATATTTCTTAAGAGTGCTTTGAAAAAATGGGTACACTCGTCTCCACGTAGAAATGTAGAAACATTAGTCATTACCAATTGATATACTCTAGAAGAATTACACCAGTGCCAACGTATTTTTTCGCCAAATTATTTAATTTATAAAGAATAACGGATAATAACTCATTAATTGATGAACAATTATATTTTTTAGAACTTTTCTAAACTAATCAACAGTAATTTCAACGAATAAACTTGACATAAGAAAACCACTAAAATCATACGTCTAAAATCATACTACTCTTCATTTCCCTTTTCACCTTCTTGAACCCAACAACCATCACGTGCTGTCACATCCCTATAACACCGTCCTCTTCTAACCAAATCCACATAACGTGTAAATCCACGTGATACCCTCAAATATGGGAATCATTCTATCAAGCAACCTTAGTACTACATCAATGTAGATCACTCCGTCGGTGTTAGCAAGCTCCGGTGATAATCTCCGGCAAGCTCAAACAATGTCCGACCAGATCTTGAAAGCTTTGATCAACTGATGTTAGCCAAGTGACACGCACATGGATCAACGTGGAGGTTACAAGACTCCACACATCACCTATAACCATATTGGTGGTGATGGTGATACGTTCTTTGTGTTGACACAAGTTTTAAATGTAGACAAGGATTACTGAATAAGTTAAAAACACACGGGCAAGTATGACTCTTTTGTTTGTAGCTAGATTGTTGTGGTAAGTCGAGGTCGTTCACTGGGATTTGGGTGTTTTTGGTTGTGAAGAAACATAGTAACAATGTAACGCTAGTGGTAAATATGGTCATCACTCTCAAAATTACCATATAAGTAACAATAAACAAAGCAACAATTAACACGAATATGATTAAGCTAATTCGTTAAGATTAAAGACAACACTTGCTTGGATTAGTTCATAACATTTGGATTCTTCATATGAGGATGGTTTTGATAAATTGATTCCAAGTAAAGAAGATGATGGTCACAAATTCTAATCTTTGATTTTAAAAGTATATAACCAACGTGTTTGATTATAACACAATCAAATCAAGCGTTAAGACAAATCAACCAATTCAAGAATATGTTTAGTTTAACAAGTTTGATTCGTGGTTCATTTCACAAATTCAGTAACAATCACACTTAAGTTCCTTTGAATAATCATACCACTAAAGAAATAGTCAATACAATAGATAATCATTCATAGATAAAACGATTATAACTAGTTGATGAATGATAACCCTTTCGAACTATGAAATCACCAACAACTAATCAAGTATGATAAGCAAATGAAATGGAACTTACACATAATTGGATTTCAAATATAACATGAAATTGATCAAAACCATTATTAAACACAAACAATCCTCATGTCACAACTTCATCCAAACATGTGTGAATTAAACTACTCCATATAAATATTAATCAACAACCAACATTCAACATATGATATAGAGTTCAACATCATGAAAGTAACAAAAGTTTACCCAAAGTATGATTACAATAAGTAAATGAAATAGAAGAATTTAGAGCAATCATTAAGCCTCCAATTGATTACAAATTTTGAACAAATGGTAGAATTTTATGGTCTTTCGGGTTATGTATTTGGAAATTCGTACTTGAGAATTAAGGCGGTTATAGGAGAGGTTAGGAGATGATTGGTGGTGATTTATGTATCAAGAAACACTACCAATGATAAGGGTAATGATCCCTTAGAGTTTGTCAAGGTTAATTTCATGATTGGAGCTTCAAAACTATCACTTTTGCCACACTTGGATCAAATCCGGGAATTAGGGTTTTTACCAAGGATGAGAGAGTTTTATTGGTGAATACTGATGGTGGTAATGACTTGTGTTGGTTACATGACCCCCACGGGTCTTATTTATGCTTGAAATTAAGGCCTCCCCATCAATGCTTGAACTTGGAGCCAAAAAAATATAATTGGAGCCAAATGCGTTAACTTGTTCCCAAAGATGTTTGCTTGGTGTCAAAGTGGTTCTAGAATCCATATTAGAAGCTTGTTGAGCCTTCCATAGATGTTGGAGAAGTTGCATGCATGCAAAGAGAACACAACACGCACCAAAACATGACTAAGAATGCTGCACGAAAAAGGAGATGTTAGCCGAAAAAGGAGACGGGCGGCTGTTCATCAGGTTAACCGGCTACTTCTCTCTGATCACACTCTGCCGCCGGCTGCTCGTCCAGAACTATTAATGCAAGTGATGCCTAAAAACATTATTAGTGTTAACTAATCTTTCTTAGTTTTGATCACAACAAACCATACAACACATTTAGTGTAAAACATAAAATGAATTATTTAACTAACACTATCATCAAGGTAATAATCATATCACTAACCTTTCTTAATCATACTTAGTGATCATCAAAATGATTATCCTTAAACTCACTTTTGTTAATATGACAAAAGACTTTTTAATAAACTTTCTTTTTTAGAAAATGTTTTATTAAAATGGAAAATGAAAATTTGAAAATAGCATATTCCAAATGCTGTTAGAATATCCTTTAAAGGTTTCAAATACCTCAGATATTCCCACCCCACTAAAAGACAAAAAAAGGAGCAGAGTCTAGTGGCGGTACCTTAAGTACCTACGCGGTTCCTTAGCGATAAGGTACCGCGGGGTGAGATAAGGTACCGCGCACAGCTAGCCGTTATAGATCCGTTATACTTTGTCTCCTTTAAATAGTGGGTCAAATCTCATTTTCCAGTAAGCCTCTTGGACGTTTTTCTCAGCCCTCTTTCTATTTTCTATAGCATAATCATTAGTAAATGATCACTTAAATTGTTAAGGATGTTTACATATGATTATCCTCTTGATCCCCTCCTTTACCTTGTCCAATGAGAAGATCACTCACTCACTAGTGTTGTGATAAAGATGAATCTATGAGCTAGTCATATTCATCATGATACTTTTTTTTGTTTTAGGTCAATCCAATGTATTTATGAATACTTGGACTAGTTGTGTTCATCCAAGTTATTTGTGGATACTTGGATTTGTTGTGTACATCCATTGCATATGTGTTTGCTTGGATTTGTGTTGTGTAAATCCAAGCTACATGTGTGTACTTGGATAAGTCTAGTTGAGTTGTAATAGATTTGATTAGGAGTTCTCACTAAACTATAAAGTGATGTGGTTGTGTCTTGTGAGTTCTCACTAAACTTTAAAGTGATTAGTAGTTGTGTTGTGTGAAGTTCTCACTTAGCTTCAAAGTGAAGAGTCGTGAAGATTGGTTCTAGCTTTCGATTAGAACTCGACATCTAGCCTTGTGTCGTAAAATGGTGAAGTAGGCAACATCGTGAAGATTGGTTCTACCTTAAGATTAGAACCTGACATCTAGCCTTGTGTCGTTAAATTGTGAAGTAGGCAACGTCGTGTAGATTGGTCCTAGCTAAAGATTAGGTCTCGACATTTAGCTTAGTGTCGGAAAATAATGTAAGCAACGATGTAAGGTTTTCTCCGCCGAGAAGGGAGCTTGTGGATATAGTGGAAATCTCGAGTAGGTGTACTCGAGGAGTGGAGTAGAAACGAGGATAGAGCCTCGTTGTCGAACCACTATAAATCTTGGTGTCTTCCCACTAGGTTGTCTCCTTCCTTACTTTTTACCTATTTCATTATTATTACACTTACCTATTATCTTTGCTAGTGCATTTTAATTGAACCTAATCATTATGCAACTTAGCCTCAAGTAAAAGATAGTTTTGATACAAACCAAATTGAAAGTAATTTTAATTTGGTCACCAATCGAAGAGAAACTATTCAACCCCCCCCCCCCCCCCCCTTCTAGTTTCTACAATTGGTATCAGAGCGATGGTCACTCAAGATCTTTAAAGTATATTGTACTTTGAAACTTGGATCGATCCATTGTCTCCTCAAATTAGAAGGTCTAGTTGTACCAAAGTTTCTCTTTGGTCAAAACTATGTTTTCTTTGAAAATAGGTCTTTTAATTGATAATATTGCATCCCACTTAAGATTAGTAGCCTTTATGCATTTTAGATATACTCTTGAAATGTATCTACTAGTTTGCATCTTGCTTTGTGTAGGTAATCATGAAGATCAACCACTTAATTTGTTGTGGATTGAGTTACTTGCACTTGTAGAAGACTCATCTTCATTGATTTTTAACATCTTTGAATGATGATACCAAGATGATTGGGAATGATACTAGTCCTTGAAGACTTAGTACTCATCATAGTCACTGATTGGGCATAGCACTTATTCCTTCATGGATTGCTCTTTGTGGCCAAGGTACGCATTCGTTCTTCCACACGCCCTTTGATTATTCTTTTGATCATTACTTGACTATGTGCTTGTTCTCGGCATCCTTGCCTTGACATTTATTTGTAGTTTGTGTTTCTTTTCCTTTATCCTCTCAAACCTTCATTGCTTGGATACTTGACTCACTATGGTGATGTAGAGTGAGTTAGTAGAAGCTTAAAGTATCAAGCATGATTTCCATGGTTTGCACCCATACGGTTAGTAGGCCCTTTGTGGGAGAGAAAGTGAATTAATACCTTGCTCATATTTTGGTTTAGACTAAGACTATTATTGAAAGTGATCTTAGTCTATACTTGAATAATTGCTTTGTGCTTATTCATTACCAAAGCCGTTTAACGTTTCGCCGGAAAGGCACGTCTTAAACCACTATATATGACACAAGCTCTTCGTTACCACTATTTGAAGATTGTCATTAATCCCTTGAGCATTGGTCCTAGTCTTGATTCACTTCCCTTGACTTCTCTCCACTTAGTCGTTTTGCTACGAGTAGTCGTTTGTCCGTTTCGGTTCTTTTCGATCTTGATTCAACTCGTAATCCTTCATTAAAACATATTGCTTAGTGTGATGATGATCTAATGATATTCTAAAAGGCTCATGATTTAATCTTAATTATTTTAGAAAAACTTGGTTTTCAAAATTTGGCGTTTTTCATAGATAAAAACCTACCTCTGTAGGCGGTTCCTTATCTAGGCGGCTCAAAGGCGCGGTACCTTATCGATAAGGTACCGCGGGCAGTAAGTTTTGTCAGAGCGCCAGTTTGATTATTTTATTCTTTTCAAACCACTATCTCTCTCCCAAAAACACACAACGACGGTTTTCTTGTTTTTCCACCATTGTTGAAGCTTCCAAAACCTTCAATCACTCAAATTAATTGATTCCAAGTTGTGGGTTTCACTCATCCTTCATCTAACATCAATTAATTGTAAGTATTTTCTTTCAATTTCATTTATTTTGTTCTAGGGTTCATCCTTTCATAATTGGGGATTTTTAAAATTGAAATTGAATTAAAACCTTAATAGGAATGTGGGTTGACATGGTTATTTTACTATGATTCCTTAGGTTCATATTCATTAAGATTTCACTAAAACCCACTTGTAAAACAAATCCGAATTTAGGCTAAATGATTTTGGTTGAATGATGGATTTGAGATGAACCCATGAACAAGTAGGTAATGACATTGTTAATGCTTACCTAAAAACCTTGTTTTGAAAAACCAATGTTCTAATCCATTGTTGATCCAACATAGTTCATGTGTTCTTGGTTAATGATGGAATAGATGCATTGCGAACATGAGGATGTTATGGATTCAATCCTTTGTTTGTCAAGAAATTGATATAACACATTCTCATATTTTCAGTTTTTCAGTTTTTGATTTTATTTTTCATATGAGTGATTGGAAAAATATTGTCTTATGTTTATTTTAGGTACTAATCATGCCTTCTCAATATCAAAAAGATCATCAATACACTAGACAATACATGCCAAACCTCTCCCAAACCTATGCTTCCCCCCAACTACAAAACGCTTTTCCATCCCTTTCCACTCGTTGTTTCCATGAGGGTAGAGTCGTTGACAAGGAAATAACGGGTTATGACTATATCCAATCTATGTTTGAGCTTTCGGGGTTTGATTGCTTGCTCAACATAGAAGAAGATATTTACCCCTTATTCCTTCTTGAATTCTTTAGCACCTACTCCATGCTTGAATACAATGGAGAAATTTTCATTCGTTTCGTGTTGAATGATCAATTGATTCAATACTCCCTCGAAAACTTTGGTCAAATTCTCGGTGTGCCATATGAAGGCACTTGTCGTTTTTCGGATAAATGGAGACTTGATGCTCTCTCTGAATCCTTCGATAAACCTCCAAATGACCTCACCGAAATTGATCTAGAGTTCATCCTTGACATCATCTCGAAAGAGCGTGATGGAAACGTTGTGAGAAGCCTTCATTCAAATGTACGAAATGTGAATCGATATGAAGTGCTCTCTAGTGACCTTAAGGATTTTATGGTCCAATGGGCCAATATCCTTAGGGAGAACGTCTTTTGTCTTGGTGGAAACCGAGATCATATCCCGGCGTGTATGGTGCATATGTTGAGTTGCATCTTTACATCCACCAAGTACAACTTGGCATTCTATATCGCTCGACGAATCAATTATGCCCTTTCGAAGCACCAAACAAACTTTCCCTATGCTATGCTTCTAACTCGCCTTTTCAAAAGGGTTGCTCATGATTTTCCCCACCTCGATCTTTCTCGCTTCTACCCGGTTCATCGGGTTATGTTGCCTATTCAAGAGGCATATGCAAGAAAGACAAGAAGTGATCGAGGATCGGGAAAATCTGATCATCAAGAGATGGATAATGAGGACATGGACATGCCAACAAGTGATGGTGATGGCATAGGTACTAGTTCTCATTTCCACTCTTCGAGTAATTCCCATCCATCCTCAAACCCATTCGAGGATGAATTTGAAGACTTAGCTCCTCCTCCTCATCATTCTAGTGAAGTACCGGAAGATCTCAATATGGAGCATCTTTACCGTGAAAACCTTAGAACTCGAGGGGAATTGCACGAACACCGGGTTGAATCAAGAAAAGGTTTCAAGTTCTTGGGGAATATGATCAAGGGATTGGGCAAAAAGAGAAGGTGAAAGCTTTGAAGTATTTCAAAGAATACATGTTGGTAAACATGTAATGTTGAACAATTTTTTTATCTTGGATGTGTATTAACTTATGATTGCATGTTTGGATTATCATTTATTTTGATCCTTAATGTTAATTATGCCATCATGTTCGTGATTTACATAGCTTTGTGCATCTTTGTGATAGTTAGCTTATTAGATTATGATCTATAGTTAACTTTGGCTTGTGAATCTTTTGGGAAAAATCCGGGTTTATCAAAATTTGGGATGAGAAATTTTTGAAAGCCCTCTGGTCGCGGTTCCATATCGACCCGCGGTTCCTTATCGATAAGGTACCGCCGGTCCTAGATAAGGAACCGCCGGTCACTGTGCACGACAACATCTTTGCTTTACACTGTTTTCTTAAATCTGTGTAAACCTTGCATGATTTTCAGTAATAAAACTGCACATTTCCTAAACTAGCTTACCTAAATTCATTATTCACCTAAAATGATTTTAACCCATTACTAGTTTGGATCATCCCCTCACCCATTTAAACCCACCTTGTTTGCCATGTTCTTCACACATCAAACATACTTCCCTAAACCTTAAACCACCCTAAACAACCATGGTATGTACCAAAACCTCAAACACTTCCAAGACCTCCACCCCAAGGAAAAAACTCAAAATAAGGATTAAGGTAGCCAAGCCTAACTCCTCACCTTTCTACACACCTAAGAATGAGATGGCTCCTATCCTCATTTCTTCATCACCTTCCCCACCTCTTGCACCATGCAAGACATCATCCACCCATGGTACTAACCACTCCATTGGTTCACCCTTCACTCCAAGTGCACCCTTGGATGTGATCACACAACCCCAACCAATCCAAAGCATTCCTTTTATGAATGACTTTGATGACACTTTGGTGACTTCACCATTTACCCCTCACAACTCACCCATTTCACCAACCTTGGAGAATTTACCTCCACACTCACCCATTTCCCCTTTAGGGAACATGCCTCCACTCTCACCAACATCACCCTTGGAGAACATGCCTCCTCCACCTCCACCCAACTCAAACATTCCAATTTTGGGTGTTCCACTTTTCCTCCTTTTGGGTGATCCATACTATGGGTTTCAACAAACTCATGGTCCTAGTTGTCCATGTTGTCTTTACAACCACTACATCATCCATAACCTTACGATGGATATGTATAGACTACATAAGAGGCTGCAAGAGTTCTTGCTTTCCTTGTTCTCCATGCCTCCTCCTAGGAGATGAATGATGGAGTTTTCTTAATAAGAGTTTTCAACAAAACCAAGCCAAATAAGACTTCTTATCTAGAACTAATGTTAAGCTAGCTATGTATTAGTTAGTCTTATTTGTCATTGTACTTGCTTCTTTCATGAATGTTTCTTGTTGTTGATCTATGGATTTAGCTTTGTGTGTCTCTATCCTTTTGTGCACACTAATCAACTTTAATTTGATATTAAAATTGAACCTAAATCTATCACAACCTCTAAACTTGACTAAAATTGGTTCAAAATGATATCTAAATTATTTTGTCACCCTTTGTCAAGACATTCTTTGTGAATGTGTTGCTTTATGCAACCCTAGCATAATTTGGTGCTGTTAGAAATACGTTTTACGTATATCAGAAGTATCGGTCACTCCACAATAATATTTATGTTGTAATAGCTCGTAGTTAGAAAATAGTCATTAGTTACTTATTAAGTTAAGTAAGAACCGGTCCATGGGCTTGTCATGGACCGGCCCAAGCCCAATGTTATGCTTGGAGTATAAATACCCCTTTCCACCATGGAAAGGGGTTGGTTGTTGTTCCATTTGCACTTTCATATTAATAAAATCACACACAGTTTCTCTCACTTTCTCTCTCTAGTTTCTTTCACTAGAAAACATCAACCCACTTCATAGATTCATAGGTTATCAATATTCTACATTTGGTATCAAGAGCTATGGGGTGATTGAAGGTAAGGATTGTGTTGCTTTTTTAGTTTTTGAATCTATTAGTGATCTTTAGAAAAAATCAATCTTGAATCTTGTTGTTTTTGGTGTTTTTGTTATTGGGATTGATTGATAAGGATTGGGTTTAGCTTATTTTGGTAAAAATCATAAAACTTTTTGTGGTTTTGGATCAAAAATCGGGTTTAAAGCTGTTTTTTTAAGTCTCGGAAACTTATTTCCAGAACATTCCGAATACGGATTCCGAATAGGAAGATTTTCAGTATAGAAGGTTTATTCCGAATAGGGATTCCGAATAGGAGAAATATTCAGAATAGCAGAAGTTTCCGAATAGACTTTCCGAATAGAAGGGTTTTTTTCCGAATCGCAGTTTTTTTCCGAATAGCAAATTCTTTCCGAATAGCCAATTTTTCCGAATAGCCAAAAACTTTCCGAATAGCCAAAATTTTTTCCGAATAGCCAAAATTTTTCCGAATAGGAGAAATATTCCGAATAGCTTTCCGAATTGCCTATTATTCCGAATAGCAAGTTTTCCGAATAGCCAGTTGCCAAAATATTCCGCATTGAAGAAATATTCCGCATAAGGGTTTTTCCGCATAAGGGTTATTCAGCATAGGGGTTATTCCGAATAGGGCATTTTCAGAATAGGGTTATTCCGCATAAGGGTTATTCAGAATAAGGGTTTTCAGCATAGGATTATTCCGAATAGGTATTATTCCGAATAGGGTTTATTCTGAGTTTGGGTTATTCCGTATAAGCAAGTTCAAGGGGTATTTGAGTTTTTTTTCGACGATCTTTAGTGGATTTAATCTTGAGTTCAACCAACACAACACAAATTCTCAACCTTTCTTCACTGCTCGATCAACCGATAATCTTTGAGTCTGTTAAGTGATCACAATGAATCCAAGTTCATTAATGCCTCAGATGACATCTCTTACGGATATCTCGATCATAACGGGGACTGATAGTCGTCCACCGATGCTTATTAAAGAGGTGTTTGAAGCATGGCAGGGCCGTATGATGCAATACTTGAAGGGCAAACCAACATACGGAAGGCTTATGGTCAAATCGATTTTGAATGGTCCACTCGACTATGGTACCATTGTGGCAAATAACGTGTCTCGACCAAGAGAATATGAAGAACTCACACCGGCACAACAACTCATTGCTGATGCTGATGAAAAGGCTCTACAGACACTTCTCCAAGCTCTTCCGCATGATATTTATCGTATGGTTAGTCAATATACGGTTGCCAAAGATTTGTGGGAACGTCTAAAGGTGTTGTTACAAGGTACGTCTCTCACCAAACAGGAAAGGGAGTGTCAACTGTATGATCTGTTTGATAGATTCACGTACAGCCCAGGGGAAACACTACACGATTATTACTTCAGATTCACTACTCTAATGAATGATCTGAATGTATACAATCTCGTGATTGCTCCATTCCAGGTTAACACCAGGTTCTTGAATACTTTACCTCAAGCTGAATGGGGTGAGTATATTACCGATGTGAAGTTAACCCGGGATTTGCATAAGTGCAACTTAGATCAAATCTATGCTTTTCTTCAGCAGCATGAGAAGCATGTGATTATGCACCGTTCTCCTCGCGGTATGTACCCAGATTCCTTAGCTTTGATGGCGAATCAACCAAGCTTGTCACACAACAACACACCTTATATCTTGGGACATCAAGCCTATCATCCATCACCTTACATGACACCAACCTTCCCACAATACTCGATTCTACCGCAACCACCCACCTCACATCAGCAACAATATCGGTTCAATGCACCTTCACCACAGTATACTTCACAACTTCATCCAGCAAATGTTGCACCTTATGCTCAGCCTTCATATCAAGAGAATGCAGCATATCCAACAAGCTACCCTGATCAAATGAGTATTCCTTCTACTGATTATGCAGCTCATCCAGATCAAGCACTGTATTGTGATGATGAGGAAGTCCCCGTTCCTGTATTCCAACAAGGAGCTGACCCAGTTGAAGTGCTAACTACTATGTCTGCTTATCTCACACGAACTTTAAGCAAACGAGGATACAGAGGATCAGCTCCTACCAACAATCAGTTGAGGAATTCATCCAATTCTCGTCAACAAGCTACTATTGAGAATGGCAGGGTCATGGTTCAGCCTATTCAACCATATCAGGGGAGACCTACCACATCAACCACCAATGCTCGCACGGTAAATCAGGCACCAATGGCCAATCCTGCTCCAAGGGCTAATTCCACAGGCAAGTTGCGAATGATTACATGCTACAACTGCAAGGAAGAGGGTCACATGTCCAGGGATTGTAAGAAACCCAAGAGGAGAAGGGATGGACAATGGTTTGCAGAAAAGATCTATCTGGTAAATGCTCAAGCACAAGGAAGGGAACTTGATGAAGAGGAGCTTGCATTTCTTGCTGATCCAGGGATTGCTGAACAAGACGTTGTCACTACGCAGAATGCAGCTTACCAAGCCGATGATCTTAATGCGTATGACTCAGACTGTGATGACTTTCAATCTGCAAAGGCTGCTCTCATGGCAACTATATCCAGCTTAGGGCCAGAAAAGAGATCTGAGGTACTTATTAATACCACCGATAATACTACTAATGCTAGTATTCAACCACATCAAGTTGTGCAAGAGAGTGCTGACTCGAATGAATCTTCGGTGGTGAATCTTTCAAATGAGGAGACAAACAATGATAGCAATATCAATGTGAGTCCCCAGACTTTGAATGAATCACAACCGGGACCCATTTCGCAAACGCCTACTCCTGCTCAACAAGATTTGGTCATGGTTCCTGCTACATTACTTAGCCAAATGAATGCTGCTCTCTTAGAAACCTTAGCTAAGAATAAGAATTTGTCTGATGAGCTTACCTTAAGCAACGAGAAAGTTCAAACCTTGGAATTAGTGCCCTCGTCTAGTGTTCTAACTAATCTCGAATATGATCATTTTAGAAACAAACAAATGGGTCACTTGCAAGAAATTGAGAACTTAAGAGCAAATTTGTCTAAAGAACTTAAAGAAAAGGAGTTAGTGGTCACTAATTTTCAAAAACTTCAAACAGATTTTGAATCACTCGAGTCTAAGAAGAATGAAATGGAGATTAATGCTACTAATAAGATTAGAAGTCTAGATTATTTGCTTTTAAGACAATACACTGCTTCTCAACTAGTTCACTTATTTGATGCTTCATTTAGAGAATTTAACTTATCACGTCAAAAAGGCCTTCCCCCTAATCCACGGTATGCAAAACAAGCTTTAAGACATAGTCCTAGACTTTATAATGCAACTCAATTAGGATTGGCCTTAGAACCGATTGTTTTTCCTGGTGATCGAACAAGTAAGGAACTAGTTGATGAGGATCGGTCATACAATTCTACAAAATATCCCGAGTGTGATTATTTTAAATTGAATAAGGAGCTTGCAAAAACGGATTTTAGAATTCGCTTCCATATGGACAAAGATCTCATAACAGCACCAACCTACATATTAGATGAAGAAAACCCTAGTACGTTTCCTACACTTGTCAATATGGAAGGTCCTAAGGAAATTCCAAAGGATCTTCCACCTGTTAGCACTGTATGGTTAAACTTGCAAGAGATTAATCAATATTTTACTAATTTTGACAAGGTCATTTTGGAACGTACGACTTCAAATGGCCTAAACACCGGAGAATGGGCTTTCGAACATATGAACGAGGTGTTTAGAAATGAGATCAATCCGTTTGTCGAAAGTCTAAAAGGCATTTTTGCATCTCTTAAGGAAAATCTTGTGTTTGAAATTGGTGAAGTTCAAAAAGTGTTTTATGAAATGGACACCGCTTACGAACTACAACTAATTGAAAAAGAAAAGATTTTAACTGAATATGACCGATTCTTGTCTGCAGTAATCTCGTGTGATGTGCTTACTACTGTAAATGTTAATTATTCGAATGAGCTTACATCCGCTATGATTAATTGTGATGCTGTGAATATTTGTAATGATATTTGTGATGATGTTTGTGATATCTCTGTAAATGTTGCTGTTACTGTAAATGAGGTAGATAATCAGTCTTGTCACGAATCTAACGCTGAGTTTTTAAAGCTACAAGATTCTTACAATTTACTTTCAAAACGCTTTAATCAACTAGAACAACATTGCATATCTTTAGAATTAAAACAACAAACTCAAAATGAGAATCTTTTGATATCAAATGTTTGTGAAAACGGTGTTGAGACGAGTGACAAGATGATTGCAATTGTTAAGACATTAGAAGAAGAGATAATGAGATTGAAGAGAGATGTGTCATCAAATGAAACACTCAAAATGGAACTAGAGGCTGCAGAGTCCAAAAACCAGGTCTTAGAAATTAGACTTTCGTCTGTTCTAGGGGAGATGGATCGGACAAGACAGGGACTATCCGCTCTTTATGGTTCACTAGAAGAACGCTTCGCTTTTAATGCGGCACAGCAACAATCTTTTGTTGAACAACTGAACCAAAAGTGCGAGGAAATCTCTGATTTGAACATCCTGCTCATTGACAAAAATATGGTTTTGGCTGAGTTAAAGGAGACACTTCTTCTCACCCGACAAGAAGTTGTTGATAACTTAGCTACCGACTCTGCACCGTCCACTAGTGCTCCAACAACCAAGTCAGTAGTGCTTTATAAGAACCCGCTTCATAAGAGAAACCCAGTTACCTCTGATGATTATATGAGGAATGCCATTAAGCATGTCGATCTTCTTAGGGATATTTTAGACGATCTTTATGCCTTAGATCCCTCAAGTAGCGACTATTATTCGGCTCATGAATATATCAAGAGAGTTCAATATTGTTTGGCATATTTGCAATACATAGGTACACCAGGTTCTGCACTACTTAATAATAGGCCCATTGCTGTCACTCCATTTAATAAGACTCCAGGAGCAAAACCGTCATTGGCACAATCAAGTAAGGCACCTTTAAAATCTGCTGCTAATATTCCCACTTTGCCTTCTACAGGATTAAAAGAGACTACTAAGGCTAAAGGATCGCCACTCAAGAAAGATAAGATCAAGCCCTCCACTAGTAGTGCCACAAAGAAGAAAGTAGAAGTTCACAATAGGAATGCTAGTTCAGTTTTAAATAAGAAGAATCATGTTAAGACTAAAAGCTCTGCGCCTGTGCAGAAGCCAAAACCATTCGTGAATTCTAATTTAAATTGTTGGAATTGTAATGAATGTATGTTTTACCAACGTCATGATTTGTGTCTTATTGAGCATGTGAATGAAATGAATGCAATTAAGAATGGTCTTGAATGGAAGCCAACGGGTAGAACTCGTGCCCAAGTTGGCTGGCAATAGCGTCCCACTGGTAGGACCTTTACATTAGATGGAAAAATGTGCCCTTTAACTAGGAATGCATCCATTGAGGTTAGGTCTGAGCGTCCTTTAGTTAGGAACACTCGCACTCAAGTATGGAAACAGCGCCCTTTAATTAGGTCAGCCCCCACTATAGTGCCTATCAGTGAAGAAATACCTCAGGATTTAAGCCAACTAGAATCTACACCACCAATTAAGAAGAAGAAGGCTAGGAAATCTAAGAAACCTAGAGTTAGCAAATCTAAGATTATTAAATCTGTACCTGCTAATAACAAGGAACACTCAGATTCCGATACCTCTACATTGTCTTTGTGTGGTGATATTTTCAGGTGGTCCAAATCATCCTGTGGTATTTGGACTCCGGTTGTTCAAAACATATGACCGGAAATCGCTCGATGCTCCGAAATTTCGTCAGCAAGTTTCTTGGTACGGTTAAATTCGGGAATGATCATATAGCAAAGATTATGGGGTATGGTGAATATCAGATTGGAAACGTGACGATTTCTAGGGTATACTATGTAGAAGGTCTTGGTCATAACTTATTCTCAGTAGGACAGTTTTGTGATTCCAACCTTGAGGTTGCTTTTCGACAACACACTTGTTTCATCCGCAACTTGGAAGGAAAAGATTTGTTGAAGGGATCTCGTGGTGCAAATCTTTATACGTTGTCTCTACAAGATATGATGGCCGCCTCTCCAGTATGTCTTCTCTCTAAAGCATCTAAGACCAAGTCATGGTTATGGCATCGCAGATTATCTCATCTTAATTTTGATGCTATTAATCATCTGGCTAAAAACGAGTTAGTTCGTGGTCTTCCAAAGCTTAAATTTCACAAGGACCATTTATGTTCCGCGTGTTCAAGGGGGAAAAGCACCAAGAAATCTTACAAACCCAAAGCTGAAGACACTAATCAAGAAAAACTTCATCTTTTGCATATGGATCTTTGTGGACCGATGAGAACTGAAAGTGTGAGCGGTAAGAAATTCATTCTGGTAATTGTGGATGATTTCTCCAGGTTTACATGGGTTAGATTTCTACGTACAAAGGATGAAGCACCGAAGGCTATCATCACTTTTCTGAAATTCATTCAGGTACGTTTGAATACCACTGTCCGCCGTATTCGTACAGACAATGGTACAGAGTTCGTCAACCAGACTCTTCGTGATTATTATGAAGGAGTTGGTATATCACATGAAACATCCGCTGCACGCACTCCACAACAAAACGGTGTCGTTGAAAGACGGAATCGTACACTTATGGAAGCTGCTAGGACCATGCTTATTTATGCGAACGCTCCATTGTTCTTGTGGGCAGAGGCTATTTCTACTGCATGTTTCACCCAAAACCGTTCTATCCTTCGGAAACGCCATGGAAAAACACCTTATGAGCTTTTACATGACCGTAAACCCGATGTTTCATTTTTCCATGTGTTTGGTGCTCTTTGTTATCCAAACATCAATAGTGAGAACTTGGGTAAGCTTCAACCGAAAGCCGATATAGGTATTTTCATTGGTTACTCACCGTCCAAAAGAGCATACCGAATCTATAACCGTCGTCTTGGCAAGATTGTAGAAACTATGGACGCAGATTTCGATGAGCTGACAACGATGGCTTCTGAGCAACACAGCTCTGAACCCGCGCTTCATGAGATGGGAACCGGGGCTATTAGTTCCGGATTAGTTCCCAATAATCCTACTTCTATATCATTTTTACCACCAACAAGGCCCGAGTGGGATAAACTGTTTCAACCGTTGTTTGATGAATTCTTCGATCCCCCAACTGATGAAGTTCCAGCACCTGTAGTAATTGCTCCAATACCTGAAGTGGTTGCTCAAGCTAATGAACCTTTATCTAATGCATCTACAATTCACATTGAACCGGATGCACCTTCACCAAGTGATTCTCAAACTACACCTGAATCATCACCCCTACTTGTGCCTAATGATGTGGAAGAGGATTCTACTGATCACGACTTGGAATATGCTCACTTGCAAGAGCTTCCTTTCTTTGGTGTAGCGATCCCTGAAAACCCTTCAGCCGCGTCTACCTCAGAAGAAGCTCCTTCTATTGTTCACTCCAGACCACCTAGGATTGAAAACCATAGCACTAAATGGACAAAAGATCACCCAATTAGGAATGTTATTGGAGATCTAGATCGACCAGTCTCTACACGCCATCAATTACAAGAGAATGCACTCTATTGTTACTTTGATGCATTTCTCTCTGAAGTTGAACCCAAAAATTGGCAGCAGGCTATGACCCAATCATCTTGGATTGAAGCTATGTAAGAGGAACTAAACGAATTCCAACGACTTGAAGTATGGGAATTGGTTCCTCTCCCTGACAAGGTTAACATCCTTACCTTGTTATGGGTTTATAAGGTTAAACTTGATGAGATGGGTGCGGTATTGAAGAATAAGGCTAGATTGGTCGCTAGAGGATATAAACAAGCCTTGGGTATAGACTTTGAGGAATCTTTTGCTCCTGTGGCTAGATTGGAGGCGATTAGACTATTCCTTGCGTTTGCTGCTCATATGAACATGATCGTCTATCAAATGGATGTGAAGACGGCATTTTTGAACGGTGAACTAAGGGAAGAAGTTTATGTTAGTCAGCCGGATGGGTTCGTTAGTACGGAGTTTCCTAATCATGTGTACAAGCTTAAGAAGGCTCTCTATGGGTTGAAACAAGCTCCACGCGCGTGGTATGATCTCCTGTCAACATATCTCATTTCGGAAGGCTTCTCCAAAGGCAAAGTGGACCCCACTCTATTCACTCTCAAAGAAGGCAACGACATGATTCTGGTACAAATTTATGTTGATGATATAATTTTTGCTGCCACTAACATAGAATTGTCAAACCGATTTGAGAAGATAATGTCCACACGCTTTCAGATGTCGATGATGGGAAAAATTTCATTTTTCTTAGGATTACAGATTTCTCAGAATCCCAGAGGCATCTTTATTAATCAATCCAAATATGCTCTAGAATCTCTTAAGAAATATAACTTTGAAAATTGTGACCCCGTGGACACTCCAATGGTGGAGAAATCCAAGTTAGATGAAGATAGGAATGGGACTATTGTCGATCCAAAACTTTACCGTGGGATGATCGGCACCCTTCTTTATCTGACTGCTAGCAGGCCTGATTTGCAATTTGCTGTATGCATGTGTGCCCGGTATCAGGCTCGGCCTACCGAAAAGCACCTACATGTAGTTAAAAGGATCTTTCGGTATCTAAAAGGAACACTTCATCGTGGTCTATGGTATCCGAAAGATTCCTCGATTGCTTTAATATCATACGCAGATGCCGATCATGCTGGATGTCAACACACGAGGCGTAGCACTTCTGGATCTGTGCAATTCCTAGGAGATAGATTGATCAGTTGGTCTTCAAAAAGGCAGAAAAGCGCTGCAATTTCTAGCACGGAGGCTGAATACATCGCCATGTCCGGTTGTTGTGCTCAAGTCCTTTGGATGAGATCACAATTAACTGACTACGGTCTTGGATTTAACAAAATCCCGATGTATTGTGACAACAAGAGCGCCATTGCCCTTTGCTGCAACTATGTTCAACACTCCCGGACCAAGCACATAGACATTCGCTACCATTTCATTAAGGAGCAGGTGGAGAACGGAGTGATCGAGCTGTATTTTGTCACTACTGAGTACCAGCTGGCGGATATGTTCACCAAAGCCTTAGATCGAGGACGAATCGAGTTTTTGATCGACAAGCTTGGCATGAAATCATTCACTCCAGCGACTCTCAAAGAGTTGGCAGAAGAATCAGCTGAATAGTCGTGGTAAACTATTCAGAGTATCCTTTGTTCGTGATCATGTATATTATAGTAAATATATAAACCACAAAAGAAAATACAAAAATATAAAACCAAGAAAAACCATAAAAAATATAAAACATAGAAAAACCATAAAAATTATAAAATCAAGAAAAACCAAAAATATTTTTCGTTTAAAACGGGCATGTCTTTTAGTACGGTAATATTTACGGCCTTAGAAATGTCGATTAATATTGACACGGTGCCATAAATAGAGTCCGTATAAAAGTTGTAATGTTTTAAAACATGCCCATTATGGCTTGTAGTTATTTCTGACTGCAACCCGGTTTTCATATTAAAGTCACGTATTTCCTTGGAAAACGTTGGCTCAGAACGGGAATTAATTTTCTCGGGCGTGATTTACAAGCCAAATCATGCAAAGGGATCAAGTTTACTTTACAACTTGGTCTAACACGAATTAGTGTACGTCTCAGTGCATTAATTTGTTAAAATAAGAGAAATCTTATTGACACCACGAATCAAACTTTTTCAAGATATCAATTGGGAAATGTTTTTCATCATCATGTGCCTCGTTAAACAATGACTACAGCTCTTTAAATAGAAAACGGGTCATCGTTTAAGGGGGAGAAAATGTTACATCATCTTTCACATCAAAAAGATCTTCAAAAAGCTTAATGGTTAACGGTTGGATTGCTTTGGCATTTGTCTTGTTGTTGCTTATAAGTTTGTCGTGGATAGTTTTGTGCTTGTGTTAAGATAAGTTAATCACTAAGGCTCGGGTAGTTAACATAAGATAGGGTCAAAATGACACGAATTAGAACTTGGGAAAACAAAAGATTTTGTTTGTTGAAAGTAGACAAATTGAAGGGGTAAAGTTGACAATGTTTCAAACTTGCTAAAAAGTTGACCTAGTCAATCATTCCACCCCGTTTTCTTCTTTCTCTCATCACACTGTTCCCATCTTACTTGCCGCCATTAACACACAAAAACAAAACCACACGAAATCAAATTAAACATCTCAAAATCAGTAATCTTCTAAGATCAAGATCATCAAAAAGGTATATAATCGGTTTAATCATTCAAGCATATCAAGTTAATTAACTCTCTTAATTGAAAACAATCGATTGTAATTTCTGGTTAATTAGGGTTAATTAAATTGGGGGGTTTTGCCTGGGTTGTATTCGGAATGACTCTAATTGCACTAATTTGGCCTTTTGAACACTTGAATTAAACGATTTCATGCTTAATTAGAAAATATATAAGTGTTGGAAACTTTCCGAGTAAGAAAGACTTTCCGAATAAGGGTTTTATTCAGAATAGAAAGAACTTTCCGCATGGTGAAATCTTTCCGCATAGAAGCTATTTTTCCGAATAGAAAGGTTTTTCCGCATAGACAAAAGTTTTCCGAATAGGATTATTTTATTCCGCATAGAAAAGTTTTTCCGAATAGAAAGATCTTTCCGTATAGGCCAAATCTTTCCGCATAGAGAAACTTTTCCGAATAGACTGAATATTCCGCATAGGCCTAGTTTTTCCGAATAGGGAATTTATTCCGCATAGGCACAATGTTCCGAATAGGATTTTATTCCGCATAGGCCCAATGTTCCGAATAGGGAATTTATTCCGCATAGGCCCAATGTTCCGAATAGGATTTTATTCCGCATAGGCCCAATGTTCCGAATAGAGTATTTATTTCGCATAGGTCCAATGTTCCGAATAGACATTTTATTCAGAATAGGGATCTCATTCCGCATAGGATAAATATTCCGAATAGCCTTTTTATTCAGAATAGGGATGTTTTTCCGCATAGGATATATGTTCCGAATAGACTTATGTTCCGCATAGGATTTATATTCAGCATAAACCTATTATTCCGAATTGAATGATTATTCCGTATAGAAGATGTTTGAATGGTTTCAAAGCTTAAGGGATTATGTCATATGTACAATGCTTAGGTTTAAAATCATAATGATATTCATACTTGTATGTATCAACCTTTGTGTTTTATCTTAAGCAGAGACGATGACTAACCCTACCGTACAACAAATACAACACACCAGAGCCACCGCCATTGCCGAAGCCAAGACTCTAAAGTTTATTCCGAACAACTTTCGTTTGAAAAGGGAGGATGACAGGGAATACAAAATCCAGCAGGGAGATTTTTCCATCATTCGCCTTGAGGATATCGAAGATATGCTGCTTCTGATGACCAGAGATCAACTCACACATATTCCTCGTGAAGACCTCATTGCTTTGAATACAGCACTTCGTATGTTCACACGAAGCGTTGTCATCAAGACACGAGTTGAAGATCTTCAGTTGGGAGTCGAAAGCTATCAAAGGAAGCTTAACCTAACCCGTCCAGTGAATAAAGTGCTACCTCAACATGTAGAAAGATGTCCCTATACCGGTATTTCTGTCCTGAATTACGGCATCTTCTACTTGAACAGTCGAGGTTTAATGAAGTTTATGAGGGTGGGTGAGCTCCATAAGTACAGTGATGGGACTCTTCTACAAGTCAGAGGAAAGTTGGAGCATCTGAACTCGGGTGGGACTTTGCCAGAAATGACGGAGGATTGGCATCCGGGTTACCGGCAGATGGCGAAGTACGTGATCAAGAAGATCGATCAAAAGCTCCGTGAACGTAGATTGATGAGGAGCTTGGAAAGATTTGTGGGTGGTAGACCATATGGAGTGCACTACAGGACACTGCAACGATCCATCTAATGGGTCGTACATTTCAGGTCACTCTATATTGGTATTATTTGTGAATATGTATATTTGTGAATATTGTGCTGTAATGGCTTGATGTAGTGTTAAGGTATGATAATTTTTCAAGAATTTCTCACGAGATTCTAAATCTTTCAAAATATATCATACTAAAGCACTACAACTATCCCTTATTAATTTAAGGGGGAGCAATAATTTGTTCTATGGCCAAACATCGATTTCATTTTTACCCAAAGACCAGTTAATCCATTCAATATCCCAAATATTAATGGTTAACATTTTGGATAAGGGGAGAAAATGGGATTAAGGAGATTTAAATGATACTTGGCTAAAAGATGAAAAAGACTTAACGATAATCCAACTTAATATGTGTTAAGCACGTGTTAAGGGGGAGCGTTTTTGATGAACAAAACACCTAAGGTACAAAACTTTTGATTTTAATATCACAAGTACCTTAGGTGATTTTCAATGATTTTTCATGGTGGCAATTCCTTCCCAAAACACGCTTAATTCACGACGGATGTGGTGACAAAAGGGTGGTAGGAATAGGTTTAGTCCAATGATTCATCAGAGCCGATGGAATCTTCCCAAGGACAATTCCCTAGATAGAATTAGAAGTCCTAGGAAAGATGGGGAAAGAATGTGAACGTAGCTGAATGCCGACCAAGTACTTAAGCTAGCACTGGAACAATCACAACAAGGTGCTAGTGATGACGTATTGGTAAGCATTGAAGGGGTTGAAGAATGAAAAAGAATTGTAAAGATAAAGGGTGTAAAGAAAGAAGCCCTCCTTACAACTTTAGGCAGAAACCGGGTCAATACATATGCTATTGAGGTCATTTTTGCTAATGATTCTCGGTATTGAAGAAAGACATCAGGGACCCAGTGATGCAATGCACAACCCTTCCCAGCTAACTCAAATATCTCTCAAAAGGTATTTGTTTTAATCACACGGAGATCAACACGTTATCTATTGGTTTATTCACTCCGAATAGACTGGTATTGAAAAGGTGGCACTCCTCTCCAGCCATCGCTCACTAAATCAAAACGCACAATCGAATCTAGAGCCAAGAGATCATCAAAAGTCTCATTAGGACACTTTCCATTTATTCCTTGCTTTCTCACACACTGTGAAAAGTAAGAGATTTTCATGAGTCCTACGCAGTATTCCTGTAATATTGCCAGAACATCCGAGTAATACGCAAGTATTACAATGAAGATGGAAATCCTGCTTGAGCCAACATCAAACAAGCTCATGGTAGGTTACACGTGCGGTTCTTTTAGAACCAATCTTGTGAAAAACTGGAAGGTAACAGTGGTTTAATTCTTAATTGAACTTAAACTCGTTCCAGGCCTCTTCGCATTATCATATGATCTTGCCAGAACACTCAGAGTGACTCTTTATTGACCACAGTGACGAGTGGAAATCCTTCTAGTGTTAACATCAAACAGCACTTGGTAGGTGACGTGCAAGATTCTTTATGAATTGAGCTCGTGACAACTGGAAAGCAACGATGGTGAAAATCTTAATTGAAATTCACTTGTTCCAGGTTTCATGAATTGACGGCTTCAAATCACAAGGATAATTTATCCAAGTGATTCACTCTTTATGTTCGCAGTCAGCTTTGGACGGTCGAATAAAGAGAACGAGTTTACCCGCGAAATCCTGTCAGGAAGTTACTTAATTGAAACTATCCGTCACGGGTATGATATCTAATATCGTCCAACGGTCTTCACCGACCGGAGGTAAAATGCTACCAAATTAGAATAAAATGTTCAAAGCCATTTTATTCGTGTCGTTGCTGTGTACCTGTTAAAGACGGTGGCGTTGCTGTGTACCTGTTGAAGACGGTGGCGTTGTTGTGTACCAGTGAAGACGGTGGTGTTGCGGTGTACCTGTAAAAGTCGTTCCCACATGCTTATGTCTTTTGCAACAAAGTTCAGCAAAAATTCAAGAAAGTACAAGATGAAGTCTTCCGCTGTACCAAACTCTGAAGCTTTCGAGAATTCAACAAAAAGACGTAAGTGTGTGGAACATGAAGTCACGAGGAGGCAAAATTCACAAGAAAGGCAAAGATCGCACGTGAAAGGCCAAAGAACAATGCTCTCAAGCCAAAGCCAAAAAGATCAAACCAACATATTCACAACAAAAGAAAGAAAAGAAGAAAAGACTACGAGCTAAAGAACGAAGACTTAGTATAGTATGCTAGGTTTAGAATTTTGTAACGTGGAGTGACCTCCCTTAGGGGGAGATTGTTAGAAATACGTTTTACGTATAGTAGAAGTATCGGTCACTCCACAATAATATTTATGTTGTAATAGCTCGTAGTTAGAAAATAGTCATTAGTTACTTATTAAGTTAAGTAAGAACCGGTCCATGGGCTTGTCATGGACCGGCCCAAGCCCAATGTTATGCTTGGAGTATAAATACCCCTTTCCACCATGGAAAGGGGTTGGTTGTTGTTCCATTTGCACTTTCATATTAATAAAATCACACACATTTTCTCTCACTTTCTCTCTCTAGTTTCTTTCACTAGAAAACATCAACCCACTTCATAGATTCATAGGTTATCAATATTCTACAGGTGCTAATAGAGGTAAAATTCCAAGATTTACAACTTTTTGAAAAAGTCTTAGTTTTTCCCAAAACCCAGGAAAAACATGGTTTCAAGTCCACTGGACACGGTTCCTTAAAGTCCCGCGGTTCCCTAGCGATATGGAACCGCCGGTCCCTATAAGGTACCGCGGACAATAAGTGGCTTTTGACGAATTTTTTGTCAAAACTTTTAAAACCCTATACCCTGTCAAGATTCCTTGTTTACTCAAATTAACTAAACATTCCTTGACACTACACATTTTGTATTCAAACTCTTACCTTGATTACATTTTACTTATACCCCAACCTTGAGTTTTCATTCTCACACCTTCCCAACCTTGAGAATTCATTCTCACATAACCTTGAGATTTCATTCTCACACTCTCACAATGCCTAACTCCTACATTCCTAACCTTGACATTTCTTTGTCACAACCCCACTCACCCAAAGCTTCCTCATCCAAGCTTTCAAAGAAACCGAAAATCTCGGTTCGACCTATTTGGGTTAAGAAGAATGAACCATCTTCGTCCAAACCACCCAAAAACCCTACCTTCTCTCCAATCAAGTATTGGAATGAGACTTATACCATAAACCCCATCACCGGAGCAAAAGAAAATATTCCCCCACCACCACAATCCTTCAAAACCCCTCAACTCAATGACCTTTCAACCTTCCCAAACCTCACAAGGCATTGTGAAAACATTACCAAACCCTAAGTTTGATGCCATACCCCCATCAAACGATTTTGTGTTGCATCATGGATCCTCGTGTGCTTGTTGTCGATTTCAACAAATTAAACTTGCTCATGTGTATGAGAAGTTAAATTTTCTTGAATTCCTCCTCACTCGACCTCCTATTCAAGTTTTCGTTCCGGTGGACAAAACTTCGAATGATGCATCGTCGTCTTTTTAGTCTTTTATTTCTTTTAGGCAATCTTGGAAATTATCACTATTAGACTAGCTTATGCTTAATGGTTTATTTTCCATATTTATTGCTTTTAGATATTCATATTGTGTGTATGACTATCTTCTTTGTTGTGTCTTTTTCCTTTTATGTGACCTTTGTGTTATTTGTGTGCTATTTCATTAGTTCTATTTTGAGTTGATCATGGTTAATTTTTACAATTGCTTATGGGTGATTCCATCAATTCTATGCTTTAACCCATTGACAAGCTTATCATCTTCATTGGATTGAAGTTTGATTTTGTCAATTACCTCTTTGGACATACTTAGCAAAATACGTGCTTCTAATTTGAGATTTCTTCTCTCTCTCCCTCTCAAGTTACTTAGTAGGTAGTGATCATATATACATTGGTGTTTCTTTCCTTTCTACTAACCTTTGTGTAGCATGTCACCTTAGCTCACAAACTTGGTGCCCCAAGCAAGGGGGAGCAACCACCAAGGGGGAGCTACTAGCAAAGTTCGATGTTCTTCAAAGACTTGTGCTAATCTTTTTGCTACGACAAAGGGGGAGAATGATAGTGATAAACTAGTTAATAATTCCATATTTTGAGTTTCTACATAAATGAGTTTATCGTTTGTCGTAATCAAAAACGGGGAGATTGTTAATGCAAGTGATGCCTAAAAACATTATTAGTGTTAACTAATCTTTCTTAGTTTTGATCACAACAAACCATACAACACATTTAGTGTAAAACACAAAATGAATTATTTAACTAACACTATCATCAAGGTAATAATCATATCACTAACCTTTCTTAATCATACTTAGTGATCATCAAAATGATTATCCTTAAAACTCACTTTTGTTAATATGACAAAAGACTTTTTAATAAACTTTCTTTTTTAGAAAATGTTTTATAAAAATGGAAAATGAAAATTTGAAAATAGCATATTCCAAATGCTGTTAGAATATACTTTGAAGGTTTCAAATACCTCAGATATTCCCACCCCACTAAAATACAAAAAACGGAGCAGAGTCTAGTGGCGGTACCTTAAGTACCTACGCGGTTCCTTAGCGATAAGGTACCGCGGGGTGAGATAAGGTACCACGCATAGCTAGCCGTTATAGATCCGTTATACTTTGTCTCCTTTAAATAGTGGGTCAAATCTCATTTTCAAGTAAGCCTCTTGGATGTTTTACTCAGCCCTCTTTCTATTTTCTATAGCATAATCATTAGTAAATGATCACTTAAATTGTTAAGGATGTTTACATATGATTATCCTCTTGATCCCCTCCTTTACCTTGTCCAATGAGAAGATCACTCACTCACTAGTGTTGTGATAAAGATGAATCTATGAGCTAGTCATATTCATCATGATACCTTTTTTTGTTTTAGGTCAATCCAATGTATTTATGAATACTTGGACTAGTTGTGTTCATCCAAGTTATTTGTGGATACTTGGATTTGTTGTGTACATCCATTGCATATGTGTTTGCTTGGATTTGTGTTGTGTAAATCCAAGCTACATGTGTGTACTTGGATAAGTCTAGTTGAGTTGTAATAGATTTGATTAGGAGTTCTCACTAAACTATAAAGTGATGTGGTTGTGTCTTGTGAGTTCTCACTAAATTTTAAAGTGATTAGTAGTTGTGTTGTGTGAAGTTCTCACTTAGCTTCAAAGTGAAGAGTCGTGAAGATTGGTTCTAGCTTTCGATTAGAACTCGACATCTAGCCTTGTGTCGTAAAATGGTGAAGTAGGCAACGTCGTGAAGATTGGTTCTACCTTAAGATTAGAACCCGACATCTAGCCTTGTGTCGTTAAATTGTGAAGTAGGCAACGTCGTGCAGATTGGTCCTAGCTAAAGATTAGGTCTCGACATTTAGCTTAGTGTCGGAAAATAATGTAAGCAACGATGTAAGGTTTTCTCCGCCGAGAAGGGAGCTTGTGTATATAGTGGAAATCTCGAGTAGGTGTACTCGAGGAGTGGAGTAGAAACGAGGATAGAGCCTCGTTGTCGAGCCACTATAAATCTTTGTGTCTTCCCACTAGGTTGTCTACTTCCTTACTTTTTACCTATTTCATTATTATTACACTTACCTATTATCTTTGCTAGTGCATTTGAATTGAACCTAATCATTATGCAACTTAGCCTCAAGTAAAAGATAGTTTTGATACAAACCAAATTGAAAGTAATTTTAATTTGGTCACCAATCGAAGAGAAACTATTCACCCCCCCCCCCCCCCCCCCGTCTAGTTTCTACAAGAACCTATTCTAACCATGCCATATATGTGTGAATAGGTTCTTCTTCCTCTTCCTCGATAAATGAAACATCACCCTTATCACTCTCGTTTCAGATAGAGGGTAGTTTATATATCGATTTGGTGTTGGTGATTTGAGGAAGGGACTTGGTACATTGCATGAACTTTTCTTAATGATCGGATTGTCTCTCCAAGTCTTGGATCATGGCTTGTGGTTTCAGAACCTTTGATAGATTTGAGTCTCCATGTCAACCAAGTCTTTCTTAACACTTCGTTTTCTTTGGTTTGCCGAGGCATAAAATTCTATCATCACCTCCGCCATTGAGGTTTTGGGTTTTTGGTGATACCGCGATGAGTATGGCGTCACATCTCGCGGCCGAGATTGAGAATGGTGACGGGTCGGGTTTTGGTTAGGATAGGAATACGATTTCCTTGAATTTTGATCGTGATATCCTGCGACATAATTCGCTTCATGAGGTTAACACATCGACGTTTCATCCTTCATGGTGGTTTATGGATTGTGATCATCTTTACGACCGTCTCACATATCTTTTATCTCTTTCCTTATGTTTAGGAAATGGGAGTTGATAAGTCTAGCGAGAGCTTCAAATTTCTCCATCAACACGACGTGATAGGAGATGATGTTATTTCCACCGGCGGAAATAACGGTTTTCGGATAGAATTGGATATGAGAATCCTTTGGAAAATCAATTTGAGAAGGACTTTGTCCTAGAGGATTTGGAAAGCTTCGTTAAGAGTATTGTAGAGGAAGATTCCTCTAGCGTCAACAATTACTTGAGTTGGCTTGTCTAAAGAACAATAGAATGTTTAAACTATCGTTCTCTTGGTTAGATCATGTCCATAACAAGCGCGAAGCATTTCTTTCATTAGGAGCCAAGCTTCAACAAGAGTCTCGTCATCGAGTTGGTGAAAGTTGAGAATGTCTTTTCGGATACATTTAAACTTTGCGAGTGAAAAGAATCGGCTTATGAAAGCTTCTCTTAATTCGTTCCACGAAGTAATTGTTCCTTCGTCTAATTCATTCAACCAAGTTTTAGCTTCTCCGGTTAATGAGAAAGGGAATATCCTCAAGTTAATCGCTTCCTCTTGATTTTCACCATATTGGAATATGTTACTAATCTCTAGAAAATCGACCACGTGTTGGTGAGGATCGAATAGGATTTGTCCATCAAATTGGTTCTCACGAATCATGTGTATGTGGCTAATCATGATAGTGAAATCGTTCAAAATAGGGAATTGAATAATACAGCTACCAGGAGTTGGAGAAACAATAATAACGGTTGAGGAATCAGATTGGGTCTTATAGGAAAAGATTCCTTCGGTATCGAGCAGATTTCAAATTTTGGCTCAAGTATGTCGATTATGACAACACGTTCCTCGATGAACGGTTCGGGTGGCTCGATGTCAAATGGTATTTTATCGGCTTCACGAGTCTTTTTACTTGAACTTAAGTATAAGCTCATAGAATTTATTAATGAGGTATTTACCTCTAGAAGTGGGCTTATACAAAACAAAAACCATTCGAAACATTTCTTAATAAGTAAAAATAAAAACGAAAAGATAAATAAAATAAAAATAAACTCAAACAAAAAATATTTTTGCATTTTTTTCCTAAGTAAATCAAATAAAGAAACAAGAAAAATAACAACGAAATCATAAACGGATATTGTACCAATCAATCGAACCGGATGGTTCAAATGACTTCGGGTTCTACCCACGGGGTTTGGAAATAAACCGGAGCGGATGGAAATATGAAATAGGCACAAAAAGATTAGAACGGGCTGGTTGGGCGGGTTATGAGCAAACAAGAAAAATTAGTTCTTATCTCGAAGAACAAACGTTAAACGAGTGTATAACACAACTAAAAATGGTTTTGGGTATAGCTAGGTTTAAATAAAAGAAAAGAAAATGATTTTTTTATAAAATTTAAGAGGAGCTGGTCGGCTCCTGGCTCGGCTGACCAGCTGCAACGTACTGAGTAACGTCGGTAGGCGGCTGCTGGTTGGTTGGCTAGCGGCTGCTGGCTGACGATGGAGGAGCTGGTCGTATATAACCATATTTGTTGTGATGGTGATGTGATTTGTGTGTTGACACAAGTTTTAAGTTTATATAATTATTACCGAATAAGCTAAGAAAACACAGGAAAATATGACCCTTTCGTTTGTAGCTAGCTTTTTGTGGTAAGCTTAGGTCGTTCACTGGGATTTGGGTTTTTTCGATTTAGAAGAATCTTAGTAACAATGTAACGCTAGAGGTAAAAATGGTTGTCACTCCCAGATCTACCATATAAGTAACAATAAACAATTAAGCAACAAGTACACAAATATGATTAAGCTAATTCAATAAGATTAAAGACAACACTTGCTTGAATTAGTTAATAACATTTGGTTTATTCATATGAGGATGGTTTTGATAAATTGATTACAAGTAAAGAAGATGATGGTCACAAATTCTTAAAAGAATAAAACCAACGCCTTTGATTATAACACAATCAAATCAAGCATTAAGACAAATCAACCAATTCAAGACTATGTTTAGTTTAACCAGTTTGATTCGCGATTCGTTTCACAAATTCATTAACAATTACACTTAAGTTCCTTTGAATAATCATACCACTAAAGAAATGGTCAATACAATTGATAATTATCCATAGATAAAACGATTATAACTAGTTGATGAATGATAACCCTTTCGACCTATGAAATCACCAACAACTAATCAAGTATGATAAGCAAATGGAATGGAACTTAAACACAATTTAATTTCCAACATAACATGAAATTGATCAAAACCATTATTAAACACAAACAATCCTCATGTTACAACTTCATCCAAACAAGTGTAAATTAAACTTCTCCATATCAATATCAATCAACAACCAGCATTAAACATATACAGAGTTCAACATCATGAACTTAACAAAAGGTTACCCAAAATGTGATTACAATAATTAAATGAAATGAAGAATTTAAGAGCAATCCTTAAGCCTCTAATTGACTACAAGTTTCAAACCAATGGTAGGAGTTTGTGGTCTTTCGGGTTATGTATTTGGAAATTCGTATTTGAGAATTGAGGCAAGTTTGGTAAAGGTTAGGAGATGATTGGTGGTGATTTATGTATCAAGAAACACTGCCAATAATATGGGTAGTGATCCCTTAGAGTTTCACAAGTTTATTTTCATGATTGGAGCTTCAAAACTATTACTTTTTGCCACACTTGGATCAAATCCGGGAATTGGGATTTTGACCAAGGATGAGAGTTTCCTTGGTGAATAATGATGGTGGTAATGACTTGTGTTGGTTACATGATCCCACGGGTCTTATTTATATTTGAAATTAAGGACTCGCCATCAATGCTTGAACTTGGAGACAAAGAAATATACTTGGAGCCAAATGTGTTAACTTGGTCCCAAAGATGTTTCCTTGGTGTAAAAGTGGTTCTAGAATCCATATTAGAAGCTTGTTGAGTCTTCCATAGATGTTGGAGAAGTTGCACACATGCAAAGAGAACACAACATGCACCAAAACATGACTAAAAATACTGTAGGAAAAAGGAGATGGCATTCGACAGAGGAGACGGGCGATTGCTCGTCAGGTTGGCCAGCTACTTTCTTTTTATCACACTCTGCCACCGGATACTTTATCCTGCCGTCGGCTGCTCGTCCAGATTGACCAAAAAGTGTAAAATTCGAAGTTGTAGCTCTTTCTCTTATGCACACGTGAGCGCAAGAACCAAGTCAATCGGAGCTTGTATGCTCAAGTTATGGTCAAAACGGTGAAGGTGTGTCGGTAAAACAAAGCTTCCAACATCTTCGTTGTAATTTCTTTTCTTGATTTCTTTCTTGATTTCCGCCTTGAACATCATCTTTTGAGTATCGTGATCAACGACTTCGTGAATCTTATCTTATCAAATAGTCTTTATAGGACTTGTACTTGTCGGGATTCCTTCGTATATGCATAAAACTGTTGGGAATAAAATATAGCCAGTTCACTTGAGCGCTGACAAGAGTAAAACAAGCGTTGATAAGAAGAAAACAAACGCTGACAGATCAAGCGTTGACAAGAAGAAGTCAAGCGTTGATACATTGAAGACAAGCACTGATGGGAAGATTTAGTCTACGCGTATATTGTTTCTAGTTTGTTTCTAGTAAAGATAAGTTCAACATTATATTTTCTATAATTATCTTTACCTAGAATGGTTGATACGTAGACTCTTGTACAAGGCTTCTTATGTCTATAAAAGAAGACCTTTAGGTTATTGTTCAAATAAGTTTTCATACGTAAAACACTTTCATTGTGAACAAGTTTGTTATTATTAATCAAGTGAAAGTTTGTTTACATCTTTGTGTGTTCTTGTTTAAGTGTTAATTCCGCATAACACTTAAATTACTTTATACATATACAAAGGTTTCTCTACGTGTATAACTTGATCTAATCTCGTATACATAAAGCTAAATCGATCTAAGTTTGGGATCAACAAGTGGTATCAGAGCTTGTTAAGAAACTTTTGATCTTAAAGAACACAAGAACCCTAAAAACACCAAAACCCTAATTTTTTCAAAACCCTAAAAACATCATGTCCAATCCAGAAGTAAACCCCTCCTCCTCAAACCCTAGCATCAAGATTCTCATGCTTGATGCAAACAACTTTGAGTTATGGAAGTTCAACTTTGAGAAATATCTGGGAATCTATGACTACACTCTCTGGGAGATTATTGAATATGGAAACACATTCGATAAAGCTCAAAAGATTGCTACTGCCATTTCTACAAGAACTGCTGTTGCTGGATGTCCAGAAGTAGATAAGAAAGAAAAACCTGGTGATGGTAAAGCTATGTCTGCTGAAGACATAGCAAAGAGAAGGGTTGATATGAAAACCCTAAATATTATGAAACTCTCTTGGGGACAAGAGAACCAGCATAAATACAGAGGTTATGATTCTGCAAAAGACCTTTGGGCAGCTCTTGAAGTTGCATATGGTGGCAATGATGATACTAAGGAAGAAAAGAAGAAGCAACTCATGCATGAGTATGTTGTTTTCAAGGCTCAACCTAATGAGAAGCTTAGCAGTGTGAGAAGCAGACTGCTTGACATTACAAGCAAGTTGTCCTTCATGGGGACACAACTTGGTGATGTTGACATTAACGCCACTTTTCTTAAAAGTCTTGGTGATACGTGGAAGATTGAGGCAAGATCTATTCTTTCCAATAACACTCACAAAAGTTCTACTTTTGATGATATCTACAACAAACTAAGGCTGTTGGAGGATGAAACTCTTTTGGAGCATGGAAGTAAGTCTACCAATAGCAACATGGCCTTCTTCTCACATAGTGAAGGCCAATTTGATCAAAAGGACTCTTACATGAACCCAGTTACTGGATCAACATGTGTCAACGCTGGAACATACCCTGTCAACGCCTCACATTCAGACGCTGACACATACAAATGTGAATCTCCAAGAGTTAAGCCTGCTGGTTTGGATCTGGATACTGTGTGTGCTTATATTGCTTCTTTGCCCAATGGTTCAGTGATTACATATGAGGACCTTGAGCAAATAAGTGATGAGCACTTGGAGGAGATAGATATTAAGTGGAACATGGCTCTTGCTAGTATAAGAGCAAACATGTGGAATAGAAGGTTTAAGAAAGAAGATGACCTTTAATGCAAAGGACACTGCTGGATTTGACAAATCCAAGGTTGAGTGCTATAATTGTCATCGTATGGGGCACTTCATGAGGGAATGCAGATCTCCAAGAAGATCTAATGCTGGAAAACCCTCAAGCCAAATTGTTAAGGCTCAGGATCCTAAGGCCATGGTTGCAGTGCAAGAAATTGATGGTATGGGATGGGATTGGAGCTATTTGGCTAAGGATGGGGAAGAAAATAAAGCTTTGGTTGCTGAGATAGAAGAAGAGGAGCATGTTCAATATGCTCTCATGGCACACTCCTCCTCTTCATCAGATAATGAGGTATACGATGATGCTTTTTATAGTAAAGATTGTAGGTTAAATACTGAGAAACTTAACAAAGAGGTGTTAAGATTGTTAGATGATGTGAGTACTGAGAGATGTAAACTATGTAACTATCAAATTGCTCTCACTCAAACTGAGAAGACAGTTTCTGAGTACAAGAAAATGGAATTTGACTTAAAAGATAAAATAAATATCTTAAAACATGAGTTAAATGCTAGTAATGATGTTAGGAACATCATGGAAAAGGTTAATAGTGAGTTACAGGCTAAGTTAGATGAGGCCATTAAGAATAAGGATAATGTTGGCCTTAAAATTCAGAGATTTGATAAGGCCACACAAACCTTAGGAGAATGTGTTAATAAATAAAGGGATCCTAAAGACATGACTGGGATTGGGATGAAAGACTATACTGTGGTTCCACCACCAGCTGGGGACTTCTATGGTGTCCAAAGAAAGGACCTATCTTGGACTGGTCTACCAGAACTCTAAGAGGAGGAATTTATTCCTCCACCAAGAGTCATTACCCCAGTTGAAGAGTATCAACAGAAGTTGACTGACTTGAATGAATGGAAGAAAGCCAACCCTACCTTGTTTGTTAAGAGTGGCTTGTTATGTGAAAGTCCAAATGAGTCAACCCCTATTAAAGTAACAAACCCAATCACTGGTAAGCCTGTTGACCTTGGCTCAAACACTGTTAGAAAACCTAGCATCAAATATGCAGAAATGTATAGGAATACTAGGTCACCTAAAAGCCAAGTTAGTAATGATGGAACAGGCTTCTTCTCTTCTAGACCTAGGGTTGTGTCTAGAAAATCCTGTTACACTTGTGGTAGCTTTTCACATTTAGCATATAAGTGTGTCAACGCTTCCAAGGTTAACGTTGTTAAAAAGTCAAACGTTGTCAGACCCAAAATTTGTATGGAGCCAAGTCCACAAGTTGTTTGACCAGCCCCTTTCTTCACTAGAGGGTCTAACACTCATGGACAAAGACCATTTCAAAAGACCAATACTTGGTCTAATAGGCAATGGGTTTCTGTAGCAAACCCTAGGTTCAACGCTGACAAGGGTAATTTCAGCGTTGACAAGACCAAATCCAACGCTGACAGAAACGTGACCAGACCTAAATATCTGCAACCACAGGGTAAGGGGTCTAAAGCTTCTTCAAGCTTGACATGGAGACCTAAGCAAGATCAAAACCCTAATGATAATGGGATTTCTATGACCTGCAACAGATTTAATTATATTTCAAAGGTCATTACAAAACCTATTGGGGTTAACTGGGTATTTCATCCAAAGAGGGATGAACAAGGGGTTGTTATGAGAACCAAGTCTGTTCTTGTTGAACAACCAGATGAATCCAAGTCTGCTAAGGCTTGGGTTCCCAAAGAAAACTAACTTGTTTTCTTTATGTGCAGGGCATTCAAAAACAAGTCAATGATTATGGATATTGGGACAGTGGATGCTCCAGACACATGACAGGGAAGGAAGATTATTTAACTAACTTCACTCCCATTAAGGATGGTGATAAGGTTTACTTTGGAGGCGGATATGGAACTATCACAGGCAAAGGAACACTTCTCACCGAGAACTTACGTTTTGAAAACGTGTTTCTAGTAAAGGAACTTGATTACAATCTTTTTAGTGTATCACAAGTTTGTGATAACAAAAATAAATTTCTGTTTACTGATACTGAATGCTTGGTGTTAAGCAAGGATTATAAAATCCCAGATGAGAAATATATTGACTATAGAACACCTAGACATAAAGACATTTATAATGTGAATCTTAATGGAATTAGGATGGATAATAATATGTCATGTTTTTATGCTAAAGCTTCAGTAGATGAGAGTAATCTATGGCACAGAAGACTAGGGCACATAAACTTTAAAAATATAAACTGGCTTGTGAGACTTGGCTTAGTTGATGGTTTGCCTGAAAAGGCTTTCTACAATGACCACTCTTGTGTTGCATGCCTTAAAGGCAAGCAACATAAGGTCTCATTTAAGTCTAAACAGGTGCACTCTAGTTCTAAACCACTTCACTTGCTGCATATGGACCTATTTGGTCCAACTAATATAGAGAGCTTGAATGGTAAATCATACTGCTTTGTCATCACAGATGACTTCTCTAGGTTTACTTGGACTTTCTTTTTAGCTATGAAAAGTGACACTGTTGACACTTTAATTGACTTTATTACTCAGATAGAAAAGAAAACAGGTAATGAAGTGAAAATGCTTAGAAGTGACAATGGTGGTGAGTTTAGAAATAAGCTTTTAGATGATTTTTGTGCCAAGAAAGGGATTACTAGGCAGTTTAGTGTTGCCAGAACCCCACATCAAAATGGGGTTGCTGAGAGGAAGAATAGAACCCTAATTGAAGCAGCCAGAACTATGTTGGCTGATGCTCACTTTCCCATAGTTTTTTGGGCTGAGGCTGTCAATACAGCATCCTATGTTCAGAATAGAGCATTGGTCAACAAGATTCAGAACAAAACACCTTATGAGTTACTTTGGGGAAGAAAACCTAATATTGGTTTTCTCAAACCTTTTGGTTGTCATGTAGTTGTTCTTGATACTAGTGATGCCTTAGGTAAATTTAGTGCAAAAGGTGATGAAGGCTATTTCATGGGTTATTCAGTGCAGAGCAAGGGATATAGGGTTTACCTTAAAAAAGAAAAACGTATACTTGAAAGAGTACATGTTAGGTTTTTAGAGAGTAAACCTAGTGATCCTGAAAGTGGTCCAAATTGGTTGTTTGACTTGGAACCTCTATCTAGGACTTTAAATTATATGCCTGTCACTAATCCAGACATTGTGAAGGTAACTTCAAATGTTGTGGAAGAACAAGTTGTTGATGTTTCAGGTACACAGGTTAATGAAGAGATTGGATCACCAACAGAAAAGACATCCCCCATACAAGAGTATGTCACTATTCCCATATGGACAGATGCTTTTGCTGCTGCTGCTGCTGCTGGAAAGGATAATGGTGGTCCCCAAGTACCACCAGTTAACAACATGCATGGTCCTTTAGGCGCTGTCAAAGGCAAATCTGGCGCTGACAGGACAAATTCAGGCGTTGATGGCTCAAACGTTGACAACAACATTTCAGGCGTTGATAACCCAAACGCTGACAACCAAGGTTCAGGCGTTGACAACACTTTTGAGCATATTTTCTATTCTAATTTTGTACAAGGTGAACCTTCCAATGTACATGAAGAGGTTCATCCTTATATTGATGAAAGAGAGTCTGAAGAAGAAGATATTGGCAACATGGATAATGAGATTGAAGACAACAAACTTTTTAAAGGAGGAGTTCTCACTTCTACTATGAAGAATCATCCCCCTTCTCAGATTATTGGGGATGTTATGACTCCTGTTCAGACTAGAAGATCTCATCAGAATCTTGGTGGATTCATTGCCAATATACACAAGAAGGTTGATACCCCTCTTGTTTAATCATGCTTGTTTGCCTGTTTTCTGTCACAACAGAAACCCAAGAAGATATTTGATGCTCTCAAAGAACCAAGTTGGGTGGAAGCAATGCAGGATGAGCTTCACCAATTTGCAATTCAGGATGTTTGGGAGCTGGTTGATTGTCCCAGATATGTTAGACCTATTAGGACAAGATGGGTTCTAAGAAACAAGAGAGATGAAAGAGGCATTGTGGTCAGAAACAAGACACGTTTAGTGGCTCAGGGATATACACAAGAGGAAGTGATAGACTATGAGGAGGTCTTTGCACCAGTTGCAAGGATTGAAGCTATAAGAATATTTCTAGCCTATGCTTCCTGCATGGGCTTCACTGTCTATCAAATGGATGTGAAGAGTGCCTTCCTCTATGGAACAATTATTGAGGAGGTATATGTGATGCAGCCTCCTGGTTTTGAAGATCTAGAGAATCCAGACAAGGTGTATAGAGTCAAGAAGGCTATGTATGGACTTCATCAAGCCCCAAGAGCATGGTATGGTACATTATCCACTTATTTGGTGGAAATGGATTCAAAAGGGGCACCATAGACCAGACATTATTTACAAAGAAGGATGGTAAGGATGTCTTACTTGTTCAGGTCTATGTTGATGATATCATCTTTGGATCCACCAATCCAAATATGAGTGCAGATTTCTCCAAGCTTATGACAGACAAATTCAAGATGAGTGCAATGGGGGAGATGAACTTCTTTCTAGGGTTACAAGTTCAACAGAAAGAAGAAGGTATCTTCATCTCTCAGGATAAGTATGTAGCAGAGATCTTGAAGAAGTTTGGCTTTTCTCCACATGAAAAGAGGGCTACTACTCCTATGGATAGAGAACACCCTTGGGGAAAGATTGGAGATGGAAAAGATGTGGATGTCAGGCACTATAGATCAATGATTGGTTCATTGATGTATCTCACAGCCTCCAGACCTGACATCATGTTTGCTGTGTGTGCATGTGCACGCCATCAAGTGACTCCCAAAGAATGTCATCTTTATGCTGTCAAGAGAATCTTTAGGTACCTTAGATGTTATCCCAATCTTGGCTTGTGGTACCCTAAAGATTCACCTTTGGAGCTTATTGCATATTCAAACAATGACTATAGAGGTGATAAGTTTGATAGAAAATCCACAACTGGTGGATGTCAGTTTCTTGGGAGTAGGTTGATATCTTGGCAATGCAAGAAACAAACAGTGGTGGCCAATTCTACAACTGAAGCAGAGTATGTAGCTACAGCTGCTTGTTGTGGACAAGTCTTATGGATTCAGAACCAGCTGTTGGATTATGGGTATAATTTCATGCATACCAAGATATTTGTTGACAATAACAGCACTTTATGCATTATTAAGAATCCTGTACATCATTCTAAAACTAAACACATAGAAATTAGACACCATTTTATAAGAGATTGTTTTGAAAAGGGTTTAATACAACCAGATAAGGTTGACACAGAAGAAAATGTGTCTAATTTATTAACTAAACCTTTTGATGTTGGAAGGTTTCAATACTTGGTAACAAGTATTGGAATGATCAATCTCACATAATATGTGTTTTGGGGTCTTTTTGTAAAAGTATGTATAGGATAATGCATTGTTATTGGTCTTTTTGAGGATTTAGATTTTCCACTATATTTTTCTAACACTGACAAAGGTTACTTTAACGCTGATGAGTGTTATTGTGACGTTGTCAGCAATATATTTGTCTAACGCTGACAAAGGTTTCCCTAACGCTGACAAGTGTTATCGGGACGTTGTCAGCAACAATGTTAGTTTTGTGGTTTTTAATCTAAATGTGCAGGTGGTGTTTGCAGTATACCATTGGATACAGAGTTGCTTATGGATCCTTGGAGACTCATTTGAGCATGTTTTTATTTATGGATGATGGTTGGAATTTTCTATTCCTATCTTGACATAAATTTTTATGTTCATGCATATTTTTGGCAACATATGTATCACAGTTTAAGGGGAGGTTTTAGGAACCTTTAAGACTTTTGGGTATCCTTATGATACTCTCATCATAATTCTAGATTGTGTCCACAGGTGAGTATGAGTTAGTTTTACTAAATCATGAGGCACTGTAGCATGCAAAGTTGATATACTATGCATGCTGCTAAGACATTTTTGGCCTAGAATTGGTTGTGGTCTGTTAGGAGACTTGGGAATGATTTTATCATGGGTTTTACCTGGGAGTAACAAAGAATTTTATGAGATAACTTAGTTGTTAAGAGTTTTGGTTAGCAAGGGACACTAGAGGACTGTTATGTCTATCTTGCATAAGCAAGTGTGCATAACAGGACAGTGCTTGCCGCCCTATAATAATTATCAACTTATAGGTTATCTTCACTAGGATAAATTACTTTGTTAAGGTCCTTTTTCATTTTTAATATTTTTATTTTTGGACGCTGACATGTATTTTTCCAAGCGTTGTTGTGACCAATTTAGACGCTGACATGGCTTTGGCAAACGTTGACAAGAATATAGCCGTTGGGCGTTGATGGGTTATTTTTGACCGTTGACACTCAATGGGACCTACCCAGTTGTTATTTTTGACGAATTTTGGGGCCGTAATTTTGGGAGTAGATAACTTTTAATTAATGCATGAGATAACTTATTTTCTTTTCAATATTTTTATGATTGCATTTTGAAAATAGTTGCCTCATTTTTGACCAATCACATGCATATTTCTCTCCTATATATTTGGCTCCTATTTTTTTAAACAGGGCACCTATCATTCTTGTCTAACAAAATTTTCTCCTATTCTTCATATTTATCAATTATTCAAATAGCTTTCAACAATGGCACCAAAATTTAAACCAAGTGATTTGAAATTGGGATTCAGGAGTCAACACAACATGATAGCGTATTTGGACGCTGATGATACTCTGTTTCCCCAATACACACAGATGGTGGCTTATTTGAATGCATCTGCAATTAGGTATGCTCTTTCTCATGCTCCTCTCATCCCTGTCACACATATTAAGCAGTTTTGGAACAGTGTAAGTTCCTCAACAGTTAATAATGTGACTACATTATCATCTATTGTTCATGGCGCACATGGGTGGTTACTGAAGCTCTGGTTCGCCAGGCTTTGCATCTTGATGATGCAGATGGTATAACCACCCTCCCCATTCATGAAATAGAACAAGGACTAAGGGCTTTGGGTTATCCTTTCCCTGATGAGGGAACTTTAAAAAAATATCATAAACAGGAGTTTCCCCCAGCCTGGAAGTACCTAATACATGTCCTCTTACAATGTTTGAGTCCCAAGTGTACTACACACAATGAGATTAATAGATCCATTGCTAGTGCAATTGTGTGCATTGCTACTGGGCAAAAGTTTAATTATTAAAAAATGATTTTTGAGGGCATGTGTAAAAACAAAGGGAATAAAATGACTTTCGCTTATCCCAGATTTTTACAAATGGTTTTTGATGTCCAAAATTACTGCACAAGGGATCATGATGATTTTTATGAGATCCCTGTGCAAAAGAAAGCTATTTTTACAAAGATGAACTCACCCCCTCACCGTGACTTACCCCTAACCCCAGCTATGCTTGCTGTCATTGAAGCAGCACAACCACAACCAGACCCACAACCCCAACTTGACCCAATACCTGAACCTTTACCTTCACCACAACACATGCAACTTGACCAAGAACCCTTCGACGCTGACACATTAAATGTTGGCGTTGACATGCCTAATCCAAACGTTGACACCAATCCTACACAAACCCAAACACCCCTTAACTGACCCACATCCACCCAATCCACATCATCTTCTCCCCCACAACAATATAGGTTGCAAAAACGCCAAAGGACTACTGGAGTGTTCTCCTCTAGTGGTCCTAGCCATGTAGCAGAGAGAACCACCACCACAAGTGTGGTTGGTGCTATGGATGAGGCTGGGACTATTGGTTCTGGCTTAGATGTTGGCCAAGACATTCCTAATATCTTTAAGACCTCATCCATGCCCCATGAGTCTAACTTGGGAGGTCAAATACCTATTTTAGAGGAGGGTAGATTGGAACCAATGACCTTAATGGAATTGACGGCTGTCTGCATTAGCTTGCAAAAGCAAAATGCAGACTTGGTACATATTGTCAGTACACAAGGCCTTGAACTCAAGCAATTGATGGAGAGGATTGTTATTTTGGAGAATGCTAGCACCAGGCGTGGGATGGAGGAATCTTCCAAAAGGGAGGATGAGCAGATAAATGTGAGTGATAAGGGCTCACATGATGGTGAATCTTTGGGTGTTGCTGAGGCCCTTACTGAGTTGAAGAAACAGCCAGGTTTTGATACGTCTCTAGTTACTCCTACAAACTTAAACTTGTCTTTTACAGCTATGTTGGAGGAAATTACAAAAGGCGCTGAGACAAGTAAGTTGGACGTTGACAAGCAAAAGTTGAGCGTTGACATGAGTAACTTGGGCGCTGACAAAGCAAATTTAAGCGTTGACAGACCTGCAGATGAGGTTGATGTATTCTAGTCATCATCCATCATCAAAGAAGTTTCTTCACAGGTATTACCATCTTCCTTACCCACCATTGATCCATTAGATAAGGGTAAGGGTATTATGGTAGAAGTAGATGTTCCAAAGAATGCAGCACAGATTGAGTTTGATAGAAGGTTGGCTGCACAAATTATGGAACAAGAAAGAAAGAAGATTGGTGAATCACCTTTTGTTGTCACTTCAGAAGAACAAGAAGGAAGTGATGAAGCTAGTTCAGACTCAAGTGTAATGATAATAGAACAACCAGAAAGACTTGAGTATGGTGATGAGTTGGCTAGAGAGAAGTTGAATGAGTTGAAATTGCAAGTAGATTTTAACATGCCAGAAGTTGTTCAGATGTACCATGCTTAGGAAGATAGGTGTATGGAGAATCCACATTTGACTATTTCAGACCAGATATGGGGTTTGGAGATTCTTCTAAGAGTACAAAAGGACTGCAAGGTAATTCTGAAACACAGAGCTAGCAATATTCTCTCAATGTTGAAAAGGGATAGAAAGGAGTTGTACTACATGCTACTCAGATGTCATGGAACAGGATGGACTTATAAGAAATTGATTGGATTGACATTTGAAGAGTTGGAGTTCAAAGCTTATCCCATTTGGGTAAGAGTGCAGGAAGAAAACACTCTAAGACTTCTTTCTGATGAAAGGAAAGAAGAACTTGCAGAAGAGATGGAGCTTAAGAAGGCAATGATTGTTCCCAGACCTTTGAAGAAGGGAGTCCCTCTTGAGTTTCCCAAAGATATGGATAGGTTGAATCCAAGTGAAGCTGTTATAAGAAGGAGCCTCAAGCTCTCACCGTTGGAAGCTTCATATATGGTACAAGTGTTACCTCTTGATTCCAGAAACCCTATTATAAGCTATGAAGAAGATGAATGTGGGTTTTGGAAGATTGGCAGGTATGGGAAAGAGGTTCACATTTTTACCACTCTTATATATTTGTTTGCAAGTTTTGATAGAGAAGACTTGGTAGACCTTTATAGGTTGTTAGAAGCCAAGTATGTGACTGAAGCTCCTACTTCAGTCAATGGAATGAAACTATGGTCAACATTCAAGAGAATGTGTGGACCAAGAGATGAAGATCCTTCTATTTGGAAGGATCTTGAAGATGACCTCAGTGGTCTTCAATGGCGTTTGTATTCATCTACTGGTGTATATTACTTGAGTTCTACAAAGTTTGCTGAGTATCTTCTTGTAGATGCTTAGTATTCCATGTCCAAGGAAGTCTTGGAGAAGATGAAGACTACACAGCTGGAGATTGATTATTCAAGTGACGTGGTCAAAGATTTGATCAGACATATTTATTACCACTATGATAAGTATTGTAAGATTCCTCCTAGTTCTTAATGTTTAATCAGAAACTTGATTACTAAAGTAGATATCAAGTTTAGGGGAGGATTGTTGGGAATAAAATATAGCCAGTTCACTTGAGCGCTGACAAGAGTAAAACAAGCGTTGATAGGAAGAAAACAAACGCTGATAGATCAAGCGTTGACAAGAAGAAGTCAAGCATTGATACATTGAAGACAAGCACTGATGGGAAGATTTAGTCTATGCGTATATTGTTTCTAGTTTGTTTCTAGTAAAGATAAGTTCAACATTGTATTTTCTATAATTATCTTTTCCTAAAATAGTTGATACGTAGACTCTTGTACAAGGCTTCTTATTTCTATAAAATAATACCTTTAGGTTATTGTTCAAATAAGTTTTCATACGTAAAACACTTTCATTGTGAACAAGTTTATTATTATTAATCAAGTGAAAGTTTGTTTACATCTTTGTGTGTTCTTGTTTAAGTGTTAATTCCGCATAACACTTAAATTACTTTATACATATACAAAGGTTTCTCTACGTGTATAACTTGATCTAATCTCGTATACATAAAGCTAAATCGATCTAAGTTTGGGATCAACAAAAACTTCATTTATTCTTCATTTCTTTGTCTTTTCTTCACTTTCCTTGATCGTGGCTAACTAATAACACAAAACACAACTTCACACATATATAAACTAAAAAGCTCGTTAGTTCAACAAAAAAATGCAAAATATACGGATAACGCGCAAGAAAATATGTTGGATTTTGGCGTTATCAGATGGATATGTGAAGTAGAATATCGAAAGGTTGGTTTGTTCGTTCACAACAAACGCTAGCGAACAGGAGGATTTGCGGACGCAAATAGCCCTAGAATCTCTGATCTTTAATGAATAGAAAAATAAAACGTGAAAACACATAAAAAAGAGAAATCTCTGAATTTTTATTAATTAATTGAATAATAAAACAATGACGGAATATTGTTTATATAGGCATAGCAAAGCTGAATAAAAGTAAACTTTTGTAATTGCAAACTATCCTAGTATATAAAATAAAATAAATAAAGAAATTGTGGCTTGGATTCCTTGGTCCCCAAGCTTTAATCTTTTTTTACTGTTCGTAGTAGTGATGTATATGTTCTTGGTAGAGTTAGATCTATTTTTAGTGGTGATGGATCTATTTTTGGTGGTGATAGGATGTGTTTTTTATGGAATGTTTGTTTGGAGTTTTTTTAATGGCGTGGAAAAAGAAATATATGGTATATTGCCACTCTTTTTTTAATAACCATAGATCAGTTATTGTTTAGATTTGACGGATCAAAATACTTTTAAACTTTTTATAATTTGATCACTTTTCAAAAGATCAGGTATCACGTCCTCGCACATATATTTATCAAATGGTATACCACTATATTTCTATCTGGAAACCGAACATATACTTATTCATATGACTCGCCATTAAAAAAGTAGTGAGTTAGGTTTAAATTACAAAAGGAATTCGAAAAATCGTGTCTTTCTACATCTTTTAAGGAAATCGAAAAATCGTAAGAAATTTAGGTTGGTTAATTATAGTCACTTTTCTTTTGGATTAAGTAATGCAAAATGTTAGTATATCTTTTATCTAGTCATTTTATATGTTCGGTGACGAATATTCTTTTTAGAAGCTTCACACTCGTTATCGAACAACTTGTATTATAGAAACCTTACAATAAGGCATGAAAAAAATATACAAAGTGTTTGAAAAAGAGTGTTGATTTGCACACTCAATACAAAGGATTATTAAGCCACTTGAATGAGATAAAATAAGTTTTATGTCTATTTCTAATCTATTAAGGGATGTTTGGTAGCAAGATTATAAAAAGCTTGTGATTATCTTTTTGAAAAAATGAATAATCTGAAAACTAATCTTTGTTTGGCATATATACTTATAAAAGACTATAAAAGAATAACTTTTTATAATCTTTTAAAATCAAAAAGCTAATTCATGTATCCTTTAGGGTAAACTACAAATTTCGTCCTTCGAATTTGGGAAAAAGGCATTTTTACCACCTAGTTCAAACTTCAATCAATTTTACGACTATACTTAAAAATATCGTGCAAAACATCTACCATTAACTCCCACATGTGCCTGACACGTGAGGGCACTCTTCCACCTTTACCGTCGTGCAAAAAACGTCCCCGAAAAAAATGATCCACCTTTCAATTCCGTCATTATTACAGTGACATCTTTTGTTTCGGGACTTTTTTTCACGAAATCAAACTTTTAGTCTTCTTCATAACCCTATATTAGCTTGAAACACACACACATAGAGAAACGCGCGCGCACACACAAACTTTCCATATTCTACTTATTACCTTTCCGTTAACTTTGGATATAATGGCTCGATGTGTTGAACTAGTTTGTATGTCTGGGTCATTTCACCTAGGTGCAATGATGGTAGTGTTGTACCAATCAGTGACTGATGAGGACATCTGGCAGGCAAGAGAACCGATGAATTACTCTCAATGGCTGACCGAGCGGGTCATGCGTAAGGGGAGTTGATTCTCGAGCTCCAAAAAATGACAATCCTTCTAGATGTGTAAGGAAAATCTCACAAAGCTCAGGGCACTCCAAACTGCCGACATGCGCAAGGCAAGGATGTCGATGAAAATGGCTACACATATTCACAACAATATTATTGACAAGATTGACTTTTCAGCGAGGCGGAGGAAGATGTGACCCGGTTGGTTCATGAATATTTAAATGGTTGTTGTATATAGATATAGGATGCTAATGACTAGTCTTTTGGGTTGTTTAATGCTTAACGAATGTTAATTACTGTGTTTTAGTTTAAATTAAGGTGTTATGTTTTAGTTTGAAATTTTAATCAAGGTGTTTTGTTAATTGTTTATCGTGCGTTATTATGTTAATCGCGTGTTATTATGTTTGGTAGAGAAGCTAATGATGTTAAGAAGAAAACTGAAACGAAAAAGATTTTCTTAATAAGCATTCACCCAATCAATAAGCAAATAGGTTGTTAACAAGTAAGGTTAATAAGCAGGTACAAATGAATAAGCGAATAAGCGGTTAACAAGTAAGGTTATAAGTATAAGATGTCTGAAAATGTTTATGTAAAAGACTCAAGGGCGCTAACTATAATTGTTGTGTGTTATGAGGGTGAGGCCGCAGTTTCAAGTCGATAGTTAACCATTCCTCTTTTTTCTTTTAATAAGGGGAATAACCAATTACTATTAAGCCAGTAATAAGCAATAACATTTCTTAACAATCTGTAGAGTAACCAAATACTGTTAACATAATAATAAGCACTAACAAGACAGCAATAAGCATATTACAAGCTATAAGCTGCTTTTTATAACAAAAATAGATCCCTAACATTACTTAACAATTAGGTTATCTAGTTACAAAGTATTCAAAATAATCATATACACTATCCTAAACACTCCTTGTAACAACCATCTCCAGTTCACTAGATTCCCACATATATTGGTGCTCTAAGACCTAGTACGCACTTCGCGATCTTAAAATCTTGATACTCATAGAACATGTTGGGAGCTCTTACACCAAGCACAACAAACCTTTTTATACGACCTTTATTTCCGGTCACATTATCAACAAAAGTTGAACCCCACACATTGAAACTGTTTTTAGACCTACTACTAACATTCAGAGATTCACCCTCTGTTATCTAGTTACAAAGTATTCGAAATAATCATATACACTATCCTAAACACTCCTTGTAACAGCCATCTCCAGTTCACTAGTTTCCCACATATATTGGTGCTCTAAGACCTAGTACGCACTTCGCGATCTTAAAATCTTGATACTCATAGAACATGTTAGGAGCTCTTACACCAAGCACAACAAACCTTTTTATACGACCTTTATTTCCGGCCACATTATCAACAAAAGATGAACCCCACACATTGAAACTGTTTTTAGACCTACTACTAACATTTAGAGATTCACCCTCTCTAATGACAATACTAGTAGACCTTCATTGAGCACCAACGTTCAAGTTAAAACCCGAATCCTCTTCAACCATGATCCGTTTACCCTTTTCCAAAGCTCTATTCTTCTTCACCAATGAAGTCTCAGGCTTAGTCTCGCTGACACCCTCAAACTCGTTTGTTTCCTCTCTCTATTCTTCTTCTCTTTGCCTTTTACATCACTGTTTCTTTCTTTTGTTACGACAGCCGGTCTCTTTGATCTTTTGTTTTTACCACCTTGAGTTTGGTTCTATTGTTTGTTCAGTCGCAAAGGAGTTGAACTATAGCAACGAAATCTAGCATCATCTTCTATCCATCCCAAATAATCCCCATCTGCATCCTCCAAATCTAAATCAAGGTTCTTGAAATAATACTGAGCTAGTCTCTATTTCTTGTGAACAACATACAAATCAACTGAACCATTCCTACAAGCCAGTTCCAACATCGTATGCATATTATTGTCGGTGTAAGTCAACTTTAAACCTTCTTTTAGTGATGTTGGGAAAACAAAAGAACAAAGCCCATTTTACACATCGCCAACCCTTCTGAAGATATGTTTTAGGCCAATTGTAAATATCCTGGCCTCGGAACTACACCCAAAAATTTGGCTACGATTTCCATTTACATACCTCCATGTACAAAAAATCCAATATTGTGCATTTTGAAAACGCATCTTTCTTTTACGCTATTAGAGCCACTTGATAAGCAATTGAATCGAGATTTGTGTTGGTAGTACGAAATTAAGGTGAATATCTATGTATTGATAGTATTTAGGGTATTTAATGTCGAGATACTAGTGAAAGTTTCAATGTTGATGTTGCAAATTTAGTCCTTGAAAATGTTGGCAGCAAATTTAGTCCTTGAAAGGTGGGTCATTTGTTTTGGGGACGTTTTTTTGCACGAAGGTAAAAGTGGAAGAGTGCTAGGGTGACTGGTACGAGTGAACATGAAGAAAGTGCTCTCACGTGTGTGTGAGTTAACGGAGAAAAACGTCGAAATGTAAAAAAAAAGTTAACTCAGATGTTGTTTTGCATGATATTTTCAAGTATAGTGACAAAATTAATTTAACTTTGCACTCAGTGATAAAATTGCTCTTTTCGTAAAATCGAGCGACAAAATTTACAATTTACCTTATCTTTTAAGGAAAAAGTTCTACATAGACCCTTTTTTTAGCATAGACTCAATCAACCAATTACAACCACCCATTTTTCATCTAACAACAAAAATATATTTTTTAAAAATTCAATATCTCACAAACCGTTAACCGTTACGCAAAACGAAACATACCATCGTAACGAGAATTAAATCATCTTTCTATCGAGGGGCACATGTATATACTTTCGACAAACTTTTTTTTCGACTTTTTTTCTTAATTCACGTCTGAGAGAATCATATATGATTCGTCACGAAACATATATGATTCGTCATGAAACATATATGATTTTCAGAAAATCATATATGATTCATATCATGAATCATATATGATTTTCTGAAAATCATATATGATTCGTGACGAATCATATATGATTCTCTCAGACGTGACTTAAGAAAAAAAGTCGAAAAAAAAGTTCGTCGAAAGTTTATACATGTGCCCCTCGATAGAAAGATGATTTAATTTTCGTTGTAATGGTGTATTTTTTGTCACTTGACGATTTACCGTTTATAAGTTATTTAATTTTTAAGAAAAAGGTGGAAAGTTAATTTGAATGAATGTGATTAATTGATATGATTTATGCTAAAAAGAAGGTATATGTTGATCTCAACTCTTTCTTTTAATGGTTATCTTTTTTCATAACCTCCAAAACTATCTGCATTTTCAACATCATTTTTACTTCCAGCATACCCAAAGTGAATTAGTTTTTGTAACGCCAAAAAGGTATTTTGGACCACACGTCGAAGAATAAGGGTCAGCGATTTTAGACTTTTAACATGACTCAAAACTCTTATCTCTTTGCTTATATAAGCTAAATGAAGAATCAGTTCATACACCAATCTCGCACATTAGTACAATTGATCAATAGTTACCTAATTAAATCATGTCAAAGTGCACCAGATATACACTTCTTTTTCTTTCATTTTATTTCCAATTCTCGTTAAACATTTTCGTCTTAGCACAAACCGAAATTTCTGATCATGTTTGCGTTAACGATTCTTATTACACCAGAAACAGTAGTTTTGAAAGAAATCTTGACCGCGTACTAGCTAATCTCCCATTAACAAACTCTGGATACGGTTTCTTTAACAGCTCCTCAGGGCAAGTTTCCGAACCAGCCAGTGCTATCGCTCTTTGTCGGGGCGACATTGAGTCAATTCCATGTGGTGCTTGTGTAAACAAGTCCATTGTGAATCTGAGACAGTTTTGCCCAAATCAAAAAGATGGAAGTTTATTCTATTTTGAATGTATGGTTGCGTATTCTGATGAAAATCTTTTGGGTTCAACTAAAGCGGAAAATCCGATCGTGGATTGGGGACCAGATAATGTGACGACGGATGATGTTGCCAGTTTTAATCGGGATTTGCTAAACCTGCTTAGAAACCTAACTGCTAAAGCGGCTGCTGGTGGTTCGTTACGGAAATATGCTGTCGGTACAATGACCAGGCCAAATTCCCAAGTTACGTATGCTCTAATGCAGTGTACTCCAGATCTATCTGAGCAACACTGTAAAAATTGCTTAAATGATGCGGTCGGTGCAATGGTTCGTCAGGTTATCGGGACTCGGTTAGGGGTGCACGTGTCTTTGTCTAAGTGTATAATGAGATATGAAAAAGATCGATTCTATAATGACGAACTGACTATTCCTCAACAAGATCCTCCGGCGCCTGAGGCTCAAGAATTTTCGCCAGGTAAGTCTCAAATTTGAGCTACATATATGTACATTATCTGTGCATGACAAATATATTGTCGTGTAAGGCGGTCGTCACTATTAGCGAAAGCTATCAAAGTCATATGTCTTAACTAGAGACAAATAAGCGGCTGTCAATGGTTAGTAACGTGGTCGCTCTGTGTGTGACGACTGCTATCGTTACTTCTTTTTTATAAACCGAATGAATATATGCCAATATAGAAAAAAGAGAAGAAATAGAAAAGAGACAGACTACAAAAAGTCTCACAACAAACTTTAGTAAATGAACCATTGGAACAAAACAGCCTACCAATTTATGTGACCCTAATTTTTCACATTCGTAGGAAAAAATTCACACGGAACTCGCATTGGAACATCTATCGTTTTGGCGACTGCGGCTTTCATGATAATTGTCGCTTCTTTATGCGCATTTGCATTGATCCGAAAGAAGAGAATGCTCGAAAAAACTTTGGAAGAATGTTATTTGCAAAGTAAGTCTTCAAATTTCAATTTTAAACTTGTCTGCAATTTCTAATTATATACTACTATCACACTTTGGCATACAATTTTACATAGGGTTAAATGTACCTCTTATTTATGTATGTAAAACTTTCAAAGCTCTATACCTTCACACCACTTGTTTTTAAAGCTTAATGTAGTAGACGTACTCTTTAACTGCTATATAGTAATAGTCCCTCGCTAGCTAGGAAGGCGTTTAACCGTTTAAGACGTTTTCTGACTCATGTATTGAATAATTCCCTATACATTTGTTATGTTTAGTCATGATATTCACCTAAGTCGTGTCTAGGGATAGTGTCGAATAGCCTAGTTTCCTAATAGTTATTAATAAAGGTCGGTTGGCAATGTCTAAGCCCAACCCGACCCGTAGGACTTGTTATAGTCGGTTCCCCCTCATCTCTATAAAAGGAGCTCTATAAAAGGAGGTGAGGGGGAACAAACCAAATACGCATTCTTTCAATAACTAATCGAGATTCGATTAGGGATATTACCTGTGGGACGTCGCTTTTCTTTTCTGTCGATTGCTGTGTTCTTCGATCGATATTCCGCATCTAGTAATCAGGTTTGTAGGGAATAAACACTACAAGTGGTATTAGAGCTTTGGTTTGAAGATCTTCTGGTTTCTAGGATCGATCGAAGAAGGTATTGGTGTTCGGGTTTCGTGGACATCATCGAAGGAACAGCAGGTGGTGATCAACATAAAAGGGGTTGTGTGTTTTTTTTTCTTTCTTGTTTTTGTCACAGGTGTGAGGAAGAAGAAGATAAGAAAAGGTCGTAGGTTTTTTTTATAAAAAAAACAACGACAGAATACTACAAGGGTTCTTTGGGCTAAGGTTTATATTAAGCATATTGTTAATTTGGTGTTTTGGGCTAAATTTGCAAAAGGCTTATTATAGTTACTTTTGTTTTGTTTTGTTTTTAATAAAACAAAAGGGTGAATACTTGGTAGGGATTTTACACAAGGGGAATTTGTAATTCGTGATTGTGAGGTTTAACGTATCACAAAGTTTAGCGAGTTACCGAAGGGACTTTATTCGTTTTTGATTGTGAGGTTTTTCACAAGGTTTAGCAAACTAATAAAGGGATAAAGAATGACGGGAGCCAAGTTTGACATCGAGAAATTCGATGGAACTGGTGATTTCGGGTTATGGAGAATCAAGATGCGTGCTTTATTAATCCAAACCGGATGTGAAGCAGCTCTGGAGGTTTTACCCACGAATATGGAAGCTGAAGAGAAATCTAAGTTTGACAAGAAAGCTCACAGTGCCATGATTTTGTGTTTAGGTAACAAGGTCCCGAGAGAGGTTACCGGGGAGACGACTGCAACAGGGGTTTGGTCAAAGCTCGAGTCTTTGTACATGACAAAGTCATTGGCCAAAAAGTTGTACCTGAAGAAGAAGTTGTATACATTCTACATGCCGACTGGAGGAAAGATTTCCGAGCATATAGATGAGTTCAACAAAATCGTTCTTGATTTAGCAAATATTGAGGTAAAATTCGAGGATGAAGATCTTGCTTTATTGTTACTCACGTCTTTACCAGCATCATACGAACACTTTGTGGATACCTTGCTTTATGGACGGGAAGATTTGACTTTGGAGGACGTGATGGCCACACTAAATTCAAAGGAAATCAAAGAAAGGTTCAAGGCGAAGGGGGATGATGGTGAAGGGTTGTATGTGAGGGGAAGAACTGATCGCAGAAATTCACATCAGTCAAAGGGAAAGTCAAGATCGAAATCTCGAGGTGGAAGACTCAAATGCTTTATTTGCCAATCTGAGGAGCACTTGAGAAGAGAATGTCCCAAGAATAATCGCAAGAAGTCAAAAGATTACGTCAAGAAAGATAATCAACCAAGCTCCAGTGGTTCGATTTACGACGATTCTGAGGTGATGACGGTGATGAGTGCAGAAAGACTGCAAGACTGGATCATGGATTCAAGAGGTTCATATCACATGTCACCCAGGTTAGATGTATTTTTCGATTTTCTAGAATGCGATGGGGGCAGCGTACTGTTGGGCGACAACAGAGAGTGCAAGATCAGGGGTATTGGCAAGGTAAATGTACAACTGAAAGATGGGTCAAGTTTTGTGTTAAATAATGTCAGGTACATTCCTGAATTGAAAAGAAACTTGATATCGCTGGGAACTCTTGAAAAAGAGGGATATACCGTAAAATTACAGTCGGGCAAAATCAAGGTGATTAATGGTTCTAGAGTTATTATATCTGGAACCCAAAGGGAGAACTGTGTGTACTCTTTGTATGGCCATGCTTTGGCCGGTGAGCTTAATGCTAGTGTTGAAGAAAAAGACAGTCTTGTGCAGGTTCGGCATAAAAGACTAGGACATATCAGTGAGGCGGGACTACACGTGCTGGAAAAGCAGGGTTTGTTTGGCAAGAAGAGTCTAGGTAAGCTCGATTTTTGTGAGAATTGTGTTATGGGAAAGTCACATCGAGTCCGTTTCGGTGTAGGAAGGCACACTACTCAGGGAGTGATAGACTATGTTCATTCAGACTTATGGGGCCCGTCTCAGGTGGAATCATTGGGAGGTAAGAGGTATTTCTTATCTATAGTTGATGATTATTCCAGGAGGGTATGGGTTTATGTTCTCAGGTTCAAACACGAAGCATTTGAAAAGTTCAAAGAGTGGAAGCAGTTAGTAGAAAATCAGACTGGGAGGACAGTTAAGAAGCTTAGGACGAATAATGGTCTTGATTTCTTTAACCGGGAGTTTAATCAGCTATACACTAAGAGTGGGATTGCTAGACATTTGACAGTTGCCGGGACGCCGCAGCAGAATGGGTTAGCAGAACGGATGAACAGAACTCTCATGGACAAGGTACGCTGTTTATTAATACAGTCTGGATTGCCCAAGACCTTCTGGGCGGAAGCGACATGTACGGCCGCATATCTTATAAATAGGTCACCATCGACATCGATTGAGAAGAAGACACCTATGGAGATGTGGTCGGGACATCCTAGTGATTATGAGATGTTGAGGGTTTTCGGCTGTGTCGCATATTCACACGTTAAACAAGGTAAGCTCGAGCCGAGAGCGGTAAAATACGTTCTTTTGGGGTATCCTGAAGGTGTGAAGGGGTACAGACTATATAGGCTTGATAATGAATCACCTAAAATAGTCACAAGCAGGAAAGTAGTCTTCAATGAAAGTGTCATGCACAAAGACACGTTGAAGGATACTGGTGCAGGTAAAGATAAGTCTGTTGAGCAATTACATGTTGAGGTGGAACTACAGAGGTTAAATAATCATACACCTGAGGAAGACCAGACAGGTCAGGAAGATCAAACAGGTCAGGAAGATCAGTCAGATCAGGAAGACCAGACGGATCAGGAAGATGGCTATGATGAAGGTGTAGGGGTTCAAGAAATTGATCATCCACCGGATCTCACTGATTATCAGTTGTTTCGAGATAGAGAGCCAAGGACAAGAACGAAACCGGCAAGGTTTCAGGATGAGAGTAATATGGTTGCTTACGCGTTTGCTGCAGCAGAGGAAGAAGATACTCATGAACCATTGACATACCAGGAAGCAGTTGCTTGTGAAGACAGTTCTATGTGGAAAGCTGCTATGAAAGAAGAGATGGATTCTCTGAGGAAGAACAAGACCTGGGTGTTAGTATATCATCCAGCTGGGCAAAAGCTGGTGAGCTGCAAATGACTGTTCAAAATAAAGGAAGGGATTGAAGGTGTTCAAAAGCCTAGGTACAAGGCAAGGTTGGTGGCTTGTGGATTCACACAAAGAGCAGGTATTGATTACAATGAAGTATTTTCGCCAGTAGTTCGACACACATCTATTCGGGTTATACTTGCGTTGACTGCGTGTAAAGATTATAAGTTGGAGCAGCTTGATGTAAAGACGGCGTTTTTACATGGAAATCTTGAAGAAGTGATCTACATGAGGAAGCCACCGGGATTTGAACAAGGTAACAAGGTATGTTTGTTAAAGAAATCTCTTTATGGTTTGAAGCAGTCGCCTAGGCAATGGTACAAGAGATTCGATGAGTATATGCTGAGCAACGGGTTTAAGCGTAGCAGTTATGACAGCTGCGTATATTACAGGAGTTATGCACCAGGGGAGTATATCTATCTATTGTTATAAGTAGACGATATGCCGATTGCTTGTAAAAGCAAGGCTGAGATCGCGGCTACCAAGTCTTTTCTTAAAAGGGAGTTCGACATGAAAGAGCTCGGGGAAGCAAAGAAGATTCTTGGTATGGAGATCGTCAGGGATCGGAGTCACAGGATTCAGAGGGTGTCACAATCCGGGTATGTTTCAAACGTTTTAAACAGGTTTTGAATGGACAATGGGAAGTCGGTTCAGACACCATTGGGTGGGCACTTCAAGCTGTCGTTAAAGGATTACCCGGTTAGGGATTGTAATGTTGAAAGAATGAGTAGGGTGCCGTATGCAAATGCGGTTGGGAGCTTGATGTACTTGATGGTATGCACGAGGCCAGACATAACGTATGTAGTAAGTGTAGTTAGCAGATATTTGGCGAATCCGGGTAAACTCCATTGGAAAGCAGTGAAGTGGATTATGAAATATTTACAGGGCACTGTAAACGTGGGTTTGGTGTATGAGATAAATCGTGGCAACCATGTGGACTTAACAGGTTATGTTGATTCAGACTACGCTAAGGATCCAGATAAAGGTAGGTCTCTCACTGGTTACGCATTTTTAGTACAAGGATGTGTTGTAAGCTAGAAGGCAACGCTACAACACGTGGTGGCGCTTTCAACTACAGAGGCAGAGTATATGGCCCTTACGGAGACTGTGAAGGAAGCTATTTTGCTAAGGGGACTCTTGGAAGAGTTGGGCGTGAAGCTCAACACTGTTGCAGTTAATTGTGATAATCAGGGCGCGATTCACTTATCGCGGAATCATGTTTTTCATGAAAGGACTAAGCACATTAATGTGCGTTATCACTTTATCAGAGAAGTCTTGGAAGCAAAGACGGTTGAAGTTCTGAAGGTGGATACTGAACACAATGCTGTGGATGCCTTGACGAAGGTGGTACCTGGACGCAAGTTACAACACTACCTGGAATTGTTGAGTGTTGGGATAGGCTAATATATGCCTAAGGTGGAAATTGTTATGTTTAGTCATGATATTCACCTAAGTCGTGTCTACGGATAGTGTCGAATAGCCTAGTTTCCTAATAGCTATGAATAAAGGTCGGTTGACAATGTTTAAGCCCAACCCGACCTGTAGGACTTGTTATAGTCGGTTCCCCCTCATCTCTATAAAAGGAGGTGAGGGGGAACAAACCAAATACGCATTCTTTCAATAACTAATCGAGATTCGATTAGGGATATTACCTTGTAGGGCGTCGCTTTTCTTTTCTGTCGATTGGTGTGTGTGTTCTTCGATCGATATTCCGCATCTAGTAATCAAGTTTGTAGGGAATAAACACTACAAGTGACGACTTAAGCGAAAATATAAGACTAAACATAACAATATTGATTTTGGTTTTTTCCCTTGTAGCTAATACATATGACATGAGCATTGTCGAACCTCTGGAATACAATTTTGATATTGTGAGTGTGGCAACAAATAATTTTTCTGAAGACAACAAGATAGGACAAGGTGGATTTGGATCAGTTTACCAGGTATGCATACACATTCTTTTAAACAACTAACTTTGTCTTATGGGGTTCATTTCATCTGTTCCTCATGCATTGAGAAATGGATGTATGATAAATATATATTATATTAAGGGCGAGCTTGAAGATGGACGTCTAATAGCTGTGAAGAGGTTATCAAGAGATTGTGGACAAGGTGAAAAAGAATTCAAGAACGAAGTATTGTTAGTTTCTAAGCTTCACCATCGCAATTTGGTAGGGTTGATTGGCTTCTGCATAGAAGGAAATGAAAGAGTCCTCATATACGAGTTTATGCCAAATTCAAGCCTCGATAAGTTCCTATTCGGTAAAGAAAGTTATTCAATTCTAACCCTTTGATTTCAAACTATATGCATGCATTATTTTATTTGTTTCTAATGTTTGTATACATAGATCCGGATAGGCGAACATTGCTTGATTGGGATACGAGCTACAATATTATTGAAGGTGTTGCTCGAGGACTACTTTACCTTCATGAAGATTCGCGTCTAAGAATAATCCATCGTGATCTCAAAGCTAGTAACATTTTGTTAGATGCTGAAATGAATGCTAAAATAACTGATTTTGGAATGGCAAGATTGTTTAGCCCTGATGAAACTCAAGGAAACACAAACAGGGTTGTCGGAACCTAGTAAGTCTACGACCTTAAGGCCAAATTAATTCCCATTCTCATGAATCATAATTCAGTTTGGGTCACTTCCCTTTTAACTAGTATATAACTAGAAATAGCAAGCATGTTTGGTGAGTTATATTTAGCGAGTGTTAACTTTTTCATATTGTCGCTCAATGCTATGTTGTAGTGGTTATATGGCGCCAGAATATGTCATGCATGGCGAATTCTCAGTAAAATTGGATGTCTTTAGCTTCGGAGTATTGGTGTTAGAAATAATAACTGGTCAAGCTACTCATTGTTTCAGAGATAGTAATAGTCATGTATACCTTCTCAGCCATGTAAGTACCTAATTTTTTTGTCTTAAAACAAACATATTGTTTTGGCCGTTAGAGCTAACATCATAGAAACTTTATGATTTCTTTTAGGCATTTAGAAACTGGCGAAATGGAACTGCATCAAATATAATTGACCCCATATTGTTGAAAGGGTCATATTCAATAAACGAGATCCTCCGAAGTATTCACATCGCGTTATTATGTGTTCAAAAAAATGTTGTAGATAGACCGACCATGTCTTTGGTACGCTGTAATAAGAGACCTGAATCAACACAGGCTTCTGGAAATGATGCTACGATTTCTGAGATTACTCCTAGATAGTTTTTGTGAATATACGGATGTAGTATATTTTGCTACACACAAGGGTAGTAAATAATTTATTTTTTTGTCATGAACGATAAAATAGTTTCTGTCTATTGAAATACAGGCGGTCTATTTCGAATGATGATGCAGCTTATAAATTTCCTCTTACATGTTTGATTATTTAGGCTAAATGTATATGTTGACGATCGCGAATGATAGGGACGTGTATACTGAATTGAGAAAGTATTCTTTAAAACCACGTGTTTGGTGGTTAAATTAACGTGAAGTAATTGTCAGATCGACGGGAGCATGTACAGACAGTACAGTCATATGTAACTGGTTCGTATCTTGTTAAGAGAGGGCCGGAAGTCTTGTAAATGACAGTTCTGGTTCTGATGGCGTGGGAAGTTTTGAGGACAACTAATTTAGGCATGAAGAGTAAAGATAACATTTGAATTAGGCAACGCTCTATCAACTGTTGTAAATTCTTTGTCTTCTGTTCTTAAGCGCCACACCTTATAAGAAAGTCTCGTGGATCATCTTCGCGGCAAAATCTGGTGTGTCATTGTCCGAAACAATTTCTGACAACAGCACCGAAGCTCTATATATTACCAATTTTATTGAGGTTGATCCCATGGCATATTCTGGTGCCATGTTACTCATGGAACACATTCTTTCTTTCAATAGGAAAAGTTACGACTTAAGTGATAAAAAAATCCATGGCCAGGCTAGAAAAAAAAACGACAATAATTTTCTAAAGTGTAGAACGTCCTTATTTTAATATCTATTATTGTTTCTTAGAATCTTGCCATTTGGAGTGAAGAACTATAAAGAAATCAGCCTCAATGTTGCCTCCATTCATTTTAGTATTAATTCAAACAATCATAATTCGGAAACCTGAATCTTTTACAAACTTGCCGTGAAATTTGTTTGAGCATTTACATTCTTTTCAAGCTCTCGATTATCTTCGGAAAGCATATGTTTTCTTGAACTAATTAGGATAGTCACAAAAATAAAAAGAACAAACAAGTAGCAACAGCAGTTAGCGACTGTGTTGGACCATAATTTAAAAGATGTTATTATGATCAACCATGATATATGTATGAATAATTTTGAAAGGAACAAAACAATAAGCATGCTAACTATGACCAAAAATCCTTTCAATTCATGCATTATATACAGAAAAAGAATGATTACATGCATGTAAGTTCTCGTGAAAACTATCAACTACCTATCAATCTACTGGCGGAAAGATTTTCAGTCTGATCACTCGTTGTGGTGGTTTGTTCAGACACAACAGCTGCGAATCTAGCAAATGACACTGGTGGTTCAGATGGTGCAGGAAGATTCGCAGACCATTGACCTTCGAGCATGAATACAACAGTGGACATGGTTGGCCGATCATGAGGGTCTTCTTGGACACATAATAATGCGATATTTATCCATCTAAGAGCTTCATCAATTAAGAAACTTTGAGCTATGCGACTATCTATCAACTGTTCCCCTTTGTTTTCTTTCCATAAACGAAAGGCCTTCAGTAATTACGAAGGTTAAAGATTGATTAGATTCACAATAGACAACATAGACCCTACGATAAATAAAAATGAAAATAAAAATATGAATTGCTTACGGTTGACAGGAAGTTTTGGGGCTGGTCTTGGTAAGAAAATCTGTTGTTGCGTTGGCCAGCAACAATTTCTAGCAGCAACACACCAAAACTATAGACGTCAGATTTTGTTGAGAATAGTCCTTCCATTGCGTACTCTGGTGCCATGTATCCACTGTCACATCAAGGCTCATCTCAGTAGAAATATATGGAGTAACTTTTTTTTCCACAAAAAGCGATGTGTGTGTGTTTGATAAAAGAATGCGGTAGATAAGTATGTGCTAAAATGTATTTTGTGACATTTTTAGCAGCAATGATGTGTTACTAGCTAGTATCTTGGATTATGAACTTACTAAGTTCCAACGATTCGGTTAGTGGCAGCCTCCATTTGATTGCCTCCGAATATTCTAGCAGTCCCAAAATCTGAAATTTTTGGGTTCATCTCATTATCCAAAAGAATATTGCTTGCCTTCATGTCCCGATGAATAATTTTGAGACGTGAGTCTTCGTGTAGGTACCGAAGTCCTTTGGCAATTCCAATCACAATGTTGGTGCGCGTAGCCCAGTCCAGTTCTTCACACTTATTAGCATCTGTTGCATTAAATTGTTAAGAAACTTATGGTAAAACTACACATGAGAAACATATGCTACAAACTGTACACTTGCGACAAACAGGTTTGGATCACTAAACGAATTCCATTTCTAAGGATGTGTCTCCAATGGGAGCAAGTAATTGTGATAAAAAGAGAGTAAATACGAACCAAAAAGGAATGTGTCAAGGCTGTTGTTAGCCATAAACTCATAGATGAGAAGCCGTTCAGACCCTTTTACGCAGTAACCCAAGAGACGAACAAGATTCTTGTGTTGAAGCTTTATAATCAATTGTACTTCAGTCTTAAACTCTACAAGACCTTGCCCGGAGTTCCTTGATAGTCGTTTTACCGCTATTTCCTTTCCATCTTCTAGCTTGCCCTGTAATTAGCTCAATGTTGTGGATTAAAAAAAATACACAAACTCGAGTGACACAACAATACTAAAGGATCGTAGAATACCTTGTAAACAGGACCAAAACCACCTTCCCCGAGCTTATTTTCCAACGAAAAGTTATTGGTAGCAATCTGTATTATACCTAGATTGAAATAATTCATCTCCCCAGTGTCGTCATCTTCCCTTTGGTGCTTACTTCCTTCCGGAGAACTATCGCTAAACCCCACTTGAACCTCTGGTAACAATGAGCCTATTTAGACAAAAACATCAGTAAAAAAAAGAAGACTTGTTTTTTAGTATCTAAATACCTTGTTTTCATAGTATCTAACCCATGTCTTCTATAATCTATCTAAATCCCCTGTGTTTTAGATCTTTTACTTACCTTTTCTCTTTTGTTTCTGGCATCTCCGGAAAATGAAGAAGAAGACTACCACGAGGATCACCGTCACCGCCGCTAATATTGGACCAACAATGACTCCTAGGCTGGTGCTTTTTGAACTTGTACTTCCTGCAAAGGCGACGGTTTAATACTAATCTAGAAAAAACAATGAACTTTGTTTTTAACAAAACCTGTCACAAAACTAAAAACAAACGTACCTGTAGGTGTTGGAGCCGGAGGAGCGGGAAACCATGTCGAATTGAAAAACGGATAACTCTCGTACCGAATAAAACAATCAGGAAGAAAAGCTCTCACTCCCACACTTCTTTCATAACTTCGAGACATGCCAATCGCTCCTGCAAGGCAATCATTGCAATCTGTCTCTGACAAATCAGGAGTACACTGCATCATTCCGTAAATTGTTGTAGTCCCTGCCGTCGTGTTTCCTGAAGCGTATTTCCGTAGCTGCCCACCACCTACAGCCTCTGGTCTCAGCACTCCAAGCAAATTCACAACGCTTTGATTCCACTGATCAAAGCTAGAATCCGAAACATTATTCGGATTATTCCCAATCACACCAATTCCACGATCCATAGATCCATTAGAGTACTTCAAGAAACACATATCGTACCAACCGGTCGCCTCTACTTGGTTCGGACAAACTTGTCTTAACCGCCGAGTAGCATCGTCTACACATCTCCTACAGCTTTCTGGCTCGATATCTCCACGACAAAGTGCATCCGCATTAGCTTGTCCAGAAGTAGAGTTGTAAAACCCAAACCCGTTATTTGTTCCTGTTAATGCATAGAGCACGTCGTCAAGGTTTTGCTGGTAAGGGGAGTTTTGCGTGTAGTTTTCTTCGCCACAGTACTGTCCCCAAAAATCATTTTGTGCTACACTTATATCAAAACTGTGGATTAAGATTGCAAAACATAAAACCAAGATAAGGAAATTCATTTGTGAATAATTACTATTGACTAAGTGGTTTAAGGTTTGATATCAACTTAAATATGATTTGAATCAAATGAATTGGTCTGTAGAGTTGGTCAAACTTTTGACCTAATAAGAAATTAGGAATAGAGACAAAGTCCAAATTATGATGTACATATTGGACGGACAATTTCAAGTTTTCAACTCACCTGAGAAATGGTCGATACGTCAAAAAGATAAACGTGTGACATTAAAATTTAGGGTGTACGTGGACATAGATATAGTCTTAGCACCATGTTTAAATATTTGATACATAATTTATTTGGTGGGCTTTGGTTAAAGGTTCATTGACTTGATAAACTTTGATGTTTGATAGATGAGTACGTAACTTGTTTTAATAGTCCGAGTTTGGTTATCTGGCTTTAACATACAGAACCTGTCATAAAAATATTGTATCTTCTCATGCACCGTATACGTATCATATTTATTTATTTATATTTATTTATTTAGGATTATCTTTTTTTTTATTTGTTTTGTTGATCAAGTTAAAGTATATGGATATTTATATCACGTCGTTTCATTAATGAAAGAAAGATACATGTTAAGATCAATAAACTTTTAACTTTTCTCTTTTCTAGTTTTTAAAGAGTCAGCAACACCTAAAAGTGATGTCCTATCCGATACTACTCGAGATGATCCTATCAATTGACGCTTTTATTGAAAGTCCTCATTTAAGGCTATCAATTTAGGCTTCCGATCAAAGAAGAAAAAGAAAAAAAAAAGTGTTACTATTCATTCAACATTACATGTTCATCAGACGAGGTACTATTAATCAGCCGAGTACCGTTCGTCGAACGAGTATTGTTCATCGAGCGAGATATTGTTCAGCTTTATTGTTTTTTTAGTTACTAATCATGGCATTAGGAAGTGACAGGGACGCTAAAGATGCATTATCTAAACTTTTTGAAGTGAGTACCGTGGTCAATTGTCAAATATCAAAGCGAGTTTAAAGATCTTATAAATCGAGTAACAGGTAGCTCTGAAAGTTTGATTGCGTCGTTTTACATATCCAGACCTAAAGTGAAGCTACGATTAAAACTATTGAGGTCGCACTTGAAGCTTACAACATTAGAAGAAGCCTTTTACTTAACTCCTATAGTATAAACTCGTCTTCGGGGAATTATAAATAAAGAGCATACCATTGAAAAGAAAACGTCTCATTGATCTACAACATTGCTAGTTACACACACGACTGCACCAGAAGTCGTACCAAAACCAATTTTCCATGAGGGTTTAGCTAATGATTCGAGAAACGGTCTAATAGTAGTTGTTACACATTCTTTGGCAAGAACTAAAAAGGTTGTAGAAGTTGGAAGTGATACTAGATCAGTGGCTTGCATTATCAAGGCATTATTGATGTATATTCTTGTAGGTGATGATGAGGCTACTTGGGGAATGGATGTCCGATTTTCAATCGGCAAATTATCGCTATCACCTTGAGGGTAAGATGGTTTCGAAGGGGTAAGGAATGATACTTCAGGGCTTTGTGATGAGCTATGATGTCTTATCATTTTTATCTATTTGTTTAGGATTATCTTTTATAGTTGTCTTGCTGATCAAGTTATGGTTTGTGGGTATTTATATCATGTCGTTTCATTAATGAAAGATATATTTTAAGATAAATATATAAGTCTTCTCTTCTTTAGTTTTTAAGGGGTCAATACACGCTAAAAGTGATGCCATATTTTGATACTACCCGACAGGGTCGTATCATGTTTTGGACACGGGTGGAGCTAAAAGGTTTTTGAAGATGCATGAGAATTCGACGGAATTTTGTCACGTAGTATATGTATTTGTTAAAAATATCGATTTCTTCAAAATGAACATGATCTCAAAATTATATATTATATAGATATTCTTATTAAAAAAAAAAACTTTTGCACCGAATAACTTAATATTCTTGTTTCGCCCGGATTTTGGACCTTATCCCAAATTGCAAGTTTTGTAGACATATTAGTTCGAAGTCTCCTACCTAATATACTACAACATAATTTCTATCTTCTGTTTTACATATAAAGGAGGGCATTTGTTATGATGCATATTTTATAACTTCACAAAGAAGTGTATTTTTTGTTTACAATCTTAATAGTTGGCAGCAAAATCAAACCAATACCAAGAGATACAAAACAATTTCGTATGAGTAATTTTTCTTTACTTGGCTTCACAAAGAAGTGGCTTTACAAACAAGTGTTAAGATATACATCATTCCGATCGAGTTGCTCAAATCTCGACTACCTTGACCTGACCCGTACCTCTCTCCAATGGTTGATTATGAATATTTCTGCCCATATTTTCCATCTTCGAGAAACCCCTTGAAAATGCTAATGGGTCATCAAGTCTGTTGTCACCATAAGTTGATGATTTCCCAAAGAATCTCTAGTTCAAGAACCTTAAATTAAACAAACTAGTGAATATCCCCACATTGTTGCTTTTGGGGCAGTCTTCTAATTAAAGGTATGCTATTGATTTAGAGAGTCTAAGCATGCTTTAGGAGACACATCTGCTTGGCACCAAACTTGACCATAAAGTTGATTTGAGCCATTTCCAACACTAGTATTAAGGAAACGAAGGGCGTTTAATATAGCAAATAGTCGAAAAAGGTTCTAAGATTTTCTCGATAAACAATAGTTACAACTGAGTTTGGAAAATTAGAGCATTCCATACCCCAATCAGTAATACCGATATGTCTCGACATAATCAAACCCTTGCCATATAATAAGGAGGCCACACAATAAACTTCGCCATAATATCATTAGATGATGTACCGGCAGATGTTGGGCCACAGGAATTGTATAACAACACTAAACTGATAACGATGGAATTCATTATGGATTAGGATCATGTAAAGTTTTTTCTCATAATAAGTCAAGTCCATCAACCACCTGCAAGTTAAATTGTAAATGATGTGTACAATAAAAGAGGCAGTAGGCATTTCATAGAAGTGCCTTGTCACCAAACAAATATCAGTTAATACATCAATCTTCAATGATGTCAAAGAACTGTTTTGCTCCTCTGCCAAACATTTTGTATCCTTATGGGCTGCATGGTCTGGTTCTTGTAAGTAGCTAGGGATAGCTTCATGTTTTGTATGGATTGTAAGTAGGTATACAATATAAGTTAAGGGATACTATAACCAATCAAGTTGCACTCTGACACCATGATTCAACTACCACTTAGTAAGAATCAAGGCCGGAACTTGTTGGCTCGATGGATCCATCTGTAGTCGTATTACTGGTTGTCGTAGTAAGTTCTAAGACGGTCGGAAGTCTAGCTAATGAAAATCGTGGTTCAAGTGGTGTTGGAAAGTTTGAAGACCATTGTCCCTCGAGCATGAAAACAACAGTCGACATGGCCGGGCGGTCTTGAGGGTCTTCTTGAACGCATAATAGAGCGATATTTATCCATCTTAGAGCATCAGCCATAGGAACATTTTGAATTAGGCAACGATCTATTAACTGTTCTCCTTTGTTTTCTTTCCATAAGTTCCAAACCTTTAGTGATGTTTATAATAAAAGATAAGGTAAACTGAAGATACAAATAAACCGTAAACTCGATAATTAGTCTAATTTCTAACAAAAGCACACCAAAACTGTAGACATCTGATTTTGTCGAGAATAAGCCATCCAATGCATATTCTGGTGCCATGTATCCGCTGTCAAATACTTCAGACGGTGATTTACAGAAAGTATAAAAATAGGATTCTGTTTATAGCAAAATCTGTCACAAACAAATTAAAGATCCTGTTTCGATTTTCCATGGATTGAGTTTCAAATGCTTTATATGTCAGTATGATCACTTTAAGACTAGATTACAGATTTTAACAAATTAACTGAATTGAAATCAAGCACTCAAATGTATACTAAGCGCTCGAAAGGATATTTATGGTATTATTTTCATTAATAGTTCTAAGGAGCAAACTTGTGAGCTTACTATGTTCCAATGATTCGATTGGTGTTTGCTTCAGTTTCAGTGGTTCCAAAAATTCTAGCAGAACCAAAATCGGAAATTTTAGAGTTCAACTCTGAATCCAAAAGAATGTTGCTAGCTTTCATGTCGCGATGAAGGATTTTGAGGCGCGAGTCTTCATGTAGGTATCGAAGTCCCTTCGCAATTCCACTTACGATGTTAGCGCGCTTAGCCCAATCGAGATCTTTACACTTGTTAGGATCTGTTACATTCATTACCCATATTGTAAAATGTCCAAAATTTGAGTTTCATGAAAACATCTTGCAAAGATCGTTTTTGATTATGAAAGCTTTGCATAATAAAACACTTTCTGAAACATGCTGGCTGTGTTTCAATTAATGAAAACATATTCGTAATTCAGTAAACTAATACTACTTGTAGTACTGTTGGGTGGATGACTTAGGGTTTCCTCTTTCAAATTTTATTATTCAAAATATTAAAGTTCATTAGATCTATATCTAGCATTTTATTAGATTTAGAGTAAACTACTTTTTTTTTTCCTTATGATATGTCAGTTTTGATTCTATAGAGAGAAAATAGTATTTCTATTTTATGAACAAAGAACGAGTTTGTTTAAAAAATAAAAAAGAAAATCAAATGCTACCTATGTCTCAAAACTAGAAACGGTTTGTGTCACCGGTCTTAGGAATTTTTTGTTAGACAGTTAGATTAGGCCTAAATTCAGTTGTGGGCTTGAGTTTATCAGGTTTAAGTTTGGATTGTTTTTCAATAAGCTATTCATGTGTTATAAATACCTTCGCAACCTTCATTATCTAACCATAAAATCAATTCATTAATACACCCTTTTGGTATTTTACATGGTATTATAGCCACATTAGATGCACCAACAAAAGTTATTATCCTCCGATCATCGATTTACATGTCGGTGATACGAAAGGATCCTCGCTATTTTCCATTTTATTGTTTTTTATTAGTATTTCGTCTTTCATATTCAATACTTAAACCCTAAACCCTAGCCATTAAAACACACACAAAGTATTATCATGTTGAGTTGCTTTCAATCAACCATATTTTTTTCTACATCATCTATTTGTGTTTATTGTCGAATATCATTATTGTTGACAACCAAAGTTAATCATCAAATTGACGCCCACTTCTAAAGGCAAAGCAAGCCACACAAAAGGGAATGCCGCAAGCAATAAGCAACTATGCCGCCAAAAATAATTATGTTTTCGCTCAAGCAAACAACAAAGAAGATGATAACACCGCGGAGGAATGTTAGATGATAGACCATTAGGCTAGGGTTAGTTACCTTCTCTTTCAAGTTTTATTTTTATTATAAATAGAGATGACATCTCTCATTATGAGAACAAAAAAACATAATTCAATAATATATATCTCTTTCGTATTTTACATGGTATCACAACTCTAAGTTAGATCTCCAACAAAATTTGCTATCCTCAGGTCATCGGTTACTTGTCGGGGGGATTTCATTTACTTTTGTTTTTTTTTTGTTTTTTACTAGGATTTTGTTTCAAATTTATAAACCCTAAACCCTAGCTGTCAAAAAATAGAGTTATTTGTTTTCTTTATCATATATTTTTGTTCGTTGTCAAAGATCATTGTCAGTGACAACAAAAGTTGATCATCAAACTGTCGCTCCCTTTTAAAGGCAAAACAAACAACGTAAAAGAGGATGTAACAAGCAATAAACAACTATGTCGTCAAATACAATTATGTTTCTGCTAAAACAAACATAAAACGAAGATGAGATAAGAAGTTGCTTTCAACATTCCCTCCAGTTTGTTTGTCTAGAAAAATGACGTTTAAATTGCGGGGAGTGTTAGACAGTTAGATTAAACCTAAACTCGGTTGTAGGTTTGCGTTAATTACGTTTAGGTTTACATTGCTTTTTCAATAAGCCATGTATGTGTTACAATTACATTGGCAATCTTCAATATGTAACCACAAAAAAAAAATTATTAATAGATCCTTTTGGTATTTTACAACAGTGCCTACGTCCGAGAAGTAAGTCACGAGCCGGCCACTCTACCACTCTATTTGAAAGGACGATCTCTTTCATAAACAAGCACGATTCTATCAAGATAAATGAGCCATTTCCTCTTCCTTTTCTTGAGGCATTATTCCCTTTGGAAAATCTAGGATTCGCATGAATCAAATTCTCTTGAGCATTGTTTGTTGTATCATATTCTTTGGATATTTCTTTATAATTTTTTAATCGTCCAACCACATCCTCAAACCCCGCCGTTTTAAGATCTAAAACTTGTTATAGGGATGCAATGAGATGGATAAATCATCTAGGAAGGCTTGTGAGAAACTTCTTTACAAGCTTGTGTTCCGACATGACTTCTCCAAGCATGGCTGACTTAGAACCAATACCTAACAAGCTTGTGTTCCGACATGACTTCTCCAAGCATGGCTGACTTAGAACCAATACCTAACAACTTCTCTAATTAGGGTTTGAAGCCTAGCTTACTTTACCTGATCAGCCCCTAAGTTACGAGTCTTTATTACTTCCCACATCTCATTTCTGGTTTTCAAATTCCTGAGTTGCAACACCAAATCTTCTAGAATAAATTGATACAACAATCCTTTAACTATATTGTTTTTCTTGGCATCGTCTAAGCCTAGATCTACCGCATCCCATACTCCTTCAGTTCTAAGAAAAACCTGCATGCGCATCCTCCATATGGTATATTTTTTGACGTTAACAAATGGACACTGAAACGTCAAAGTTGTATCCATTACAGGTGGTTGTGAAGTACCACCCATCATCCTCTTTCGTTTCTGGATCGTGAATAGTTTTGTAAAGGGGAACAATCCAGCCCTTATCACATGTGTAAATTAATTAAGCACCGTTTGTGTTGAACACATGAAGGACAATCAACGGGCTCCTGGATTCTCTTACTAAATTTTCAACAAATAATGAACATCCAAATGGTCTTTTTCCAACTCATTAATATATAACTGGGTTGGGCTTGAATGCTTAAATCAATTAATAAACTGAAAAAACAAAAACATACGACTTATCAGGTCCTACTATTTTTTTCTTTCCAGTTGTTTTTATAGTGTTTAAGTTACCCTCAATCAAGCTGATTTAAACTCTCCAAAATTTAACAAAAAGGTGTGATCTCTTACACTTATTGATCAAACAACCTTTTTTTTATCATAATACACATGACACAAAACCACCAATCATGCACGTTTTCAAGTCAACTTTAGAGAGGGTTCTTGTTTATCCCCCTTTACAAACGTGGCCCGCTTCTTTTTCTTTTTCTTTCCCTAAACCATAGATTCACAGGTAGGAGTTCTTGCCATTGGTTGTTTTTGTAACCCTAATTCGCAGCTACAAATCACCAACATGGAGCATGAAGGCTCTGATACCATTTGAGAATAATGAAATGTATGTAGCAGCTAGCAAGATCAACAAGACATAAAAAAATAAGAACACCAAGTTTGTTTATTGCCTAAGCACACAATTTTTTATTACTGAAGAAATTAACTCAAAACTCTAATACAATACAATGTGAACCCCTACCATACATGATATATATAAACTAAACAAAACGAATTAGATTATAACTAGGATTACATTATTAGTATGTTTTAAATAAATAATTAGGATTAGTCGGACTTGCACCTCCAACTAGAAAGTATGATTATCATACTTGTATAGAAGCCACATTAAAACTTAAATAATCCTCCAACAAGGTTTCCTAGATGATTGATTTAATATTAACAATATTTATCTGTCAAAAATTTTATTAGCGCATCATAGAAACCACAACATATATCTCACAAATACAGTCTCGTTTTTATAAAATACTAGAATCCACAACCTTGAGTAATAATATGGAAAAATATTTATTGTGTGTCCTTACAAACAAATGTAAAGATATACATTCATTCAGTGTATTTATGGTTACAAAAAATTAATCTTAAATCTTGCAGCGAATGAAACATAATCAATGCAACCAAAACCAATATCACGTCTCCTTGGTACCATCTTTCTCATCCTCCTCTTGCATCACATGAATTAGATATAAGAACTCTAATCTTACAATCATAATTTATTAAGAATGAAACTCAGTGAATATGACTACCTGAATTTTTTGGTTTCGGATTCAACCCCGAATTTGGTGTCAGATACGATGTTGGATTTAAGAAACTATACACCTCATATCGAACAATAAAACTAGGAAAGTAAACATGGATTCCCAAACTTTTTTTCGTATGTCGAGCCTATTGAGTGGCTTGGACTAAGCAATAATCGCATTTAATAGACGATAAATCAGGACTACACTACATGCGACCATCTATAGGTGGCACTGATCCATTTGCAGCTATGTTACTGGAGGCATATTTCTGAAGTACCCCACCAGCAATGGCTTCTAGTCTCAACTTTCCAAACATATTCTCAATCGTTTGTTTCCATTGATAATAGTTAGAGTTTGAAATGTTATCCGAATTGGTTTCAACCCAAAATGATTCATCAATTCTATAAACATACCCTGATTTTAGTACCTTACTAAACAAGGTTCGTACCATATGCCAGCATCGAATTGATTAAGACAAAGTTGAGGTAACCGGAGACTAGCCTCGACTACACACTTTTGGGATGTTTCTGGCTTCAAGTCTCCAAGGAAAAAGGTAGCGCTGTTTGCTAGTCCTGACGTGGAATTGTAAAACCTGAACCTGTTAAATTCAAATAGGGAACTTCTGAGTTGGTTGATTAAAGGAATTAGTGAGAGCAGGTTGATAGTGTTCCTCTTTTTGCGGATGCTAGTTCTGCCTCTATCATTGATAAAGTTGAGAAGATTGAAATGAAAATTCTCGAAGGTCAATTTACTTTTGTGGATGATGAAGGGAAGCTTGTTAGAAAAGGGTTGACTTTCTAGGTGAGGTGGATGTTGAGGATGTAGTTGAACTTGTGGATAATGATATGACAAAATTTATGGCTACTAAATTGTATAAGATACGAGACTAGTAGTCTGTGGGAACTGTGAAGAGACACTCATTAGAATGTTAATGTATGTTGGGTCAAAAGTTGATGACTCAAATCACTATAGAAACAAGAAAGACCAAATAGGACATTATCACTGCTAGAATTCCCACTGCTGGAGATCCCCCTGCTGGAGTTCCCCCTGCTGAAGTACTTTCCCCTGCTAGAGTAAGTTTCCCCTGCTGGAGTACTTGCCCCTGCTAGTGTACTTCCCACTGCTAGTGATAAGTATGACGATTTGGTCAACACAAGATAAGAATGAATAAGTCAGTTTTGATTTAGTCATTAGTACTTTATTTAGTTTCCATGTATCTCGGGGTTCCTTAAGTTATAAAAGGAACCACCACGCATAGGTTTTATTCATCAGTTCCAACACACAAAATGTAACCTGCTGCTATTATGATCTCTAGGTGTGGGATTCAACGTACACACACCTAGAGTGGTTTGTGTTAATCAAATAATACAAACCCTTTGGGAATCTTTCATCTTGTTAAACATCTTATTCATGATCATTATTCTTATTCCGCTATGTTATCATATGAATGATGATCAATCTAGATAAAACGGTTTTTACTGTTTGAGTCTAACGATCTTGGATTCAACAAGTGGTATCAGAGCGGGTGGCTCGATATCTAGGAGAATCAAGATGTTTAATTTTCGTTGCTGTGAAGATCTAGGGTTTATGTTAAAACCCTATGTAATATTTGTTGCTGGGGTGGAATATTACTGCCAATGAGTTTTCTAATACAATGGTAGTAGACGCACTGTTTGAAAATGTCAAATTGTTTCATTCATATCAATCAGGTATCGTGTGAATGGAATAAAATAATGGGCGTTGACATATTTGATTGGCATGATGTCCCACTGTTGCTTATATGTATCACACGAATGAAATTAAATAATATCAATTTGCTGTATGCATTTGGTTTTATTTAACTTATGTGGGAGCACAAGGCAAATGAGTAGGGACCATGTGATTTAATTAGAAACGTGAATGAGGAGTAATAATCTAACGTGATGCTAGTGGCAAAGAAAGAAGTCAGACGAGAGTTTACATGCCACATGATGTATTGAAAAGCTACTGTTCACGAAGGAAGGGGATTGTGATGTCTCGGGTATTATTTAATTAGGACCATCAATGTTTAGCTAGGTATATTAATTATACCTATTGATCACTGTGGTTCTAGAATGGACGAGAATGTGGGATTGGATGTTTGTTCGCTCCAACATCAGCACGTGGGATTATATACTCAAGTATGGGTAAAACTTTTCACAAGTAGGTATAATTTTTTATTCTTATGTTTTTATTATTTCCCTTCTGTTACAAATTCATTCTCAATGTTTGGGTTTGTCACAGTTAGTTAATAATAAAAACAATGGCATTAAAATTCCCCCTGCTTTTGAAAAAGTTTACCCTGCTTTCTTTAATAGTTCCCCCTGCTATGATCCCCTGCCTTCAATGGATCCCCCTGCTTTCATTAATAGATTCCCACTGTTTTTGAAAGTTCCCCCTGCTGTCAGATATGAGTTTTGGGACAGCAGTGACTTGGAGTTTGGTTATTCATAGCAACTGATCTTAAAGGTATAAAGGCTTCATTTTAAATTTATTGATTACGAAGAAAAGTTTTTATCATTTATTTGAAGATGAAGGAGATTTTCGCGGGTATGTGTTTTATGCTTAAACGCTTAGTGACAAAGTGATACAAGATCTAGGACTATGTGATTTTTCTTATGATACTCTATGCACATATTTTCTATCACTTGAAGGAGTTACATTATCGTGCTCAGTGTCTTATTTTCATGAAAATTGAGGATTTTGTATATGAGGTCTCTTTGTCACGTGGTTAGTGCAAGATATAGAATGCAAGTTTGGGATATTCTTCTTCATCATCAAGTAAGTTATAATCAGTTTTCTTCATATGTAATCATTACATAAAGCCTACAGAATTGAAGATTCATCAATGACTAGCACACTTTAAGGGGAAGCTCATTTGATAAAGTGTTAGTCATTCACATATGACATCAAGGTGAAGATTTTTGCTACTGCTCATTGGTATTACTACAACTAATATGAGTATCTACTGTTCAAAATCATTTTTTATTAGGAGTGATTGGCTACTGTGCTTCATGGAGGGTATTTTGAAAAGTAGAATACTTGGGTTTGATGTATGATATTGGTTAGTAGTAGTTGAAAATCAAGGTTGTTCACATAGAAGACCCCTATTTGATCATGTCAAAAAGGGGAAGTTGTCTACAAAGAATGTTCAGCCTGTTGATCTTTGGTGGTGTATGTTTAAGGGGAAGTGTTTTGACATCATCAACTAGGGGAAGATTGTTGGGTCAAAAGTTGATGAGTCAAATCACTATGGAAACAAGAATGACCAAATAGGACATTATCACTGCTAGAATTCCCACTGCTGGAGATCCCCCTGCTGGAGTTCCCCCTGCTGAAGTACTTTCCTCTGCTAGAGTAAGTTTCCCCTGCTGGAGTACTTGCCCCTGCTAGTGTACTTCCCACTGCTAGTGATAAGTATGAAGATTTGGTCAACACAGGATAAGAATGAATAAGTCAGTTTTGATTTAGCCATTATTACTTTATTTAGTTTCCATGTATCCCGGGGTTCCTTATGTTATAAAAGGAACCACCAGGCATAGGTTTTACTCATCAGTTCCAACACACAAAATGTAACCTACTGCTATTATGATCTCTAGGTGTGGGATTCAATGTACACACACCTAGAGTGGTTTGTGTTAATCAAATAATACAAACCCTTTGGGAATCTTTCATCTTGTTAAACATCTTATTCATGATCATTATTCTTATTCCGCTATGTTATCATATGAATGATGATCAATCTAGATAAAACGGGTTTTACTGTTTGAGTCTAACGATCTTGGATTCAACAATGTAAACTATGACCCATATGATGATGATAAGTATGATCATCAGTTTATTCTGGAAAATGTCGAGTCTATAGCTGATATTTACGGAATTAAGGTCTGTGGTCATTAGAAACATTAAAGTTCTTTATGTTTTATGTGATTGTATAGTCTAGTTGTATGTGTTTTTCGTTATAAGAAGTTGGTTGCCTATGCAGTGAGCAAAGATGTGGGACGCACCCACATCCTTTGTATTTAAATGTTTGTTTTCGTAATTAAATTTGTCAAAAAAACCCTTTACCAAAAAAATGAACCATTCGGTAAAAGTTAGACCATATTCTTTTATTTATTAAGTGAACGAACATGAACATTATTTTACATTCGTTTAGTTTTATAAACGTAAATGAACATAATTTGTTTGTTTGTTTATGTTTGTGACGTACATCTATGCTTTCATTAATGTTCATTTATGTTCAGTTATGTGTTTATGTTCGTATATGATATATTTAAATCATAAACTTTTAAATCTGGTATGTTAAAGAAACAACAGTTATAAAACAAAATATTTTACATAATTTGATAAATTTTATGTGTTTTTTCAACGTGTATTTATGATCGATTGTTTATGTTCGTTTAATTTGTTAATGAACGAACATAAATGAAAACAAACCACTCATTTTCTTAATAAACGAACATAAACAAAAACTTTCGTTTGTGTCCTTTTATTTGTCCGATTAAATTAAATGAATGAACGTGGACAAAGCTTCGTTTGTATTACCCTACATGAGATAGAAAAAGCGGCGTTAAGACCGAACATTAAAAGAGAGCAATATATAAATCTTCAATGATATCAAAGGACTATTATGCTCATCCACCAAGCATTTTGAATGCTTAGGGACTTCATGGTCTGTTTCTTGTTAGTGGCCAGGGATATATAGAGGAATACAATAAAAGTTCGCGGATGCAATAAAAGAAATTTTCAAGTTGCCCTTAGCAAGAATCAACACCGGAGCTTTCTGGCTTAATGGAAGCATCTGTAGTCATATTACTGGCCGGTTGTCGTAGTTAGTTCTAAGATGTTCGGAAGTCTAGCAATTGAAAATCGTGGTTCAGATGGTGTTGGAAAGCTTGAAGACCATTGTCCTTCGAGCATGAAAACAACGGTTGACATGGTCGGGCGGTCGTGAGGGTCTTCTTGGACGCATAATAAAGCGATATTTATCCATCTTAGTGCATCAGCAACAGGAACATTTTGAATCAGGCAACGATCTATTAACTGTTCTCCTTTGTTTTCTTTCCATAAGTTCCAAACCTTTAGTGATCAAATGTTTACAATGAAGATTAAATGATATATATAAACCGTAAACTTAACAAATATTCAATTATATAGACAATTATAGCAAATTGCTTACAGTTAAGAGGAAGTTTCGGAGCTCATCTTCGAAATAAAATATGTTATTTTGTTGTCCGGAAATGATTTCTAACAAAAGCACACCAAAACTATAGACATCTGATTTTGTAGAGAATAAGCCTTCCAATGCATACTCGGGTGCCATGTATCCTCTGTCAAATACATCGACATCATTGACCGAAAAAATAAAAATGGGATTATCTATCTAGCAAAATCTGTTACAAACAAACTAAACATCCTGTTCCGATTTTCCATGGATTAAGTTTTAAATGCTTTCTAGGTCGATATGATCACTTTAATACTAGATTGCAGATTCAAAAAACAGAATTAAAAAAAACGCTCAAATATATACTAAACGCTCAAATGGATCCCCTTTGCCCAAAAAAACACTCAAATGGATATTTGTGGTAATATGTTCATTAATAGTTCTTTATGATAGCAAACTTCTGAGCTTACAATGTTCCAATGATTCGGTTGGTGTTTGCTTCGACTTCAGTTGTTTCGAAAATTCTAGCAGTACCGAAATCTGAAATTTTGGGGTTCAAATTTGAATCCAAAAGAATGTTGCTAGCTTTCATGTCACGATGAATGATTTTGTGGCGTGATTCTTCATGTAGGTATCGAAGTCCCTTCGCAATGCCACTTACAATGTTAGCGCGCTTAGCCCAGTCTAGATCTTTACACTTGTTAGGATCTGTTGCATGCATTACCCATATTTCGTGAAAAATCCAAAAATCGAATTTCGTGAAAAACATCTTGTAAAATTGTTTTTGATAGTGTTTCAATTAATGAAAACACACTCATAAACTATTACTACTCTAGAGATAAGAGATCGAGCAAAGACAAACCAGAAAGGAAAGTTTCAAGACTATTGTTAGCCATAAACTCATAGACTAAAAGTCGTTCGCTTCTCTTAATGCAATAACCCAAAAGCCGAACTAGATTCTTGTGTTGAACTTTTATAATTAACTGTACTTCAGTCTTGAACTCTTGGACACCTTGCCCGGAATTACTAGATAGCCGTTTTACGGCTATTTCTTTTCCATCTTGTAGTTCACCCTGAAAAGAAAATATAAAATATACAAAAGTCCATACTGTAATATGAAAAAAAAAGCCTTTTACCTTGTAAACAGGACCAAAACCACCTTCTCCGAGCTTGTTTTCAACTGAAAATTTGTTCGTTGCAGCTTCTATAGTCCTAAATTTAAATAAATTCATCTCTCGTGTTCCCTCATCTTCACATTCATGCTCATTACTTTCAACTGAGCTGTTGCTTACCCCATCTTGCGACTCAAGTAAGAACGAACCTGGTTTAGTAATAACCAGTCCCCACACAAATCATTTCGTTTCCGAATATGAGATCTAGTTTTAAGTACTTTACTTCTGTCACATAACAGAAATGATGAAAAAAAAAGTCTGTTATACCTCGCTTCTGTTTCTGTAGCCTTCGTGTATATATAAAGATCACTATTGCAGTCACGACAAGCATTACTAATATTGGACCGACAATGATTCCTATGTTGGTACTTTTCCTTTTTCCTGAAACATCAACTATTTAATTAGCTACCCAATAATACAGTAATGAAGTTTTTTGTTAGGGAGTTGTTATGTGTTCTAGTTGTGAGACTTTTTGGTAGTTTTGCGAATCTTACGGTTAATAGAATATAAAAGGTTGAAAATAACTTGCCTGAGGGGGTGGGAGGGGGATACCATGTTGAATTTAAGAAACTGTAAACCTCATATCGAACAATACAACTAGGATTGTAAACTTCTATTCCCAAACTTTTGTCGTATATCCGGACCTGTTGAATCGCTTTAACCAAGCAATCATCACATTCACTTGGCAACAGATCAGGACTACACTGCATGTAGCCATCTATAGGTGGCACTGATCCATTCTCAGCTATGCTGCGGGAAGCGTATTTCCGAAGCGTCCCACCAGCCGCAGCTTCTGGTCGCAACTCTCCAAGTAAATTCATTATTGTTTGGTTCCATTGATCATAGCTAGAGTTTGAAATCCTATCCGCTTTGGTATTGACCCAAAATGAATCATCAATTCCATAACCCATTGGTCGATTTGAGTACCTTAATAAACAAACCTCGTACCATATGCCAGCTTCGATTTGATTAGGACAATCTTGAGGTAACTGTTGGCTAGCCTTGACTACACAAATCTGGCAGGTTTCAGGCTCGATGTCTCCACGGCAAAAGGCAGCAGCGCTAACTTGTCCTGAGGTGGAATTGTAAAACCCGAACCCGTTGTTTCTCCTGGCTAAGGAGGTAAGTACATTGTCAATGTCACTTTTGTAGGTAGAGCTTAGTGTGTTGTATCCGGTGACACCACAGTCCCTTGCCCAGATATTAAATTGGGCAGTTGTTTGGTAGAAAGTAAACATCAAGGTTGAGAAAAGAAATAAACCCTGGACGAGAATGTCCATCTTTTATGGATCTTTAAAGAAAACATGATAATTATCAATGATATGCTAGTGATCATATCGGGTTACTTTTGTTATCTAGCTAGTTGAGAATATACCACAATTTTGTTTCTTTTTCAAAGATGGCAAACTGTCACTAATGTTTCTATGGGTAATTTATTTCCATAACAAGAAGTTAACTACTCCTAAGTCCTAACTAAGAATTAAAATGCATGTCCGTTCAAAATGAAGTAAGAAGGATCAAAATGTGCATATCTTCCCTTGAAAAAGTATTTCCTTTTCGAGGATAAGCATGACGCTAGTGAAGACTAATTTACGACCATAAATCCGTTACTAAGTTGTGTAAATTAGCAGTAATTACGATCTCAATTCCATGGCTTCGTCTATTGGGTGTCAACCATCCAGCTTTCCTTGTACCTATGTTGGGACTTACTATTGGATCAAACATGAGAACCTCTTATTGATAGGTTCTATAGACGTCTTTTTAGTCGAAAAGCATAATCCCTTTCTTTTGGCGGCACCTAACTTGAACTAAAGCCGATTTTAAGTAGTTTTGGAGTTTACTTCTTGTCAACATTTTATTAGTTGTCACAAATGTGTAAGCTTTGTGATTAGTCTTGGAGTTACTTCTTGTCAACATTTTATTAGTTGTCACAATTGGATAAGCCTTGTGATTAGTTTTTGAGTTTACTATTTGTCAACATTTTATTAGTTGTCACAAATGAATGAGCCTTGTGATTAGTTGTAGATATTATCTAGATACACTTAGCTGGTGTTTGTTTTTGCAAAACAAGTTTGGTCATCTCTGACGTTTGATCAGTCAGACATGGTCACACATTTTGATTGTTTGTTTTATCATTTTTTTTCATCTGGATTTAGAGGTGGCAAGCTCTATTATGTCTGATCCGGTAAGAGTGGATGAGCGTATCTAATTATCTCTTAAACTTTTAAAATCTCACCTTAGTCTTGCAAACGCATCATATCAAAAGAACAAATATAGATGAAGATATTTTATACAAACCACTAATAGATCTTTGAATTTTAAAACTCAAGAAAAACAACATCAGCCTATTGACGAGATATTCAAGAAGAAAAAAAGACTGTTCGGATTATAGGTTGTTTGATTTCCGTTTTGAAATAATAAAGAAGATTACAAGGTATTATCTTTTACATGTTTGATGTTTACAAAAGGGTTAATATACAAATATGTTACTAAACTTTACAAAAAGGTTGTCCTAATTAAGTCACTAAACTTTCATTTTATGTTTCTAGGTTACTCATGTCCACATGACCGGTTGTTTACGTTACTCTCTATATTAAAACTTAGGATAGAAAGTCAAAATCTTACGTGACAATGTTAAATGACAAAGATAACCTCATCTTCAACAATTATTCATCTTCAATTTTTTTCAGCAACCCTCAATTATTTCGGCTAACTCTTAATTTTTATACCACCTATCATTTCCCGACCAACACTCGACCAATCCGCCAATCACAAAGAGTGTAAACTCCCTTTTCTCTCCCATGCCCCAGCTCATCTTGTAGCCACCAAAAGGAATTGCACCATCAAATATGTCGATGCAGTTGATCCACACAGTTCTCGTTTTTAACGCACGCGAAAACACCAAAAGGAATTCAGCATCAATTATGACAAAGATTTTGTGTGAAAACATCATCAACCAGTCCAAACTGATTTTCATTTGGCCTTTGAATGACCTCATCCATATTCCTTGATAATAAAAAACAATTGGTAAATGCAGAATATAAAATAAAACTGAGGAAGGAGCATAAATATATGAATGACCTCAATCGTATACCTAGACAATAATCTTATCTTTTGCTATTAGCATGTCATCCTACATGGAAGAAAGGGCATTCGGATTTGATGGAAAATAGCTAATAAACTTTTTACAGCATGGTTGTTAACAATGTGTTACCTGGACATTCGAGAATACAATAGGTTTGATATAATATCCCTTAGAGACAAATCTTTCACCTCTAGTTTATGGCTAGCATCACTCACAACGCCATATCTTATGTAATTTAAAAGCTTTTCAAATTGATCAGAATCAACCTGTAATCTTTGAAAGGATTAACAATTAGAACTGAGAAAAACAAGTTCTTAATGTTTTTCCAGAGTACTTATCTGAATGAGGCTAAGGAAAGAAGAATGACAACATAATACCTCAGGACCTTGTTCAACACCCTTCCTGAGTGGATTACCAACCACACGGTTATAGCACGTGCCTTTGCTTTCTCTATGAACTCATCATAGACCCGTTCATGTACAAATGTTCGTGATCCAACACAATAACATCGTCCTTAAAAATACGAGTACAGTCATGTACAATACAAGTGAAGGTGGTTTAATTGTATGAAAATTTGAAAAAACAAACGAGGAATGAAAAATAAAACATCTAGAGTTTATTTGATGAGTAGGAAAAGTGTGGAGTAATTTGAGTGTAACTATACAAATGTTTGGCACCGTAACTATAAAAACCGTGAACTTGGGTAACCTGGAAACATAAAATGAAAGTTTAGTGACTTAGGACAACTTTTTTGTAAAGTTAGTAACCTTTATGTATATTAACCCTTTACAAAATACTATCTTTTTCATGTAGTAACAAAAAAGAGAAAACATTTGGGTAGCGTCTGGTTGTTATGGTGTAAATTATAACTATCAGCATGCTTATATATTTAGTTTTAGGGTTAATTTATTAGTTTCGACTTCGTATTTAACTATTAGGAGTTAGGTCGAAGTTATATCTCAAAGCATTGAGGGTAACTCTATGTGCCAAACATATTTCTCAAAACATTTGATGTAACTAGATAAGGCAAAGAGAAAAAAGACGAATTTGTATAATATCAACTATGTGTGTCGAGCTTGTCTTCGTAATATCAACGAATTAAAGTGATAATCGTAACATCTTTTTCGATGAAAGCTAACCGAAACCATTTCTCTGAATTTCAAGATTAATTTATTTTTTAACTATTTATCTTTAATGTTACATTCAAAAAACTTATTCATCGTATTATTCTAATTAAATATATTTTTTTAGATAGAAAATTAAAATAATTCAGACAATTATAAAAATAAACAAAATTATTTTATTCAGATTCATACATTATAACCATTATTACTAAGATGTGGTAATCAGATTTAAACTTAATGAAACAAACAGAGTCTTCGTTATCTGATTTGTTGTAGAGATTGGATTAGGCCTAGATGAGTTAGTATTCATTCTTTATAGCTGGATATATCTTGTATTTAAAGGTTGGCTTAGTGATAAATAAAGGTCATTAGAACCTCATATACCCACAACCAAAAACCTAACGCAATTACCAAAAAGGTTAACAAAAAATATTTTTACTGCGGATTGTTGCGTTTACATAGCTAATTCAGTATTATTATTTTTCTTACAGCTTATTGCATTGGCACCATAATAACCCTTGTGGGGAATCTTTTTTGGGTTGTATTACTTTTATTGATTGTTTTCCTTTGCTTGTTTCTTAACTATCCAACGCTCGATGCAAGCATATTCAATTCTTTTCAATTGCTTGTACCTACTTGCGTCACTTTGTCTATATTAAAAATGGTGATGTATAATACAACCAATAATTCAAGTAAATTGTTGTTTCCATATGTGTGCTTGCCAACTCATCGCCCACCACTCCAATTTGTTAGTTTTCGGCTAAATAGTCCCCAATGCAGCAATATTATGGAGCACCTGCCATGTATCTTGCTTCGGTTTCTTATACACCTACTCTTTCACAAGCATTTCATACTATGAATTTTCGGGAACCAAATTGGCATGCGGACAAAGGAGCATCACCACATCTTGCGGACAACACATGTATACTCACATCATTTAGTAATTAAGGCATGTATCTATGTATATTTATTGACAATGGATAATTTATACCGGTCACAAGTATGGGACATAGCTCTTTGCTGACACCTCGCAAAACTTTGTAATTAAATAACATCCTTGTCACTCCCAATATAAGTAAAAACTAAATTTTTGTTCATCAATTTATAATAAAAATAATGCTTCTGTTGAATTTGACGCTTTCGGTTTTTTTGTAAAGAATTACCAGACACGTCAACTTCTTCTCTAGTGTGGTAGTACCGGAGACCTTTATTTTGTTACCTACCAACCAACCAACCATCCTCCACTCCATACGCATTGATTTTAGTCATTGTATGTGACACATGCACCTTGGACATCCCGGTGATAATGTGCTTTTTACTTTAGGGTCGCGCCATTTAATTAATTACAATCGGTCAAAATGGTCAAGCTTGTGTCATGCTTGTCAATTAGGAAAACAAATTAAGCTTTTATTTTATACTTCTGAGTGCTTTGAGTCTTTACTTGATATCATACACTCGAATTTGTGGAGATTCTCAACAGCGAGTCTTGGTGAAAGTAAATATTAGGCTATCTTCATTGGCATGCGTACATAGCAACAACCTCATAACATAACCACAAAAAATAACAACTATTTGAAATTCCTGAAAAACATCATCACCTTACTTCTTCTCAACCTCATAAACATATAAGTCATTTAATTGGTTTCCGATACTGAAGAATGAAAAAGAAAAGTATAAGATATTTCCAGAACATTAAGAGTGTACCTTTCGAATTACACAAAGAAAAGTATATGATCTTGCCAGAACATTAAGAGTGTACCTTTCAATTTACACAGTGATGAATAAAAATCCTTCTAGTGATAACCTTAAATAACATTGTTGTAGGTCAAGTGTAAAATTTACTATGAATCAATCATGTGTCAAATGGGAAGCAACAATGGTGTGATTTTAATTGAATTCAAACTTGTTCCAGATTTTAACGCAATATCTCTGTGATCTTGTCAGAACATTCAGAGTGTTACTCTTAATGTATTCACAATGAGGAATCAAAATCCTTGGAGTGTTAACATCAAACAGTACTGCGGTAAGTGACTTGCAAGATTTTGCATGAATCTATCTTGTGACAACTGTAAAGCAATCATTGTGCGATTTTTACTTGAATAAAACTTGTTTCATGAATGTGAATCGACGACTTTAATCACGCGGATAATCTAATCCAGCTGATTCACTCTTACCACAGTGTTTGCTTTTAGACAATCGGGTAACGATAACAGGCTAGCAAGTAGCAAGCCACGAAACCTTGTCAAGGAGAATACTAATTGATTTTATGTATCACATGTAGGGTATCCAATACCGTAATGGTCTTCACTAATCAAAGATAAAACGCTACTAAATTAGGACGAATGATAAAGCCATTTCGTCCGTATACATACTTGAATATACAACGAGGATAACAATAGTTATAATAATAATATTTTCAAATCTTTATTGTGTGTCCTTACTAGAGGTGGTAAATCTTGTCCATTTTCATAAATATGGGCAATTTTTGTCCATTTTTTAAAAAGGATAGGGCACTTTTTGCCAATTCTTTATTATTAATAGGCTAAACGGGCGCATATGTAAGAAACTTATTGGCTTAATGGGCGCACATATAAAACATTAATTATGCTACTCGACGGATATTTTATATATAGTTTTTATCGCCGGCTTTTAAACAAGTATTTTATTTTTTAATTTTACGTTTTTATATGTTTTTTTTTCTTATTTTAGCTTGCGCCCGTTTAGCCCGCACGTTTCACCCACCCGTTTTGCCCGTGCTCGTTTAGCCCACGCCCGTTTGGCCCGCCGCCCGTGCCCCCGCCCACCCGTTTTACCACCTCTAAGTCCTTATAAACAAATGTAAAGATAATACATTCATTAAGTGTATGCATGGTTAAAAAAAATTGATCTAAAATCACGCAGCCAAATGAAACATAAGCAATGCAACCAAAACCAATATCACGTCTGCTTTGTACCATCTTTCTCCTCCTCCTGCATCACATGAATTAGATACAAGTACTGAACGATCACAATTTTTAAGAATGAAACTCAGTGAATATAACTACCTGAATTGTTCGGTTTTGGGTTCAACCCCGAATTTGGTTTCGGATACCACGTTGCATTTAAGAAACTATAGATCTCATATCGAACAATACAACTAGGATTGTAAACATGTATTCCCAAACTTTTGTCGTATGTTCGAGCCTGTTGAGTGGCTTGGACCAAGCAATAATCGCATTGAGCAGACGATAAATCAGGACTACACTGCATGTAGCCATCTATAGGTGGCACTGATCCATTTGCAGCTATGTTACTGGAAGCATATTTCCGAAGTACCCCACCAGCAGCGGCTTCTGGTCTCAACTCTCCAAACATATGCTCAATCGTTTGTTTCCATTGATAATAGCTAGAGTTTGAAATGCTATCCCAATTGAGGTCGACCCAAAATGCTTCCTCAATTCCGTAACCCATACGCTGATTTGAGTACCTTAATAAACACGGTTCGTACCATATGCCAGCATCGAATTGATTAGGACAAAGTTGAGGTAACCGGCTACTAGCCTCGACTACACACTTCTGGCAGGTTTCTGGCTCTAAGTCTCCACGGCAAAAGGCAGCAGCGTTTGCTAGTCCTGACGTGGAATTGTAAAACCCTAACCCACTGTTTCTCCCTACCAAGGAATTGAGTACGTTGTCAAGGTCGGTTTTGTAGGTTGAGTTTAGTGTGTAGTTTCCGGAGACACCACAGTCTTGTACCCAAAAATCATCTTCGGCAGTTGTTTGGTAACAAGTAAACATCAAGGCTGAAAAAAGAAACAAACCCCGAATGAGAATGTCCATTGTTTTTATGATCCTTAACGAAATTATTTATGTACTCTAACTAACCAAATTTTCTTTTGATAATCTAGATTATTTATCCTAGTTTAAGAAACTTATCATCACTTATATAATAGTAGACCATTTGATCATGAGTTAGCAACAACATGATAATCATCGATGACATGCTTTGTCTGAAAAATTAGTCGAGAATAAACAACAACTTTGTTTCTTTTCCTATGATAGGAAATGCTGATTAAAGATTCTGTCGGTAATTTATTTTCAGAAGAAGTTAACTAATTAAGAATCAAAATGCATGGCCGTTCAAACAAAATAAGAAGGATCAAAATGTGTATATATATTCACCAAAAAAATGTGTAACTTTTCCCCTCGCATATATAGTTCTATACAATACAAAATTGGAAGAATAAATCGATGTTCTTTAAGTAATATGTCCAAGAATTAACGTATTAAATACTTGAAAGAGTATTTCCTTTTCGAGTATAAGCATGACGCTAGTGGAGATTTACGACCATAAATCCGTTAAGTTTGTGCATTTAGCCATAAAATGTATTCGATTTGACGATTTTCATGACGAGAAAGAGAATATTGAATACATGTGTCTTTGTTCATGAGGATCGATGGTTGTCATGACAAGGTCTAAATGCGAGAGAGTACAAAAGATGTTCCGCCCGTCACATAGGAAAACAACTTTCTAAACACGAAAAATTCATAAAACAAGAATACAAGGTCACATAAAACTTAAAAAATACTAAAATTCCGTGCGTATACGAACTCTGATTATATTAATATCAGCTATAAATATAGCTGGGACACTGCCAGGAATATCCTGATCATCACGCATATCATCATCATATAGGTCGTATTCTTCATCAGCTTTCTTATAGGAGTCTCTCCATTGTTCCCACAGACTATTAGTCCCATATCTCATATAAGATGTTTTAGCTGCCAAAAAAATGTCATATCATTATTCAAATATTCAACTACATCCTTTTCAATAAGCTCACCTGAATGATCACCAATTTTCCTAGGAACCAAATTCTCATCATCATCGGTAAGAGTAAATTTTTCTTCACCAATCTTTTTTTTTCAATCTTGTCAATTTTCTCAATAATCGAGGTGTTGCTAACTTCCGGATAAAGAGTATCATCCTCATACATAAACCCACTCAAAGAGTCATCCAAACCAACTAACTTAGAAGTCCACTATTTGTACCCAACTCATCAACATTTTTAACAAAATTAAGCACATCAAAAGAGTTTGAGGTACTAACCTCTTTACTAGTATTGTATTAACTTGCTTCTTCCTACCACTTGAAGTAGTATTCTTCTTGCCTTTCATTCTATATTGCTGAGTAACTAGTTTAAACTTCAACTTAGAGCCAACCGGTACACCCGTAGCTACTTGGTTAGGCTTATTCACATTCTTTAACATAGTTGGTCTCGTAAACTTACGACAATCCTCAAGTACATGGACAAAAATATTACACCTCGAGAATTTAGGAGGTTTCCACTCATATTTAACACGAATATTGATCGACGTCGAAGTGCCGGTAAAAAATAACCTAATTGCTTTATACTAGATAGGGTAAGCGGGTATCGATCCACGAGGAATATGTGGTTTTAGTTTAAGTTTTGGGGTGATCACTGATCAATGAAAGTTTTGGTTTTGAAATCTAACAACTAAAATACTTTTGATAATAAAAATGTTGATTAAAATTTAAAATAATTATTAAGCTAATAATAAAGCTAGAAAAATAAAATAAGGATGTAAACAATTAAAAAAATGCAATCCCTTCCAGCTCCTAATATTTATAGTTGATCACACTTATGGATTATCGAAACTTTTCAGTTCGTTTACAAAGATTATTTCGACTTAATATGAATGAATTAATGTCGGCATTTATTATGTTTATCAATGATTCGCGATAATAAATCTTATATTAATCCGACCAATAATTATGTTTTAATAATTTATTTGAGTACAATTTATATCGATTATACGACCATCTTTTTCTTTAACTAAATAGAATAAGTATGAATCGTTAACTAATAATAAATTGTCTCGCACAAATAATTAAACATAATATTAAGTTTATCAAAATAATTTATAAATAAATCATAAATCAATGCAATAAAAATATAATAATCCAAAAGTGATGATCAAACCATAAATAAAGTTATCGGAAGGAATTACAACAAAATTAGTCGGACATCGCGATGTACCCGACCCGCTTTATATGGAACATCACTTCAATTAAAAAGATTCCTTTTTTTATTATTTCCAATCAATCTCAACACATCTCTCCAAAAAAATAATTTGATATTCGGATGTGGCTCTTTTCTTTCTTTTAATATGCAACTTTTGTACGAAAACCAAAGTCTTCTTTTGCAATCACTTGTGATGCGAGTGCTTAATATCAATTGTCTTCACTGTGTCCTCTTTTGTGTCTTTTGCCAAATTGTCACCACTTGCGATTGTCTTTGTTTCCTTGTGTTTATGATAATCGGCCCCCACCACACTACAATCTTTTCTTCCTCTATTGTATATATATATATATATATATATATATATATATATATATATATATATATATATATATATATATATATATATATATATATATATATATATATATATATATATATATATATATATATATATATATATATATATATATATATATATATATATATATATATATATATATATATATATATATATATATATATATATATATAATCGGCTGTAAATAGAATGTGGGCTTTTGGGTCCAATGGGCCAAAAGTCTTTTTTTTTTCTTTTTTCTTTTTTCTGTTTTATACTTTTGGCATATAATAACTTTGAACCAATAAAAAATAACCAAACGCCAAGAATTGCTCAAACGAAGCCCGGACAAAAAAAAGATGACTGAAAATATTGCGACGCTCTCAAATCTTTTTCTTCAATATTTCTTCTTCATTTATCGGCGCTCACAATGTCTTTTCTCCAAAAATTTAATTATGCGGCCATTTTATTCCATTTCGCTCGTAACTACATAATCACAAAACACAAAAAGTATATGTATAACGAAAAATAAATAAATAATTATGCTAAATTAACATGCTATTAGGTGGATGCAAAATACACCAATCAAACCCCCTCACACTTAACCTTTACTGTCTCCAGTAAAAATAAAATAAAAATATACAAGCATGTTAATTTCATAATTTTTAATCATATCATTAAAATTCTATCAGAAAGATCAAATTCAACCTAGTACACTAATAACCATCCTACATGAAAAATAATCAAAAATGATTACCAATATTTTTGTCCTTCTTAAACACTTAGCATAACCATTCTCATTGATTCTATTTACTTTATGTTTCATATAATTAACCATGTGTCGAACGTACCTAATGCACACCTATAATCAATCTAAAAATTAATCTAAAACAAGAGGTGATAATATCTTACAACTTTTATAACATTGGAGTTTTTATACCATAAGATCACATCATAAGCTATAGCAGGGTACCCGCGCGATGCGGCGGCACGTACCCTGTGACTAAATTTTTCGGTGTTATAATTCGTATTTTTTTATTATAATTTCTGATTCAATAGTTTTCATCTAAAAACATGTTCTAAAAACGTAATTTCAATCGAGGATATAAAAATTCAAGTAAAGTTATGTAAATGATTAAAGGAAAAAAACTAAATGTAATAAACCATTTTTTAATTACACTTTTCATTTGATGCATGCATGAAAATTTTTGTAAAGTTATAATTTTTTTGAGAAATATATTTATATTATAGTTTGCGTTAATATAGTATAGATGCTTTTAATGTTTGTAAAATATGCATATATTATTGTATATTTATGTAATGGGGTGTTTTATTAAGAGTATTAAATACACTTTTCTATTTAATTTTATCATGTTATACATTTAGCTTGTAAAGTTGTATTCCTTAAACAATGTTTTGGTTTCTGCATTAAAATAAGGTACAACATGTAGATGTAGTAGTACCTCTTAATTTTTTTTGCATTTAATAAGAGAGAAGGTGCAATTTGTTTTATAAGGGAATTAGATTATACTTTAGCTTACATAGTTTTACCTCCTTTCTTTTTCCTTTCTTTTCTTTTTTTTCATTTTTTTCACTTTTTTCATATTTTTTTTTCACATTGCACATAAGCTCTTTTCTTTTAGCCATCCAGGACCGTTTCTTATTCAAGTCATCCCGAACGCTTTATACACTCCTTTTAAGGTTGATATAAAGACCAGTCATTTAGAAAAATGAATATCTATCCTATAGGTGCATACTAAGACAAATTGGCACATAGGAACCGGTTAATTTATTCCGTTTTAATTAAATAGGAACAACTATACTTCGTGCCTACTGGTACATCACATGATGGAGTTATCTACCATATAGTCTAATTAACTAATGCACTAAATCAAATTAATCTTCCTAATTTCATTACAATAATAAAAGGATTGGGTTATTTCACATAAAATTATCTCAGCGCTATCCATCATAAAAATAATCCTACACGAAAAATAATCCAAAATGATTACCAATATTTTTGTCCTTCTTAAACAATTAGCATAACCATTCTCATTGATTCTATTTACTTTATATTCCATATAATTAACCATGTGTCCAACGTACCTAATGCACATCTATAATCAATCTAAACATTAATCTAAAACAAGAGGTGAGTATATCTTACACATTTTATAACATTGGAGTTTTAATACCATAAGAGCACATCATAAGCTATTATACTTTAGCTTACATACTTTCACCTCCTTTCTTTTTCCTTTTTTTTTCTTTTTTTCATTTTTTTACAACTTTCACCTCCTTTCTTTTTCCTTTTTTTTTCTTTTTTTTCATTTTTTTACAACTTTCACCTCCTTTCTTTTTCCTTTTTTTTCATTTTTTTCATTTTTTATAGTTTTTTCATAAAAAAAATTCACATTGCACATAAGCTCTTTTCTTTTTGCCATCCAGGACCGTTTCTTATACAAGTCATCCCGAACGCTTTATACACTCCTTTTAAGGTTGATATAAAGACCAATCATTTAGAAAAATGAATATTTATCCTATAGGTGCATACTAAGACACATTGGCACATGGGAACCGGTTAATTTAGTCCGTTTTAATTAAATGGCAACAACTATACTTCGTGCCTATTGGTACATCACATGGAGTTATCTACCACATAGTCTAATTAACTAATGCACTAAATCAAACTAATCTTCCTAATTTCATTACAATAATACAAGGATTGGGTTATTTCACATAAAATTGTCTCAGCTAAGTGCAATGCTATCCATCATAAAAATTGGCGTCTGACCCATGCTAACAACTAAAGTATCACCTTGCGCGGGTGACGAATCAGATAGGCAAGCCCAGCATATGACTACCACCAATAATTATGACAGTTCTCCAACTCTTTTCGAAGGCCACTGTGCGCAGGCGACGAATAAGATCAATTTCAAGTGTCCTAACCCAACTATTACATTACTATTTTTTCATATTATTTATTCAAACTTTTTACTTGATCTCAGCAAAGGTAAGTAGAGGGAATTCAACCGGCGTGGTATGATCATCTAAAATATACATATGCCTAACTACATGCAAACAATCAAATCAATTTGATAATCAAATTATACAAAGGAATCGGGTGCACCTGATGTATGGCCAAATCCTCTAGCTTGCTCCAATAAATCATCCACAAGCTAATCGTCAGAATCTGTAAACACTCAACAAACATATATGTAGAAGAAACTTCCACATCTAATAAGCACAAGACTCTTATAATGTGATTAAAAAAATTTTAAAAATTTCAATTTTTCCCAAAAATCACATTTTAACCCATTTTGACCAAAGTTTTACACAAAAACATGTAACACATGTGCCACCCCTTAACTTAAAGCATTCCATTGCCCCTAATGTAAAAAAAAACTTTAAATTGAAATTTTGGTTAAAATCAATTTGACAAACTCACCCAAAAACATTCTAACTCACTTTCGTACGAATCAGGGTTGCATTTAGCGTATGCAACAAGCCTTTAAACTACTCGGTAACCCGACTGGACGAGTTTTGTCTCATGAGGGTTTGTAGTGAACACACCCACAAAGTTTTAAACACACACAAAAATAAGATAATAAATTAAAAAAATACACACACTACAAACCACAAACCACGGGTTGCCTCCCGCGAAGCGCTAAGTTTACCGTCTTCAGCCAGAGATAACTCATATGAGCTATTGAGACGGTTGTAGTGGTTCCAAATGAACCACATCCACCGTTTCCATCTGATCACTCTCCAACCCAACATACGGCTTCAACAGGTGTCCATTAACTTTAAACGGCTCTCCACCCACCATATTTTTTATTTCAATGGCTCCGTGTGTAGAGACTTGAGTCATAATGTATGGACCCGTCCATTTACTTCTCAACTTTCTTGGAAAAAGCTTAAGTCTAGCATTGAATAACCAAACTTTTTGACAAACCAAGAAAGATTTCTTGGTGACGTGTCGGTCATGAAAAGCTTTGGTTTTCTCTTTATAAATCCGAGAACTTTCATAAGCATCACATCTAATCTCATCCAATTCAGATAATTGAAGTTTCCTAGAACTACCCGCTCTCTCTAAATCCAGATTAACGGTCTTAATCACCCATTCATCCCTATGTTATATCTCAACCTGTAAATGAAACGCCTTGCCATATACCAACTTATACGGTGACATACCAATAGGATTCTTAAAAGCCGTCCTATATGCCCACAAGGCATCATCTAACCTCAAGGACCAATCTTACCTATCACTACGAACGGTCTTTTCTGAAATTCGCTTAATCTCCCTATTAGATACTTCCACTTGTCTACTAGTCTGTGGGTGATAAGGGGTAGCTATCCTATGATTAACTCCATAGTGTTTCAATAATTTCCCAAATCTAAAGTTCTTAAAGTGAGAACCCCCGTCACTAATGATAGCCTTAAGAATTCCATGTCTAGCAAGTATATTCTTCTTAACAAACTTAAGAACTACACTATGATCATTTGTTCTAGTAGCCTCAGCGTCTACCCACTTAGACACATAATCAACTGCCACTAAAATGTACACATTGCCATGGGAAGTGGGGAATGGTCCTATAAAGTCAATACCCCACACGTCAAACATCTCAACAACAAGTATGGGATTCATACGTATTTGATCACGCCTTGAAATCCCACCAACTTGTTGGCAACGAATACATGCTTTCACAAAAGACTGGGCATCCTTGAATAAAGTCAATACCCCACACGTCAAAGATCTCAACAACAAGTATGGGATTCATATGCATTTGATCACGCCTTGAAATCCTACCAACTTGTTGGCAACGAATACATGCTTTCACAAAAGACTGGGCATCCTTGAATATAGTCGGGCAAAAGAAACCGCTTTGTAGGACTTTATGCCTGGTTTTCGTAGCACCAAAGTGTCCACCACATGCATAAGAATGACAATGAGCCAATATGTCCATATGCTCATGGTCGGTAACACATCTCCTAACAACTTGGTCAGCACACACCTTATATAGCTCCGGATCCTCCCAAAAATAATGCTTCAACTAGGAGAAGAAGTATTTTCTTTGTTGCTTGGACCAAAAATCCGGAAGGTTTTTAACAGCTATGTAATTTACTATATTTGCGTACCAAAGAACCTTAGAAACCTCAAACAAGCTTTTATCTGGAAAGCTTTACATAATCACATCAGAAGGGTTGAACGGATAGGAATGATTCTAGACAAATGGTCGACAACTACATTTTCTGACCCCTTTTTATCCCGGATTTCTAGATTAAATTCCTGTAAAAGCAAAATCCACCTAAGCAACCTCGGTTTTGTCTCTTTCTTAGTCAACAAATGTCTTAAGGCACTATGATCTGAAAATACTTTCACCTTATAATCCCCCCAAATATATGACCTAAACTTATCAAGAGCAAAAACCACGGCTAACAACTCTTTTTCAGTAGTGGTGTAATTCATTTAAACTTCTGAAAAAGTCTTACTAGCATAAAAGATTACAACGGGTTTCTTATCGACCCGCTGTCCTAGAACCGCCCCAGTGGCATAATAACTCGCATCACACATGATCTCGAAAGGCTTCGACCAATCAGGTGACTGCAGAATTGGGGCTTCTACAAGCTTTTGCTTAAGCATATTGAATGCTTTAAGACATGATTCATTAAAGTCAAATCGTGCATCTTTTAAGAGTAGATTACAAAGACGCATTGATATTGCACTAAAATCTTTAATAAATCGCCTATAGAACCCGGCATGACAAAGAAAAGATCGCACACCTTTGATGGTAGTGGGAGGAGGAAGGGTTGAAATTACATGAACTTTGGCACGGTCAACCTCAAATCCTTTTTCAAACACAACATGCCCTAGTACGATACCCTCTCGAACCATGAAATGGCTCTTCTCCTAACTAAGCACCAGATTAGTTTTGGTGCATCTTTTAACACACTTTCAAGCTGATCAGGGCAGCTTTCAAAGGACTGACCAAAGATGGAGAAATCATCCATAAATATCTCTACAGATTCTCCAACCATGTTAGAAAAGATACTCATCATACACCGCTGAAAGGTAGCGGGTGCATTACACAGGCCAAAAGGCATTCTTCAAAATGAAAATGTCTTATATGGACATGTAAACGTAGTTTTGGCCTGGTCATCAGGATGGATGGGTATTTGATTATAACCGCAGTACCCATCCAAGAAGCAATAGGATTTCTTACCAGAAATCTTCTCAACTATTTGATCAATGAAGGGTAGTGGGAAGTGATCTTTAGATGTGGCATTATTCAGCTTACGGTAATCTATACACACTCTCCACCCGGTAACTGGTCGGGTTGTGATTTTCTCCCCACTCTCGGTTTCCACAACGGTGATTCTAGCCTTTTTAGGAACCGTTTGAGTAGGAATTACCCATTTATTATCTAAGATGGGATAGATGATACCAGCATCTAACCATTTAAGAACTTCCGTCTTCACTTCCTCTTTCATATTAGGATTCAGACGCCTTTGTGCATCTCTTGCTGGCTTAATATCTGGGTCCGTAACAATTCGATGCATACATAATGAAGGGCTGGTCCCTTTCAAGTCTGCAATTGTCCATCCCACTGCTGCTTTGTACTTGGAAAGTAATTTTATAAGTGCTTCCTCTTGTGATTCAGAAAGATCAGAAGCATCAATAACGGGTAACGTATTATTAGGACCTAGAAAAGCATATTTGAGATTGGATGGCAAAGGTTTTAGCTCAAGAGTTGGAGGCACCTCTAGAGACGGTTTCGTTGCCGTGTCAAAAGTAGAAGGCAATGGCTCCACTTTATAAGACCAAGGTGGTTTTTGATGGTCCAAAGAACTGACCAAACACTCTTGAATCTCTTGAACTTCAGCAACATCAAGACTCTCCTCATTCTCACCAGTTAGATATAATTCCAGAGGATCATCCTTAAGCATACGGGATGCATGCTTTTGGACTTCCTCGTCGATCATATCTACTTGGTAACATTCATTCATCGTAGGATAATTCATAGAATTAAACACATTCAATCTTATCTTCTTATTACCGAATGCAATATCCATGGCAACACTCCGACAATTAATCCTAGCATCTATCGTGGCTAAGAATGGGCGCCCAAGGATAATAGTTGGTTGAACATCCTTGTATTGTGACTCGGTGTCCATAACAAAGAAGTCAACAGGGTAATAGAAATCATCAACTTTCACAATTACATCCTCTAAGATACCTCTAGGAATTTTGGTAGATCAATCTGCTAAGGAAATAATGGTGTCTGTCTTACGAAGAGTTCCTAAGTCATACTTATCGACCAAACTAGCAGGAAGGATGTTAATATTGGCACCAAGATCAAGGAGCGCCTTCTTAATGGACATATTTCCGACCACCACTGAAATCAATGGTGCTCTAGGATCTTTGAATTAGGAGGAAGGGAGCTAGGAAATACCGCACTAACATGATCAGTTAGGTCAATCTTTTTAGGCAAAGACGCCTTCAGCTTCCTCTTCTGAGTAAACAAGTCCTTTAAAAACTTGGCATAAGCAGGAATTTTGCTTGATAGCATCAATAAGGGGGAGACTGATCTTAACTTGCTTGAAAATCTCCCACATATCCTCTGCATGAGGACCCTTTTTAGCTAACCTTGCAGATGTCGATTTTTCTAAAGCTGTGGGGTATGGTGTGCTGGACACACCACCCTCCCCAACTTCAGGAGATTCAGTAGCTTTAGAATTCGGTGTTGTTGTTGGTTTAGGAAAATCATTTAACAAATCATTTACCAACTCAAAACCGGACTTAACATTATCAGAATTTTTACCTTCAACAATAATTTCGTCATCAGTAATGAAATCCTCGACATCAGGAGAATTTGGAATTCCCTTGTCATTGTAGTAGATTTTACCGTTTCGAAGAGATGTCACCATATGCACGTGCTTATTTCCACTTTTCTTGTGTGCGGGATTCATGGTGGGGTAGCTCGGTAGCTTTCCCTCATCTCTTTTGTTCAATTGATCCGCCAATTGACCAACTTGTCTCTCAAGAGCTGCAATAGATTTAGTAGTGGTCTTGTGTCTTTGATTGGTGACCTCGAATTTTCTATTGATCTCTTGATTGTTGGTAGACAATGAATCCATAAGCCTATCAAACTTCCGGTCAAGGTTCAAGAGACGGTTGTCATCTTGCCATTGGCCCTGATTTGGATATTGCTGTTGTGGTCTATGATTGTAAGAATTTTGTTGGAAGTTAGATGAATCGCCACCCTCGTACCTTGGTTTGTAACCATAGTGTTGTTGTTGGGCATTATTAGGGCGATTGTCTTCATCTTTCCAACGTAAATTAGGGTGATTGCCCCATCCAGGATTGTAACTTTCGGAGAATGGGTCATTTAGTGGACGACCTCCATTCACCTCCAAATTTGGTGGCGCCCCCAACTTTGACAATTATCGACAGAGTGACTTGGATCACCACACATTGAACACCCACTATGCGACACCTTAGACACATTTGGAACACCTTTTCCTAGATTTTTCAACAAAAAATCAACTTTCTTACTTAACTCGCTAATTTCAGAATTTATGCCACGTTGGTTAGACACAGAATTGGCGGAAGATGGGTGGTTGTTTCGATCCACTGAAGCTTGGGTCTTGGAACATTTGCTTAGTTTTTCAAAAAACTCCCATTCTTCCTCCATAAGTCGCGAGAAAAACATACCCCCACTAGTTGTCATCACAAATTGTTGGTTGTTATAATCCAACCCATCATAGAAGACTTTGACAAGCTCCCATTTTGGGACGTCATGATGAGGGCAAGTTCTTAATAACTCCTTAAGTCTACTAAATGCTTCATGAAACTGCTCGCCTGGGATTTGACGAAAGGATTTAATCTTATTTCTAATGGCACCAGTTTTACTTATAGAATAAAATTCCTCAAGAAAAGCATATTGCATTTCAGACCATGAGTTAATACTACCTGGCTCAAGAGATGAGAACCAGTCCTTAGCTTGATCTTTAAGAGAAAAAGGAAAAAGGCAAAGTCTTACCTCATCCTTGGTAATGTTATTAACTTGATGTGTGTCAGCAATTTGGACGAATTCTCGCAGATGTGCGTATGGCTCCTCACGACCTCTAAACACTGGCAAGATTGCTATGAGGTTCGGCTGAATCTTGAAGTTACTTGTAACCCCTTTAACCGGATTCGGATAAACGATAGGCGAGGGATCCTCAAAGATCCCCAGCCTGTAATAAGAATCAACACCCCGTGGTGGGGATTCTTCTCCGCTACTACCTCCGCTAGCATCTCCGCCAACATCGTCATCACCTGGCATTTCAGCGAAAAGCTCTGCTAAACCTGAAAAAATCAAGATTAGTAGAAAATTGTCGAAACGTTTTCCTCCTCAACCGTGCACTTTTCTCAACCTCAGGATCGTAAGCTAACGGTGATGTACGTCCCGATCTACGTATGCGCATACACTAACCTGCACACTCACAAGAAACAAAACAAACAAACAAACAAACAAGAAAAATAAAATCTTTTTGTATTTTTGTATTTTTTTTAAATATTAACAAAAACTTAAACGAAACGCTCACTAGTCCCCGGCAGCGGTACCAAATTCTTTATCGGCGTCGAAGTTCCGGTCAAAAATAACCTAATTACCTTATACTAGATAGGGTAAGCGGGTATCGATCCACGAGGAATATGTGGTTTTAGTTTAAGTTTTAGGGTGATCACTGATCAATAAAAGTTTGTGAAATCTAACAACTAAAATACTTTTGATAATAAAAATGCGGATTAAAAATTAAAATAATTATTAAGCTAATAATAAAGCTAGAAAAATAAAAAAAGGATGTAAACAATTAAAAGAAAAATGCAATCCCTTCCAGCTCCTAATATTTATGGTTGATCACACTTGTGGATTATCGAAACTTTTCAGTTCGTTTACAAATATTATTTTGACTTAATATGAATGAATTAATGTCGGCATTTATTATGTTTATCAATGATTCGCGATAATAAATATTATATTAATCCGACTAATAATTATGTATTAATAATTTATTTGGGTACAATTTATATCGATTATACGACCATCTATTTCTTTAACTAAATAGAATAAGTATGAATCGTTAACTAACAATAAATTGTCTCGCATAAATAATTAAACATAATATTAAGTTTATCAAAATAATTTATAAATAAATCATAAATTAATGTAATAAAAATATAATAATCCAAAAGTGATGATCAAACCATAAATAAAGTTACCGGAAGGAATTACAACAAAATTAGCCGGACATCGCGATGTACCCGACCCGCTTTATATGGAACATCACCTCAATGAAAAGATTCATTTTTTTATTATTTCCAATCAATCTCAACACATCTCTCCACAAAAAAATAATTTGATATTCGGATGTGGCTCTTTTCTTTCTTTTAATATTCAACTTTTGTACGAAAACCAAAGTCTCCTTTTGCTATCACTTGTGATGCGACGGCTTAATATCAATTGTCTTCAATGTGTCCTCTTTTGTGTCTTTTTCCAAATTGTCACCACTTGCGATTGTTTTTTTTCCCGTGTTTATGATAATCGGCCCCCACCACACTCCAATCTTTTTCTTCCTCTATTGTATATATATATATAATCGGCTGTGAATAGGATGTGGGCTTTTGGGTCCAATGGGCCAAAAGTTATTATTGTTATTTTTTTTTCTTTTTTCTCTTTTATTTTTTTGGCATATAATAACTTTAGCCTAATAAAAAATAACCCAACGCCAAGAATTGCTCAAACGAAGCCCGGACAAATAAAAGATGACCAGAAATATTATGACGCACTCAAATCTTTTTCTTCGATATTTCTTCTTCATTTACCTGCGCTCACAATGTCTTTTCTCCAAAAAAATTAATTAAGCGGCCATTTTATTCCATTTCGCTCGTAACCTACATAATCACAAAACACATTAAAAGTACATGTATAACGAAAAATAAATAAATAATTATGCTAAATTAACATACTATTAGGTGGATGCAAAATACACAAATCAAATATTGCTTAAATAGAAACTATCACCTTTAAGTTTGGGCATAATCACCAGAATAGTAGTGTCTTGCAACTCTGCATCAGCACACAACTCAATCATTGCTCTAGCATAACTAGGCTTATCCTATGACTTCAAACATATTTTAGCCGTATAGGAATCAAGTATCAAGGGAGTATCAAGTTTTATAGCAATTGCACTAAGATCATGTTCACTAAATGCCGTCATAGAAAGACCATGAATTTTTACCTAAACCGGAATATCACCGACATCTTCTTTCAAAAGATTTATATCCAGGTCCCATTTATTAAGAATAATTGGGTTATTTTGAATCAACCATGGACTACTTTCAAGCATAGAGTTGAGAAAATTGAAAGAATAATAATCCAGTAGACGAGTTAAGCATTGATTTAACTAATCTAAATTTACTCCAAATATTTTTAACAAAATTCGCGACAACAGGGTATGCCACCCGTTTTCCAAAGAATAAACCATTTTCCAAAACCTTTTACTTGTTGATCGGATAAACTCTAGTGGAACCGTCACCTCGACCTCATTCACCGTCGATGTAAAAAGGGTGTGAAAGTTGACCATTAAGACTCTTTTCACTTAAAGATTAGAAAATGATGTAATCTTAGATCGACAATATACCACTAAGTGTCTCCTTCGTATCAACTTCATCTCACTAAAATCACCAAAATTACTCACCTGAACACCAATAGAGTTTTTACTTGTAGAGTTACTCATAGTTGATGTAACTTTAGTAATTGGCGAAACCCTTGTTACCCTCACCGAATTCTTCTTCCCATCAACATCTTTACCTTGCTTAGTACTCTTTTTGCCTCCCATTCCCGGATCCGGAACCCCTGCCTTCATATCCACCACATGCATAAACAAATTAACCACAAATAATGAAGCATAACAACCATTTCTTGTACCCAATAAATAACACACAGAAGACCTAGGCTCAAGTAGATCAAAAACAATAATGAGCAGTAGATAAGAATAACACAAATCAATCAATAAGATTAGGTATTGATCGAATCACAAAAACCGATCAAAACCTTTGAAACTTAGATCATTCACATATATAGATTAATAGGATCAATTATTAATCCCAATCAAACAAGATCAAAGTTCAAAAGAAAAAGATTAAGGGTTTAAAAAGAAAGAATTCATCAATCGCTAGTTAAAAGGGTTTTCATGGCTCCGGGAGGGGAGTCGTCGGTAATAATATGTATTATTGTTGCCAAAAAACTTTATCGAGTGAGTCGCTGGCAATGGTTTTGTATAAATGGTAGGGGGGGGGGGTTAAATACGTTTCTCTTAAATTTTAAAAACATTTCATAAAAGGCCACTGATTGTGGTTCAATATACATGATCGCGACTTATTATCAATAATGAACCGCGAGTTCAATTAATAAATCGCCAACAGTGGGTGTAAAAACATTGTTAACTTTAAACCTTAATAATCTTGTGTATCAAATTCCCGATTAAGCTTGACTTAATATGAGATGTGTTAGTAATAGATATAAACAACAAGTAAGTAAACACACAAACACATCAAATCAAGAGTACATAAAGCAATAGTCTAAACACTAAGCATACACGTACTAAGTCTTATCCTTTCCACAACTAACATGTTTAGACTAGAGGATGCACACTTGACCATAATTTGAACATGAAGCACACACGTACTAAGCCTTAGCTTTTTCGGAACTTAGATTTTTAGTTTATGTGATGCACAAAAAGACACACAACACAACTATGCAACTATGAAAGTAAAGACATAAACGTAAAGGAGAATACCGACACGATGATTTATAGTGGTTCGGTCACGAAGATCCTCTTCGCCCTACTCCACTCCTCGAGTACCCAACTCGAGAGTTATTTCACTAGTCAAAAAGCTTCTTTCTAGGCGAAGAAAACCATATATGTTGCTTACACCATTTCTGACTCCAAGCTAAAAGTCGAGACCTAATCTTAGGTAGGACCAATCTACACTAATTGTTATGTTTTATGCCCAACATAGCAAACCTTATGTTTTGTGGCTTAATCACATAAATCATCTAGATCCAAGTACACACCACTTAGATTATAACTCTAACACTATATCCAAGTATATACATAATTGTATCTACATGAATTACATTGTATTAAAAATATAATCATGACTAGATCTATAGAAGGAGAGATCTTCATCATGTTATGAACCCAAAACTTCATAGTTATGAAAGTTTTCTTCTCTTTGCACTTGAGAGGATGAGAGGATTGGAGAAGAGAATCACATCTTAAACAAGATTAATCTACCAACTAATCAAGGATCAAAGGTGTTCGAGAAACTGAGATAAATGTGCAAAAAGGGTTGATTAAAAAGTTGGAAATGATCCACTATTTATACGACAAGGGAGCAACGAATATATTTATCTGTGGCTCATGGGATACCCATGTGGCTCATTATTGATATTGAGCTGCGGGTACATTTATTGAGCCGCAGGCTCCAGACTCTGCTCCCTTTGTATTTTAGTGGGAAAATGCCATATATTGAAGATTTTATCCAAAATGGATATTCTTAGACCATTTGGAATATGCCAAATTAAAGTTTTCATTTCTTTTTAATAAAACATTTTCTTAAGAATAAAGTTATTTAAAAAATACTTTGTCACATAATTAAAAGTGAGTTTTAAGAAAAAATTAATCATTGATCACTTAGTAAGGTTAATCACTTGTTTATTCATACCTTAAGTGATTTATGACAAATACGGTCTTGGAGGTGTCGAGAGAAGTATACAAATGCATGTTTGAGTGATTATGAGTACCTTACACATTTTACATAATGTATTGCGACTTATACGTTTGTCGTCACCAAAACACAAAGAGATTATATCGATTAAACATTGTAATGTTTGCACTAACAATCTCTTGATGATGACAAACAAGTAAACCGTAACGCATATTAAAATGTATAAGTTACTCGTTTACACTTACTTCTCCCCCTTTTATCGAAGCAAAAAGGTAGTCGACGTCTTGAAAAAGAGAAGAATCAACGTTGAGAGAGCATGCATCCAAGATGGTAGTCCTTAATTTCACGTCATTTGAAGAAGAGAAGAATTGACGCCAAGAGAGCTTGCATCCAAAAGGTAGTCTTCGATTGTAGAAGAGAGGGATACACTTCGAGAGAGCTTTCATCCTAATAGATAGTTTTTGGTTGAGAGGCAAGAATCTCAACCTTAGACCCATCATCCAAAGATATTGAGCTTATGTCATCCTAGTGATGTTTTCAATCACCATAGGTTAACCAACTTCATGGATAAGACTATGTTTATCTTCGAGCTCCCCATGTAACTTATTACTTGCAAGATGTTCGATGAATGTAATTAAAGTGAGTGAAGGATCGCAAATGTAATGAGTTGAACTCTTATAAATGTTCCCCTTGATATAAGCTCCCTTTTGCTTGAGACACCAACAAATCAAGAATAGTTACGAGCCACAAAAATTGGTTAGAAATGTCCTACAAAACAAAGTTAGTGGACAAAATCATATATAGCAAGGTCGCCCAAGCGAAATTAGCTTTAAACAACTCAAGTACAGTTTCCAAGTCTTGCCTCGTTCTCCCTTTTCATTTGTCTTTGTATAAAGTCATGTTGCAGTCTCTTCCTTAGAGGTCTCCCAGATTTGCTCTGATACCACATGTGAGAAGGGACACAACCTGAATTTACGCTTGACCAATTGCCCTCTATGAATGAGTTGGCGTTAACCATTGTTTGGTATGCAGAAAGGGTTGTTTGGGATTGTGTGATGCAATATGCAAAACGGGTCAAAACAGGAAAATAATTAACACAGAGATATAATTTTAACACTTTGAATTTTTTATTTAGTGTCATACAGTCTATCCTATTTTTATATCATACTAACAGGTATGAAAGAAAAGGTGTGATGGTTCATCTTGAACTATGTCTTTTTATTATAATTTTTTTCTAACTATCTTAATTAATATCCTTAATGTCTCTTGGCCTTTAGCCCAGACCCTAAAAACGTGCAGGCCTTATTCATATGTACAGTTTGGGCCTGCAAAGTCTTATAACAATACTAAACATCATTATATATTACATAGTTTTTATGAAACAGAAAAGATTTATGATCTTATACATCTAACAATGAGAGCTTATATGAGAAACCTTAGCTGATGAGAGCTTATATACTGCAAAGAAACACTTTAGCCCTTGAACTTCCAAACTTTCCAAACTGAGCTTAAACGTGTATCCTTCGTAATCAACTTTGAGAGATTGATCGAGTGGTCCTTGGGCAAATGTTCACCATGAGTTTGGCCATTCTTTTCTACAGTTGGAAGTCTTGTAAACGGTGATCGTGGTTCCAATGGTGCGGGAAGGTTCAAGGACCATTGCCCTTCGAGCATGAAGACAACAGTGGACATGGTGGGGCGGCTTTTTGGATCCTCTTGAACACATAGTAGCGCTATATTTATCCATCTTAGAGCTTCCGCAATGGGCGGGTTTAGGGAACGATCTATAAGTTGTACTCCTTTGTTTTCTCTCCATAAGCGCCATACCTTTAACGATTATTGAAACATCGATTAACTCAGGATATAAACCGTGAAACTGAGATTTATTTATTGTAGACACAGTTAATTGCTTACAACTGAGAGGAAGTTTTGTGGCTCGCCTTTGAAACAAAATCTATAATTTAGCTGTCCAGAAATAATTTCTAACAAGAGGACACCGAAACTATAGACATCTGACTTTGTCGAGAATAAGCCTTCCATTGCATATTCTGGTGCCAAGTATCCACTGTCGTCACAATAAATCAGGTTTCATAGCAAATACTATTTTCGTAGGAATTTAAAAAAAAGGCATATGCAAGTATCCTCGTTTTATCCATTAGATATTCTTGTTACGTGGCTTCAACGATATATATAGGATATTCATATTGGTGACTTAACAGTGGTTTCTAAGACTAATTGCATCGTCATATTAGCTTTAAGTGCTCCATATGGTTAGATCATGTTTAGTGGCGGCTATTGCTTCTTACGAGTATACTTAAGAAAATACATAGAGTATTAATAGCTTCAAGATCTTTAGATGATCTGACTTCAAGTGATGGATCTTTGGTACTGGAAAAGGAGGTAACTTACTATGTACCAACGATTCGATTGGTGTTAGCTTCCGTTTCAGCGACTCCAAAAATTCTAGCAGTGCCAAAATCCGAAATTTTGGAGTTCAATTCAGCGTCCAGAAGAATGTTACTGGCTTTCATGTCCCGATGAATTATTTTGAGTCGTGAGTCTTCATGTAGGTACCTAAGTCCCTTAGCAATTCCACGTATAATGCTGGCACGCTTAGCCCAATTGAGTTCTTGACACTTGTTAGGATCTGTTGCATTTCATTACTAATGTAAACATTTATAAAAAATGAAGTAAATAACGATTTTCTTGGAGTGAAAGAACAAATACAAACCAGAAAGGAACGTTTCGAGGCTGTTGTTAGCCATAAATTCATAGATCAAAATTCGTTCTACTCCTTTGATGCAATAACCCAAAAGCCGAACTAGATTTTTGTGTTGAAGTTTTATAATCAGCTGTACTTCTGTCTTGAACTCTTGGGGACCTTGCCCGGAGTTACTTGATAGCCGTTTTACAGCTATTGCTTTCCCATCTTGTAGCACACCCTGAAAAAAACAAGTTCAAAATTACATAATTCACCATATTTTGAATAGAAAAATATTTAATTATCTCTTACCTTATAAACAGGACCAAAACCACCTTCTCCGAGCTTATTTTCAGCTGAAAAATTGTTTGTTGCAGCTTGTATGACACTAAAACTAAATAAATTCATTTCTCGCGTTTCATCAACTTCCGAATCATGCTCGTTACCTTTGGGTGAGCAGTTTTTTAACGTAGCTTGCAATTTGGGTAACAATGAACCTATTACAGATTCAAAAACCACTGCACATTAAATCATGTTTTTTTTTTTTTTGCTATATGATATTTATTGTTTGATCCCTTACTTCCGACGCAAAAAAGAAAACATGAAGGGAGAGGCTCTTTTACCTTTGCCCTTTTGTTTCCGGTGCCGTTCTATAAAAATAAAGATCACAATTGCAATCACCACAACGATCACTATTATTGGGCCCATGATGATTCCTATATTAGTACTTCTTCTGTGTCCTGCAAATGTGGATATTTATTTTGGGACGAGGAGTTTAAGTATGCAATATTATAGATTTTAGCTTTTCGATTGAAGTAATCAGTAGTTTTTCTGGTTAGTTCCATTCAGTTATTTTGTGTGATTCAAAAAGAAAGAAAAGGTTAGAAACCACTTGCCTGAAGAATGCAAGGGCGGATACCATGTCGGATTTAAGAAATTATAATTCTCATACCGGAGAATACAGCTAGGATTAAAAACTTTTACTCCCAAACTATTATCCACTTGTCGAGTCTCTACGGTGGCCTTGAGCAAGCATTGATAACATTCGGTCCCTAGTAAATCAGGACTACACTGCATGTAGCCGTAAATTGTTGACAATCCCGGCACGGTTATGCTGTGTGAGGCATATTTTCGGACCTTCCCACCACCTGCAGCTTCTGGTTGTAAGGCTCCAAGCAAATTCGTAACTGTTTGTTTCCATATTTCATAGCTAGAATCTGAAACATTATTCAGATCGTTGGTGAACCAAAATCTATCATCAATCCCGTATCCCATAGACTGATTCGAGTACCTTAGTAAACAAGTCTCGTGCCATATTCCAGCCTCAACTTGATTAGGACAAAGTTCCCGTAAATGGTGACCAGCCTTGTCTACACATTTCTGGCAGGTTTCTGGCTCCAAGTCTCCGCGGCAAAGAGCAGCAGCATTAACTTGTCCAGACGTGGAATTGTAAAATCCGAATCCATTGTTTCTTGTTTTTAGTGAGTTGAAAACTTTGTCAATGTCTTGTTTATAGGCCGACTCTGGCGTGTAGTTTCCGGTTTTACCGCATTCCTCCACCCAGAAATCATCTTGGGCAGTTGTTAGATCACAAATAAAGATTAAGGATGTAAAAAGAAACAAACTCCAAATGAAGAAGTCCATTTCCTATTGACCCTTTACTACAGGATCATCTGAATTTATAAATACTGAAACAATATTGTTTTCATCTGAAGTATTTTAATATAAGAAACTTATGTAGGTTCATCGGGCGACAAGATACCTTTGTTGAACTAGCAACGACTTAAAAATCTGGCAACAAGCTAGATACCTTTGGTTTTATCAAAGTCGTACGGCAAACGGTGAAAGATTCTTTAAACAAGTCTGTTCAGTTACAACAAGTAAAATTCAAAACATAATAAGCGTTAAGCACACAAGAATTGGCCACAGAATTGAACTATGTTGTTTATCACACGTATATTATTCAACTAGAATCGTGATAAAAGACGTAACCTCTTAGATTTTTAATGAAGAAAAGTATGAATTATCGGTTACAGTTGAAAGAAAGTTTTGAGGTTGATCTTGGTCAAAGAACCGGTTCTTTGTTGTCCAGAAATGATTTCTAACAACAGCACACCGAAAATGGATCGAGAACAGGCCTTACATTGTATATGCCGTTGATGTATCTACTGTCGCAATTATGATACTAAAAAAGAAGTACAGATTATATTGAAAAGCAAATTGTTGTTGTAAAAACATAGATTGCACAGATAATCGGCTACAAATTTTCCAACTGTCCCTATATATGAAATACTTTCGCTTTATTCTGAACAACAGTATTGAGTTAATTATAGTCAGGTAAATTTTGTCATCGCTATATTCTATTGCAGAACATTATAGCAACGTTGTGCTAATTGCTGAAGCTTAGCATTCAAAGTTTATACGCTTCAAATCTGGAAGAAAGTTGTCATAAACTCAAATGGACTTCAAGAAGATTGAAACAAATAAATTCTTATAAATTTCTGCTTATACATACAAACTCTACTCATTTCAGTTTCACTTTCGCACCTCGTACTCTGACAATCCGGCATTTCAGTTACACATAATAAGATAACGCATAACTGTAAGCCTTTAATGTATTTATCTTATATATGGTGGCAGATAATTCTTATGCTCGCATTTCTGTTGTAATTAACAGTTTTATCGTGTGAGCATTCTTGTGCGTACAGAAGCACTCTCGCAGTTCCTGGTATAATGTTGGCAAAGTTAGCCCAGACTAATTCTCGTTAAAGTATGTACATATATAAATTATTAGGAATTGTTAGAGACTTAGAGTACAAATTACAAATTGACAAAATGTTGAATGGATGAATTATAGTACAAATTAGAAATTGTGAAAATGATAACTTATCATTGTCATCTTAATATGATGTAAGCCAAAACTTATCGTCAATACCAACCCATACTCTTTAGTTAGGAGGATACGTATCTTTTTTAGTGTCGAAATACTGTTCTGTCACAGAAAATTAAAGATATGAAACAAGTGTGTAAACTAAACATGGAAGACGAACGTTTTGTTAGATGATCAACCGTTAGATTTATTTATAACCTATGAGTATTTTCTGCTTTTTCGCATTGTATATTGGATGTAGAGATTGAAATATATAAATGTTACTTAGGTTGACATACATACATTTTTTTTTGGTGACGATCCATAACATATACTGTATTACTTGCAAGAGAATGACAACCAAACTGTGACGAGCTCACGCGTACGTCCTACTCCAATACAATACATAGTTCTCCGTATCACATGCTATAATAATGATGAATATGGCGCATTCGTATACTTTCTTTATTTAGTAAGTGTACGTACAAATAAACGTAAAGATATACATCCATTCTATATACTCGGGGTAAACTTCGATCTTGATTCACGGAATCAAATAGAACACAAGAAATGCAACCAAAGCCAAAATCATGTCTCCTTTGTGTCCTGTTTTTTCACCTCCTACATCATTTCAAATAGATAAAAGGTTATCAAAGTTAGATTAGTTAAGGAACTGTATACTTTTAACTGTTTCTAGATTAAAACACAAACGTAGTGACTAAAACCTGAGGTGTTTGGTGCGGGAGCCAACGCTGAACCATTGTAAATCGGAGCATCATCATACCACATTCCACAACTAACACTTTGCATCTCCCAACCTTTTCTATTTAACACGAATGCCCTATACGTCACCAATAGATATTCTAAGCAGTTTTGGCAATCCAGTTGGCTTAGATCTCGACTACACTGAGCCAACCCGTACCTCTCCCCATCCCCCAACACCAATAACACTTGACTCAATCTTCAACGGCTGATTAGAAACATTTTTTGCTAAAGTTTCCATCATAGAGAACCCTTCGGAAAACACAGAGGGGTTGTCAAGTTCGTTGAAACCATATGATGCTGAAGAAACGGAGCGAGTCCACTTTTTCCCAAAAAAACTCTCGTTTGAGAACTGTAAATTGCAAAAACTAGTCAAGATTGACCATGCAAGGCCATAAACTTGATTTGAACCATTGCCAACACTATTATTCTTGAAGTAACCACTTTGAAGAGGCGCGTTGCTGACCAACGAATCCAAAAGGTTTTACAGATGAGTTCCGATCAGCTTGAGAACATCCGGAACTCGTGGTGACACCATCTACGTAGCAAAACCCTGCCACGATAATTAAAATTGCCCATATGATAAACTTCTCCATTTTCTCCTTTGTGGTTTCTTTTCCTATTGTTAGGTCTATATATACTTCATTTTTGGGTTGATTAATGTAATTGATACGTGTTAAACTCAATCATCAAAGTCTAACTTAGTTTAATGTAGATTTGGTCAAGATTGACTACTTTCAAGGTTTCAAAACACAAAAGAACTAGTTTAATATTGGACAGCATGTCAAAGGAATACAATGATAACATATATACGTAACTCTTCAGATATAGTCACTAGTCTATAACTATATATATTTAGAGTAAATTACACGGTTCGTCCTTACGATTTACCTTGAATGCGTGCGCAATTGTCGAACCAAAAAACGTATAATCTTGCAGCAAAATGCGGATGTGCTTTACTTATTTTTTACGTTGTTATTATAAAAATGACTATTAACTAAATAAAAAAAATAAGGCATAGTCATGAATGAATTTTAGTGGAGATCGAGAAGGTTACAACCCTCCTTCCTAGTATTTCAATTTTTTACCTTTATTCTACTAAATAAAACACAACTTCATTCATTTCAAATAAATTAATATAACACTTAACCTTTTTTTTCCCTCTATGGGGTATAGGTTACAACCCGTTACTTTTTTAAAAGTTAAATATTTTAAAAACGGTAAATCGTGAAGCGATGAAAAATATACTATTGCAACGATAATTAAATTATTTTTCTATCGAGGGGCACATGTATAAACTTTCGACGAATTTTTTTCGACTTTTTTCTTAAATCACGTTTGAAAAATCATATATGATTCTGATTTAAACTAAAAAACAAAGTAACAAAAATAAGTAATTGAATCTCTTGAAATATCAGAAGCAACTCTTCCAACTATTGTTGAAGTTTGCCTGATTATCAGTATTCTTTTGAATCAACGATAGTTGGAAGAGTTGTTTCTGGTATTCTTTAGAACCAACATATTCAATTAATTATCTTTGCTATTTTATTTTTTAGTCTACGTCAGTTGGTATCAGAGCCAGGTTCCTAATTAAGATGTCTCTAAGGAGAAGTAGGAATCTTCAGGGTATGTATGAACAAGAATTGGAGCAGCATGTTA